>JAVXUP010000454.1:0-466001 GCA_033070095.1 Escallonia herrerae
ATCAGCATATATTTAGTAACTTAATATCTTTGGGGAAAATTAGCTTTGGAAGGACATCCATAGGCTTTTTAATGTTGGCATTTTTATGTGGAAAGGTACTGTATATATGTCCCTAACAGAAGAAATCCTCTCAATCCACCTATTTTAGCTAATATACATGTTAAACATGCAAACAACTGCACTTCATCTGTTGAATATCTACCAGCCACCTACGAAAATGCATTATAGCAGAATAACCAACGCAGTTTCACTAAAAGCATCACGTGCTCCGATATGCACCAAACTTTCGATAATTATCCTGTGACCGTCCAATATTGTTAGGCCTAATGGACCAAGCTGTATGATTATACATGGCAAGATTTAAAATTGTATTAGAGCAGGCTTCGTCAAGGTGGACCAGCGATTAGATAGCAGAATATCCAGTGTTGGTATCCTACAAGATATCAGAAATTACCATACCTAACTGGCTAACCAATTTCAGCAAATAGCCATTCAAGGTGTGGAAAATTATAGACAGCAGCGCCTGCAAGTGCGTGATCACCATCGGAAGGTTCAGCCCAAAGAACTGGTCTACAGTCTGCAACTCAAGTGTTGAATTAGACATTAGATAAAGATTATAGCTGAAATGCATGTAGAAAATTGGTAGTAAGAAAGGACAGGTCAACTGAAAGGAGCATGGCAATAGAGTACAATCGCAAGAGGAAAAACTTGCTTGCAAAAAGCCTTATCAAGTGGCTTCAATCAACTAAAATCCCTGTTCAGATCATTACAGCTTTATATATCATGCACCCCATCCGTCAAAGGTGCCAGGAAAGGTAGCTCATTTAAACCTACACTTTGGCATTTTCTGTACAAAGTGCTTGCCCATTTGAACCTGCAACTCAGAGTTTAGAGTTCAATCTTGATTTTTACTTCACACTGGGCAATAGCCCCTGAAGATATTAAGAAAACCTAAAGATATTGCTCCAAAAATTTGTTACTAGCAACCATACTTACCTCTTCTATAATCCTAAGCACTTCAACTGCAGAAGCTGCTTGCTTTTGCTGAGATGATAAAGGTATCCAATCCTGCATACATGGAAATCAAACCGAAAATCATAGGTATATTGGATGTAAGTGGTGAGAAAGATATATAGCATGTCAATATCTTGTCTATTGTTAGCTTCGCTATATATCTTTGCATTTAGGTTATAAGCTGGTTTGGCTATCTTTCCCCCCTTGTACCTTCTACCTATATCAATAGATCTGATGGCTAAGCTGATTTAACCCAAAAATTAGAAACATAAACAGCATACCACCCTTGCATGAAAAGCGGTGTCGTACATAATGATTTAAGAGATCCATGATTTCATCTCTGAATACTTCTTTTCCAACTATTATCTTGTTTCCTTTTCCTTCTCTTCTTACTTTTCACCAACTGATTTCCAAGAGAACTACATATGAAAAAGGTTGCAGTATGCAACCATAGAGTGGATCTCTAAACCAACCTCTAAATCGAAAGCATGGGTTGTCCATTCCAAGATGCGTGAATGCTCAGCAATTACCCAATCAAGAATAAGTGGCCTTGAAATTTCTCCAACCTGCACACTCATCCATAAACACGCACAAAAGAGACAAACATTAGAGGTAGACTTTCAATCGAGCAACTGTGGCGTGACATTTCAAAGGCAGCTTGAATAAGTTCAGAGCCACTCAGTTCCAAAAGTACCCTAACCTTATAATAGTCAAAGTTTTGCCCGAAGGGGGAATGAAATCCATTTTCCTCAGGAGCAGAAGAATAAAGCTGATTAAGTTTTTGCTCCAGCGTATCAGCTGCAGAAAGCACTAATCTAGCATCTTCAGAAAGACATGAAATTCCCTCGAGGAATGGTTTCTACAGATCAACACAAACAAAGCCCATTAATAAAACTAGAACCAGAAAAATAGTGCAAAAAAAGGTGGAAGATCACTTCGGTCATATAATTAAAAACGAACCAGTCTTTCACCAAATAACTGGTGCAGTAGTAAGGCTGCAAGCATCCCCGCCTCTGGACACCAATGACACAGGACAGGGTAAAAAACAGTGAGCTCCCTCTCCACAATCAGTCTTAGTTCAGTTGCCAGCAGAGCCAAAGGATGTGTCCTTTCTGTTCTAAATCCAAGATCTGTAGTATCTGCTGCCTGGGATAATTTAGGTAGCATGTCAACTGCATCTACATTTCAACGTTGAAATGCTAAATCTTTAATATACTAACGTGATTACTAACATAACGCACCCGCCTGAATGCAGCTACAGCAGAACTCTCCACGTAGATTCTAACCTTTCTAGCAGCAATCTTACCCAAACTATTCCAATTTACTTACCTGCAAGGTTTAAAAGGTTCTTAAGACATAGAAACTTGAAGAGGATGTGAATAGACATTTTGAAAGAGTGATATCGCAAAAATTGACTGCTATAAGTATTATGTTTGCACATTTGAGCCAAGAGATTATTGATTTAATTGAAATTAAAAGAACTCCTCTTATCTCTCTTTTGTAAGTTCCCTGTTCTATTATCTTTCTTCTTTTAATAAGCCTTTTCTTGTAAGTATCCAATGGCCATTACTAGTCAGAAATCTCTGAAAGGGTGGGGCATAGGACCCAAAGCCTTTCTGTTTCCAGAAAAACTGTAAAAACGGTAAACATTGGGACCAAATCTCCAGATAAGTATATAGTTGGCAATAGTACACCATAAAAGCGACCACCTCCAAACCACTATAAAGAAAAGGACGTAAAGGCATAGATCACTGAAGTACTAACCTTGACTCGACCACAATCCTTTATTTCACGACATTCAGCAGAGTTGTTAGTTCCGATTGCTAATGCCATTGTCATCAACTGCCTGAATAAACAAGGTTTCTGAGGAAAAACATTAAATTTGAGATGAAGCTAAAGCTGTTGAATATGATTAGTGAATTGAAAGAAATTCTTAAAAGGCAAGGAGATGCTGATGATCTGTAGGACATTATCATCATCTACACGAAGGCCAAAGCCCACCAAACTCTAATGCAGAAAAATGTCAACAATATGAGTTACAACAGTCAGGTAAGTCAGATGCGACATAAGTAGCACACTCAAAATAAAAACAAACCTTAATAAAATGCAAGTGATAATCTTGCAGTATATCGTCACACCATAAGCTCATTGACCAAAAAATGGCCTCCACCAGACTTAATTTTACTTCACTGCCATTGCAGACAGCAGAACATCTCAAAGCATTCATGTACTCTTCTTCCTTCCCTTCTGCATTCACACAAGATAAAGCTTTCTCCACCTCAAGGATTCCAAGATCTAGTAGCACTGCCTCCTGCGTCAAAATGAACTTTGAAAGCAGAACGCACTGTTAGAAACACACCAAAAATTCAAAGGGAAACACATCAAAACATTTGCTTTATGTAAATTTTATATTGTGAAGCTGAGGCAGTACCTAATGGGAATAAAGCATAAAGACTGGACCACCATTCTAAATAAACTAACTGAGATATCTGTCAAAAGAAAGAAGGGAGAGAGTGGAGTACTTTTTCTCATGAAGATATAAGAATTAAGACAAATGAGCATCATGACAAAGCCCGCATCATTGAGGACAGCCAACTCAAAACCAATTGGCAATAAACAAGACTTACAATTAAAGTACTAAGCACTATATTCACGATGACAGGTGTTATGTTGTCAGTAAAATCCTTCATGTGCGACAAAACTCTTTTTTGAGTGGGAAATGTGGAGGATTTTAACCGGTAACGGTTGATCTTTTTCTATCGCCTGCTTACAAGGCCAGATTACAGTGAACCCCAATAATTTGGGACATAAGGTTTGGAAGATGATGACTCGGAGCTGGATCAAGCAGTTCTAACATTGTTTTAAGTTGCTCTGGAAGCTTAACATAGGAGGCAGTAAATAATGTCTTGAGTCATGTAGCTCCACTCTTATCTTGTTCAAAATACAGGAAATCATGCAGGTGCATGCACATGTACTTGCAGACAAGGCACAAATTAGGATATTTGACAGGAACGGAGTTATAACTTAAGTGCAAATTAACGAGACCTACATTGTAAGGCGGCTTTTACATAGCATTGCTTCAAATAGCATATGTACCTGTTGAAACAATACCCATCCGTACAGTGCATCGTGTATTTTCTGAGTAATGCCTAAAGTAGACCATGTCAACTTCAAAAGCTTCAGGATGTCATCCGCTTCCTAAGTTTAATGCATTCCACAACTCTCAGTAACCCTCAAACATTTTGTATCCGAGCATACAACATAGACACTACTGAATACAAAAATAAAAGGACCTCTATAAGCTGGCCTTCTTCCAGAATGTCGAATATGCCAAAGAGTAACTTTTCATAGAGCCTAATGTTCAAGTGATAACCAGTAGTCCAAAAGCATGTTTCGCCTTGAATACCATAATGTCCTGGCACAGATGACAATATCGAAGCAACATGCCGGATAGCTGATAGAACTTCAGCTCGGTCAGAAGGCAACATAATGGTGTCTCGCTCCTGCAACTCAGCAGAGCAACTAGTTTGAAAATAGATATATTTCAAGAACCAGCACTCCTCAAACGTGCTTTGAAAAGGGGCATTACCTTTATGTGTTTGGTCTTTGCAAGTAAAGTTCCAACCATTTGCTGTTCCGGTATGAGGTGGTCAGCAGAACGAATGAGTTCTTCCAGTACGTTTACCTACACGAAGTCCTCTCAAGTTAGAATGCTAAGCTGGAAGTCTACAACAACAACTGTTTTACTAAATCTCTTAACACCAAGGACGGACCAAGTACACAGGAAAGTTAGTTGTGAGAAAAGTTCACTAATGAAAAGTCGCTTGTAATTATGGCCTGCATAACTGACTAGCAGATGCTTTTACAGGGACAGGGATTTACTAGCTAAGGACTAGTATGCAACATTCCAAGTAATGAAGCTCAATTACATGTCATTACGTCGGTAGAGCCAACTAGTCCTGATCAGCTTTGACACTCCATTTTCTGGATTGGACTTTCAAGATTATGACCAGCCCAGCATAAGCAATGAGTCATGCTCATGCTTAGTGTCAATTTCTTTGACCATCTGAAAGGGGCTATTTGCAACTATAATTTTCAGCTAATTTGTGAGAGCCCTGGTATGTTTGCCTACAAAATGTCGCCCCTAAGGTTCAAGACATTACAGGGAGATCCCTCAGCTTTGGCTGGTACATAAGAGAAAAACCTCTAGCCTTTACTGATATCTTTAACGTTGAACTTTTTCTACACGTCAGGTACTAAAAGTGTCAATATATGCATCCTTCTATATTCTATATAGATCTTCGATACTCTGTACCTCTTGTTTATGTTTTCTATGTAACTTCGTACTAATATGTGATGAATGATTTTCAACAACGGCTTTATTTTATATACAACGGTTTAGAAACACATCAGAGTGCATCAATCTATCTCTCTCTTTCTAACAGTGAAGATGGACTCAGGGATTCGGCAATCTACTGGTACATACTTGGTTCTGTAGTGGTGAGAATGTATGGAATTGGGTGTTGTATGTTTCTATATTTGGAAGGCAGCACTGCAGCAGTGATGTCCAATTTACTATAAGAAAGGAAAGAGTGGTGATCTCCTGAGAAAGAAATGTACTCTTAATTTATTGTTTCTTTCGTATTGAAGGGAATCCCTGGATCCGCCAAACTCTAACTGGAAAGTTTGTGAGGATGTATTTATGATATACCACAATGGAAGTCAAATCAATGTACTTCACCCGCATTGTTATGTATTATAAACAGGAACAGTTTCTCCATTTGACCTAAAGGGAAAAACAGTCACCCTCCTTTACCACAGAGCACAAGGAGCCTCTTGCACTAAAGTTTCCTTGCTCTCTCTATTTACGGTCAAGGTTATGGTGATGCACCAAACTCAAGGACGAACGAATTAAACTTGGACCAGAAAACTGCAACTAAATTTGGTGGCTGGCATACCAAGCATGCCACTATAGTAGCCAGACAAACCAACCAAGAGTGCAAACGGAACAACTAGCAACACCTTTCTATTTATGATGGTCACTGCATAAATCACTTATTTCCCAGGAAAGATAATGCTTATTCCAAATCAACAAAGATGACAATGTAGCAGAAATAACAGATTGTTTCATGAAAAAATAATTATCTTACCTGTCGTTTCATCCACCGCATGCATGACTTTTCATTCGGAAAATCAGACTTATATATTCCTTCTAAAAGCCCAAGCGAGATTTGGGGGACATCAATTTGTCCACAAGCTTTGCGTGAAGCGAATTGCATCAATCTTTGCCTGACGCATACATACATTGCTTCTGAAATCTAGTGAAGGATACATATTATCTGAAATGTCAGAAGGAGCTCGGAGGTAGTGGTTAACAGACTAAAATCGGCAAAACAGAGAAATTGCAGATATTTTCAGTCTCAGAAAAATGAAGCAATAAAGTCAAGAGGTTGCAAGAAGCTTCAGAAAACAATTCAGCCAGCAAAGTATATAGATTAGCATGTCACAAGCAAACCAGCTTTAATTTATATCAATAAACAACTAGTCTATTTATAGACATCCAAGGGGCATTAAATATTTTACACAAACATCAGGTGTAAATCTGCATAGAAACTGGACCATATCTCCAAGACCTTCTGCTTTTCGTGCATTAGAGTTATATTCAACTGCTTATGCGTGCCGTTCAAAAGCACGCATAAGCCACGTGACCTGATGTACCTGTGAGTACTAAATCAATGCATTGACAATAGCGCATGATGATTGTAGCAATACTCTACGGACCAGCATATCGCACTTATTCAGATTTCACTGAATATATCCATTTTAAAATAGATGCATGTCATATTTCTTTCTTGTTGAGTGTTCTTAAATCCAATATTTAACACCGTCAGAAGAAATTCATGTGTTTTATAAGACTCCTGTCATATATCAAACATTGCTTAATGACCAATAACTCGTTCTCTGACGAGCTACCATTTAGCTAGAGTACAAAAATGTGTGACATGCAGTCCCTTTCCGCCACTTACGGCATAACACCTTAGGTACAAAAAAATGTGACCCTCTCACTTTTTAACTGCATAACTACTTGCTTATCAGGCTCTTTAAGACAAACTATCAGAATGGAAATAGGCTTCACATTTGTTGTTAGTGAGATTTTTTAAAATGACTTAGTTATTGACCATGATATGATAGAACTCTTTTAAGCAATAGCAATACTTCGATGTCATATAACTTGGTTTTAGCTGTGTCATATATGCATGCCAAACATGCTATGCTTCTGCAAGAAAATTACTTTGTTGCGAATATTATGGTCTCAACTTCAGAAAACTTCTTGTTCCTCCCAACTGTAACCTTAACAGATCTGTTAACAGTTAAATTTTTAATCTAATAGGCTCCTTAGAAACTTTGCAACTGGTTTAGGTTCTACTTCAGCCGAAGAAAATAACTACATAGTTATTGTCAAAGCCCTGTTTTATGTCTTCTATCCTTAGTTGGATAGTAAAGAAATAAACGCCTTTGAAACGGAAAAGTTTCAGACAGCCTTATCCTCAAATGACCTGCTTCTTGTGTTTACCAAATATCTTCTTACAACAGGCCACAGAAATGGTTACGCATCAGATTATTTATATGAAGCCACGAAACATAATCAAGCATAAAAGGCTGAAATGAAGATGCACTTCAGATCATTGTGTGGGTTACTTTGATTGGTGCATAGTTTCACCTTCTTCTTTTTTTCCTAACCAAAAGTAACGGGAAAAAGGGTTGCCCACAAGTATGCATTTGGTAAGGCCAAATATCTAACCAAAAAGAAGAGGAAAAGGAAAAGTTAAAAAATTAAGATACTATTTCAAGCCACCCAACTCCATAAATTGATGCTCTAGGTTCTTCCAAAACCATCTCTTCTGAAGAAAGAGAAACACTAAAGCAAGAATTTTCCACTGTTTATCCCATATCCTTCCCATTCGCAATGCAGAATACTCGTATTGACCCTAAAAATGACCAGCAACGCATAACCCTGAGTTCAACCACCATAAAAAATAGATGCTGCAGAGCACTCATGAAAAAATGGCTTCTTAACAAACACTTCACGACCTCCATGCAAGCTCGAGTAAGTAAATACAAACTTCAGCAATGCACAAAGGGTAGAGCGAGACAAAATATAAAATGGGATCTTTAGAAAACTGATACAATAAACGGTAAAGTAAGACTAAAACATCGTAGCATAGAAATCGAGGAACAGGAACCAAATTCTAACATTTTAGGCATGTTAATGAAATGTATGTCAATGCAAAGAGTGAATGCAATTACCTATGAAGCACGGGTGCTTCAAAAGGGGGGAAGTACCGGGGTCGGGTACGCGTCGGGTGCGGGTGCGGGACGGGTGCGTGTCGGGTGCGGATCCCTTTTTTCCTTTTATTTCCTTTTATTTTCTGAATTTCGGGTGCGGATCCAACTCATGGGTAAAATATATAAACTAACCTAATCGGGCAGATCAAATTGGGAGATTCTGAGAGAGAGAGAGAGCGGCGCCTCTTCGCAACCACCGTGACCACCGGCGACGCGACCACCCGCGACCTCCGACGACCTCCGGCGACCACCGGCGACCACCCAAGAAGACGTCTAGTCACCTCCGGCAGCATTTCTCCAAAGATAAGTCTCCTCTTCCTCTCTTCTGTCTTCAAATCTCTCTTTGCTACCTTTTGTGACTTGGATGTGGATTGTCAATTGAAAGTTGGAACCAATTTATACAGTGTTTATTGTTTAACATGTGTTAAAGGCTTAAAGCAGTGGTTCAATGGTTAAAAATTGAGGGATGTTGAAACCAATTTTGCAAACTTTGATGCTATATTACCACTTTTATTATATAAATAATCTATTTGGTGGTGGTTTTTATGTATTTGATGGTATTGTGCTACTGTTGAATGGTTGAATTAAATTGCACTCCGTCTTTTTATGCACTTTTTAAGATCCAAATTGCTTAGAAATATAATACTAATTGTACATAATAAAAAATATATATATAAAATATTTGCCGTATCCCAGCCGCACCCGTATCCTAAAATTTTCAAAAATGCCGTATCCGCGTATCCGCACCCGTATCGTATCCGCACCCGCACCGGAATCCGTGCTTCTTAGGCAATTACACTTTTTTCTTTTCTTATAAGAAGGTTGGGAGCAGAGGTTGGGTCGAAAAAGGACATAGCGCACCTGCATCTGCACACGAATGGTGTCAATGAGCACCGAATGCTTTGCAGGAGATTGAGGTTGGAGATGTCTTTCATCCCTTTTGTTCTTGAAACCGCCAAGAAATCCAGAACTTCTGTCTTGCTTTTGTTCTTCAAAATAATGGATTTCAAGGCTAAATGTTTAAGAAAGAGTTCAGAAAGTTTTGAGTAAGACATTGATATTCAATTCATAACAGATCACCGGTGCGGAAGCTCAAGAGATGGAGACAAAGAACATTTAACAATTTAAAGTAGGTCTAAAAAAACATGGGAGATAGAGAGAGCTTACCCAAAGTAAGCCATACATGCTAGGAATATTTCATATGCTGATTCCCGCAAGTGATCATCAGATAATCCTTTATCCTAACACTTATGTATCAGTAACTTAAATGATGAAACTTGAAAAATTAAAAGAAAACATAAAAGAACTATACAATAACCAGAAGAAACCAAGAAAAACAGATGAGATATGTATAACCATAAAAAAAAACCAACCACATATTTTGGGGGAAAAAAAAGGGAAGTCACCGCATGAGGAAACCATTTGGTTCACCACATATCTTATCTTAGATTATAACAACTAATACCTGTATCCAGGGCAGGTAATCCTAATGAAGGAACACGTAGTTTCTCCAAAGTATTTGGAGCCTCATATTTGACCGTGGATTCCCCCCAAGACACAGCTACATTTTGATCAAGCAAATGATTTTGCGGAACAGATGGATGTGATGCATGATTGTTGACATGGTTCATCTCAACAGAAGGAGGTGCACGGCGAGGAGGCGATCCAGCTGATTCTGGGTCTGAAAGAAGGAAAAAGGAATCCACTACTCGAGATTGTCTCTGCAGGAAAGGAAGATGAAATAGCTAACTCTGGTCAGAGGGACAAGACAACAGCCTAAAAGCACAATTCCTACAAGAAATGCCGTCGCAACATTTTTAAACAAGTCAGATAAGGTTTATGCCATCCACGTCAAAGCACAGGCCCAAAAAAACACATCTGTGTAAGTATCATAAAAAAGAAATTTAGCCTGAATAAAGCAAGTGAAGTATCATACTGTGAAGATAATTACTAAGTTGCAGAATTTACAAATCAAGCATGAAAATTTTATTTCCACAGACGTTCTCGCGTAGTATCAACAGGTACCGACGAGCTACGTTCCCTTCCTTCCCTTTCAATTTTGTTGCATAAGCCCATTGAAGATGCATGTAACAAGACACGTACAAGGGGAGGTTTCTAAAAAACCAGGGCTTTATATACCAAAAAAGATGGATTTAAGCACAAAGAAGCCAGCGGCTACTGTAATCACGAGATTATCATTAAAACACACACCATCAATTGACCAAAGAAATGGAAAAATACTAAGCCGTTTCTTTAGAGGGAAGCTTTTAGACTATAACTAGCAAGCAAGCAAATTATACAAGGGGTATCACTACGTAAAGCTTGTTGGTCTGAGAAGAGGCTTGCTTGGCAATTAAGAGGCTCCTTAAGAGCACATGCCTCCCTCCCTCTGTCTCTCTCGCTCAGAACTTTCTTGCCACCTCCAACACATGGCAGGTTTTTTACTCAGTCTGGTAGCAACAAATTTCATTCCAAATATCTGGAGAACTGAAGTGTCTTCCTTTATGCATGCCCAAGAACGTAAGGGTAATACATTCATAAGCTCGTCTAAACTGCATCAAGTACACCGAATCACATGTCCAGGTGTGCTGAGGTCAGCACAGTTCGCGAGTTTCTTGTGTACAAGGATAAGTACTTTAGTCTACGAACGGATAAAAAAAAGTATCTTAATGCTTTATACACGCTAAGATTCTAGAAACTTACAGTATATCCATTTACATCTCCCATTTCTTCGCCCTAGCCCCAAAGCAAAACACGAAATGAACGCAAAATAGATTTCCCAAAGAGTATCCAATAACTGAAGGCCATCCTATATACATCACAAATTTTACACATAAATCGAATGGTTGACAACCATAGCTACGAATCTACCCCTACTGTAACTTCAAGCATTGTTTAGCATACTACAATTGCTCCTTACCGTTACTGGAAGCATTGACTCATTAGCGAACTTCTTAGTGGCTTCGGATATATCAAGCACTCCACCTATTCACAACAACAGCACGTCATCAACTTTATCAATCAGAACACAAACAGGTGAGAAGAAGTGAGAAGGTTCCTTTACCTGACTTCACGCACTGGAGGACATAATCGGCGCTAAGAACGTCGAGATTGATGCCGGAAATCGCCGTAGCGGGACCGGACGGGGTTCGAATTTCTCTGATCAAGCCTGACGAGAGTAGGTACTCGAGAAGCTTCCGACGATCACGGCGGTAACGTTGTGGCAGGGAAGGCTCCATCCTCTCCTCCGGCTAAGCGAAACCTAGGTGAAGGAAACGAGGTTTGCGAGGCCGAGGATCGGTGGGAAGAGACATAGGTAAAAGGCAGTCTTTGGATACTTGCGGTCACGCTCAACTGTGTGAAGTGACGACAACGAGAGAGAGAGAGGCCACTTTCAAAGAGCGCCAAAAGCCTGACTTCGCTTTTGACTTTTTCCTTCTACTTTTCGAAATTTCAGCAAGAAGCTTGATGCTCGTTTGTTGCATGTAATTCAACCCATTTCGCTATCATCAAATAGTACGGACCGCGTTAAGGTACTCGCGTCGTATTACTTTTTTTTTTTTCTTTCTTTTTCTCCTTCACTCTGGCGAGAATAATTGTAACCTGTCTTCTTAGTTAAAGTTCCTAGATTAGCTAAATTATTTTTTAAATACGAAAAAACATAAAATACTTATTACAACCAAATCGAAAAATATAATAATACAAGTCTTAAAGTTAATGCTTAATTATATTAGAATCCTACTTGATCAATTCTCCAAAGCATTATTAACATCAGACTCAAACGGTTGACTGTGAAAGAGCTAGTTTTTTTTACTTTTTGAGCCATTGCATTTACTTGCTCGACTTTGATCTTTTGACTGAATGAAACTAGGAACGATGATTCTTATGCGAGTAAATCTTAAGAAAAGTCGTTCGAATAGGAAGAAATAACAAAATAAGGATTATTTTTATAATATTTTTTAACTGTTTTAAATTGGTTCACAAACAAGGTTATAAATCAGAGTGTTCTTATAGTAGATGCTTTATGCAAATGTTTTGGAAGATAACTTCAAGGAAATTTCAGGTGTTACGCGGTCCGCTGTCTAGCGTTAAAACAAGTATTCGTGAACAACGATGGAATATACTAAGGGGATACGAGGATGAAAGAAACAAGTTATGAACGTTAAAACTTTTGTATCACTTCCCACACAACACCAGCGAAACAGATTCCGTGCCACAGTGTCACCTCCAATGGCGGCAACCATCATATACAAAGACCACTAGAACTATTGATACAACAACAACAATGACCAAAGAAATCGAAGAAACGATCTTAATACAACAGGCGATAAGAACGATACCCTACCACCACAAAAAAAAAGCTTCTGCTATCAACAGGCCATGTAACGTAGACAGGCGTGCACGGCCGCAGGCACCGAAACCACAACTCCAAGGGCATCCTCCATTTCACACTGCCTCGTCGCCTCGGTTGCTAATCTTCAAGATGTTGTACTTGCAGAGAGGACAGGTGGCATTCATATAAAGCCACTTGTCTACACAGGCAGAATGGAAATGGTGACCACAGGGAAGTTCACGGAGCTCAGCTCCATCATCATAAGCAGAGAGGCATATACAACACTCCTGGAAATATTGTGAACATTGTCTCATATTCGCGAGATCAAAAAACACACGCGAGAAGAAAAGATGAAAATTTAAGTAGGACAGCATACAGCATCCTCCACCGAAAGCACGTGCTCAGTGGGCGGGTCTGTATCACATTCAGTCATTACGCCTCCACTAGGTCCTTGTATCTCGCCGTTAAGTTTCTCAGTATCCCCAATCCTATGGAATTTGTATTTCAACAGCTGTTCAATGTCTTCTTTGGCTGCTCCCTCCTGCTTTGATTAGAGTCGGAAGAAATTATACAACCGCGATAAGGATTGAAATTTTCGGAAAGTATATTACATATAGAAATATTATAACACGACTTTGTCATATTAATAGCTAATGACAGTGTTACCTTCTCTTACAGCTACATAACATTATTTGTGATCCTAACATTTACTTTAAGTTCATATGGTATCCAAGAAGTTAATCGATGAACATCCTAAACCCTACATTTCAAAACCAACCACTCAGTCTACAGTGCCTGGCAGCTTCTCCAATATAAAGTTTCCTTTTTTGGTAGCATTGACAACCGGAAACCAGCAGCCTTCACATCACCACCTCAGTGCATGTTTGGCATACAGGATTTCCAACCCAAACTGGAGAATTTTTAAAACTCTTTGCATTTTCAGCTTTTCTAAATGAAAACTGTTTTAAATTGAGTAAGAGTTCACATCTTGTGCATGGATGGCTAAGCTGTCCCTCTCATATTAGAGAGAAATAAGCATGTTGAGTCAACCCTCCATCTTTCATCCTGCGTGCCCTTTTACGTCAACGTCAACAAACAGAAAACAGCCCTATTTAATCCTGCTCTTGATCAGCAATTACTTGTTCTCGATCAATGAAGGTGTAAGATTCCAAATTAAAAAGAAGAAGGGACTCGGAAGACCAGAAAAGAGGTATTGCTTAGTCCAGCAGTTGAGTGCTTGTCCATCATCTGAATGGTGTGACCAACTGAACTAAGCCATGGTCCCAAAATGCATCGGGGTCAAACTAAGGTTGGGTTTAAATCAAGCAGCCTTTCCAGCACCATTAAAGATAACGGCCTTCTGGAACTCGAAACAATTACACCTCCATGTCTGACATGTCATAGAGAATATAAAGTAACACCACAAGGTGTTGTCATGCGAAAATGCTAGGTTATCGCGTAAAGTTTAGGTCAAGCTAATACATAAACAGTTTCAAAATGTCATGTCATGAGAGTGAATCGCCACGAAGAAGAAAGGTCACAAGTCTATACCTATCAACTGAGCCTCCAATAGATACAATCTTCAGTAGCTTGGTTCAGTAACCAAGCCTGTTTTTCTTTCTTAAGACAAGCTAGCCCGTCTTCTCGAGTACATCTAACCCTGCTGCTGGATGCAGCTCTAGAACGCTCTGTCTTGATCGAGGGGACAAAATACAAGTCTTTTCTACAATGTCGCCAATGCTAATTGAAATTCCAATCATTCGAGGATCAACAGGGCTCAGCCGAACACTTGGGGCAAATTGCAAATGGTATTGTAAGTAACGATTAGTATAATTCTGAGCAGGAGCTGCCACTGAGTTAATTGGGTTTATTTGACTTGGTTTTTGGCAGAGAGAAAAATTGGCCGGAAAGTCCATTTGAGGAGGAAGGAGGAGATAGTGTTGGAACTTAAAAGTGCATGGGTCGCTCGTCATGTGATGGTCCATTTGTGTCCGGCAGACTGTGTCGAGTCAAAACTTGTTAACTAATGAAAAGTATACATAACCTATATAGACTTGTAGCCGTCCAACTAAATGAACAAAAAATACCCAAAAATGCACCCAATATAATTTTAAAAAAAAATCTTACTAACCTAGACATTTAGCATCCCCAAACACCTGCTAGTCCAAATGGTGTATATCAAAAAGATTTCCCACAAATAATTCATGAGGATTCCTAATTTTCTCAGCCTTCTTGCTCATGTCTCCACTATTTCTGAATTGTGAAACTTACTTTGTCCCTCTTTGCGTTGTCTTAGATTATGCCCAGATCATTCAAGAACCTTTTGTTGTAAACATCAGAAAGATTCAATCTTCAGAAACACGCCACATCGTGCTCTATATGACTGTAGAACCATTGGATAGTATTCAAATGAGTGCTCTGTACCCATTGTTTCAGACTAATAACTAATTCCTCCACGTTGGTATTTTCCTGAAACCAAGTGCTCTAGGAAGCATAAGCAGTTGTGTGATTCGGCTTGGAGCTTATGAGAGAGTACTTTTGAGAGCATAAAAGAAGCTGCACCAAAAGATGCTTTCGACCAAATATTGTCGGATCCATAGAGGTACTCCTTTTTTCAGAATGGAAAGATGCATCCGAAACGCGTACCCCAAAACAAAGTTAAGTATTTTACCTTGATGTTATCTTGTGATCCTTATAACTCCCTTCAGATTGATGTATTTTGTCAATCGTATTTGGCTTTTCATTAAGAAATAGCATAAAGTGATTAAATATAGCGCTAAGAAATGTGAACAATACAATGAGACTGGACGACGTCATGAATTTATCAAACAAAAGTGGCTATGAACTATTGTACACCATTGGTAAGATTTAGTGCGTACCAAGAGTGTGTACCAAAATGGGAAGATGTAGAACAACCTAGATAGAGACCAAAACATACTAGCCACTCCATTCTTAACGAAGTATTTACCTACAATCGACACCAACTTGAAGATGGTACCAAGGTGAGAGAAAATAGGAAGGATAGATAAGAGTAAAAGCTACCTGGTCAGCCACCGCATATAACACCGCAATGATGCATGGAAGACAACAGCAGATTGCAATGCCAATGAAACATGCCAGTGCAACGCAAAAAACGACGAAGAACACATCAAAAGCCAGGAAAACAATGCAGAGCCTGCATTTCATAATTTCATGACCAAGTATCAGACTCAACTGCAAAAAATGGTTCAAAATTCAAAATAGAAACAAGAGACACCGTGTCCGCACTAACCAGTAAAGCTGAGGAGAGTCACGAGCCAACTCTTCTCCACCGGCAGAAACCCAATAAAACCCAATGACCCACCAGATGAATGAAAACATGGTATTTGCAGATTCCAAATGCTTGGCCACATTGCTGAGAGTTTAAGCATAGTACTAATGAGCAAAAATATAAGATCCCCCATGTCGAACATTCTCTTCCACCAAATCCAGCTCTACGCATGTTATATATTATATGCAGGAGTCCTAAACATAATGTGTATTACTCTACTGCAATACGATATCGAATAAGCACAAATTAAGTATTACAAAACTTAGAAATTTGGCATCCCTAAATATTGAAAATTCACACACCTTCCCTTTGAAAAATTTTCTCCCCTCACATTTTGTCGAATTCTAGGATACAATTCAAACACTTATAATCATTGAATCGAACTCAAAATAGATCAAACAGGTATCATACTACGGGGAAAAAACACCATATTCAAGATTCTATTCCACAAATTCGCAATCGTAGTAAAAAAATTAGGAAAAGTATGTGATCAGCTGTAATTAGTATACCTGGTGCTCTCCTCGGTTAATTGAGCCAATGTAACATATCGGTACGCATCTCCTGGCGAAGCCGGAGCCACGCTCTGGCCACTCTCCTGCAACAAGGCTCCGCGCTGTCGGCGTCGCCGACTAAACTCAACCCCCACGCACACTATGTGAATTACACACTGCAATCCATAACCAACAATCCACAGCCTCAAGTAAGCCGACGGCGACTCCTTCCGGCTGACGACCAGCACCACGGCGGCCACGACAACGAAAGCGAAATTCCACAAGACGTCGAGGATGACGACGGGCTTCGAGTAGGCCCAGTCGCTCTGCCGCTCCTCGAGCTGCTCCGCGGCGGTCTCGCGCACGAGCATGGACGGCTCCCTCATGATGCGGCGGCTGCTGGCCCTGCGGAGGAACCTGGCCGCCTCGCGCAGGCCGTTGCGGCGGATGGAGCGGCGGGAGCGATCGTCCTCGGCGGGGCTGAGCAACGGCGTCGTGTTGACGGGTGAGCTCGGTGAAGACATGTCTGGCGCCGGATGGTGCGAACTGCGAACCCTTTGACTCGGCGATTTAACTCGGTTCAGTCTGTAGGTGATGGGAGATGAAGACTGTCTGTGTGAAATTATTATTATTATTATTATTAACTCATCTGCGGTCGTGGCGGTAAAAGCAATTGCGCAGTGGGTCCCGCAAGTGCTCAAGTGTACGCAAATGTTAAAAGCAAAATGCCTCGCATTTCTTAATTACCATTTTTACAGCGGTTCAATGTCTTAGCTACGCATTAAATATACAATTTAAATAATCGCAAAACTAAGACATTTTAAGGCTTCGTTTGACAAAAAAAAAATTTTGATTTTCAGTTTTTAAAGAGCAGTTTTTTAAAGAGCAGCTTAATTTTTTTTTTTTATAAAAACAAGTGGGTGTTTGATAACCCCTTTTTTTTTTAGGTTTTTTTTTTGGTGTTTGGTAACCCTTTTTATTTTGACTTTTTTTTTTGTGGTTTGCGGTGGCGGTGGTGGGGCGTAGCGGTGGTCGACGGTGGTGGTGGTGGTGGCCGACGGGGGGAGGTGGCTGCCGGCAGTCACCGGCGGTGGTGGCCGGCGGCCGGAGGTGGCTCCCGGCAGTCTCCGGCGGTGGCTGCCGGCAGTCTCCACCGGTGGCTGCCGGTGGTCGCCGGCGGCCGAAGGTGGTTGCCGGCAGTCTCCGGCGGTGGTCGCCGGCATCCGAAGGTGGCTGCCGACAGTCTCCGGCGGTGGCTGCCGGCGGCCGGAGGTGGTTGTCGGCAGTCTCCGGCGGTGGCTGCCGGCGGCCGGAGGTGGTTGTCGGCAGTCTCCGGCGGTGGCCGGCGGTGGCCGCCAGCGGCCGATGGTGGCTGCCGACAGTCTCCGGCGGTGGCTGCCGGCGGCCGGAGGTGGCTGCCGGTGGTCGCCGGTGGCCGGAGGTGGTTGTCGGCAGTCTCCGGCGGTGGTCGCCCGGCAGTGGGAGGGTGGTGGTGGTGGAGTTTTTTTTTTACTCTGCAATTTAAAAACTAATTTTTTAAATTGAAAAAAAATGGTTACCAAACGCTCCTTTTTTTCAGTTTTTAAAACTGAAAAAAAAAAGAGGAAAAAAAAAAGTGTCAAACAGGGCCTAAATATATACAATTTAAATGATCGCAAAACTATGTGCATATGCATTAAATATACAATTTAAAGAATCGCGAACTATGCGCATGACACATTGTACTGCTGTAGTTAATAATAAGTTGATAAATGTTATGAACATGTTTTCGGCATATCTGTTTACCCTTTTTTGTCACTGTAAACTTTAATGACAGCAATTAATCTTTTAATGGTAATAACTAATAAGATGAAATATCATGTTATGGGGGTGATGATCATTTTTTCTTTTAATTATTAATTATCATACTATATAACTGCCTCTACAGTTCAAGATTATTTTACGGATGTGATATGATATGGTCAGATAAGCGAACACATCATATCGGTTAAGCGAGTACAACATGTCTTGCCGGATAAGGGTAGATAAGGCAACTGAGTTGTTTGTGAAGGGCTCGTGACTCGTTTCCTAGACACTGTCGTATTGTATCGATATATGATGCGAACATAAATACACTTTTAGAACTCATTTATTCAACGGATTGAGTTGATCATCCAAAGTATTTACAAGTGTGTTTGTGAACGGTTCGATAGGTATTGAACTAATTATAACATCTTTGAACAGTTATAAAATCATATATCTAGATGCTACAAAATTAATTAGCCCAAAAATCAAAGCCCACTTGTAATCATAGAGCCGAAATCAAAGTTGAACTCCAAACCTAAGCGATACCACTTAGAAACCCCCAATAACACTGTCAATAGATGTATAACGCTTGAAAAGGCAAATAGTTGTCTATTATTTTGCATTTTGTGTGATATCTCACATCTGATGTAGGATGGTTTGCAGCTGGGCTCACAAAGCTCCTACCCATGAACTCGTAAGACCTACTTTACTAGCCGTTTTGAAGAAAGCATTGCCTTACAGTGGGGTCGTGGACGGAGGTCGTTAAAGATGGTACTAAAATTGATTCTCAAAAGCTCGGACTATGTCTAATTGAACTTGGCGAGGACATTAATACATTAGGTGGGGAGATTGTGATATCCCACATCAAATGTGAGATTGTTTGTAATTTACCTTATAAGACTCTGCCCACAAACTCATAAGTACCTAATTAGTTAGTCATTTTGAGGAAAGCTTTGCCCTGTAGAGGGGTCGTGGACCGAGTCGTTACACACTGTTCATTTTTTGATCTAGCCATTGATGAGCTTAAAGGCTCCACGTTAAAGTTGGCATACTCCTTATACGTAAACGGGACAAGTGTTGGACGCTCCCCGTCCAATAAGTACGTGGCTAATGCCTCTCTTATGAAGTCCATTCTAGGAGACATGATGACCGTTATGATGACCGTGGACCGAATCGTTACACATTGTTTATTGTTGATCTAGCCACTGTTGAGCTCAAGGGCTCCACGTTAAAGTTGGCATACTCCTTATACATAAACGGGACAAGTGTTGGACGCTCCCTGTCCAATAAGTACGTGGCTAATGCCTCTCTTATGAAGTCCATTCTAGGAGACATGATGACCGTTATGATGACCCTGTAGAGGGGCCGTGGACCGAGTCGTTACACACTGTCCATTGTTGATCTAGCCACTTATGAGCTTAAGGGCTCCACGTTAAAGTTGGCATACTCCTTATATGTAAACGGGACAAGTGTTGGACGCTCCCCTTCCAATGAGTACGTGGCTAATGCCTTTCTTATGAAGTCCATGCTAGGAGACATGATGACCACTGTCTTGCTCTTTTATCCCCAAATTGGATATCGGTGTCCTCCGCCATGCTATAACTCATTTAGGTCTAGAACTAACAAACCTAATCATGCCCTTTGTGCATAATAAATGGCAAGCCAAGCTGCTTCACTGCTTTTAGACCCATGAAGTTTGCATTGGCACTTTTATGTAAATATGTAAACTAGTGTCTCAATGCTCCTCTGGTTGACTTTGGCCTTCGTGCATAATAATGGGCAAGCCAAATTGTTTCACTACTTCTAGACCCATGAAGTTTGCATCGGCACTAGTGCATTAATGCTCGTCTTGTTGACTTTGGCTTTGACAAAGGGTAGCGCCTATCTTTCAATTGGAACACTAGACCCTACCACCATTGTTCTAGACAAGGATGCCAGTATTTGCTTTGCCTATGTTCATGTGCAAGATTGGTGTCTAATCTCTCTCCGGGCATGCATTATATTTAGTGTCTAATCTGCTTATGTACACGTGTCAGACTGATCCAGCTATTTTGCAAATAAGGGTTTGATCTAAATTTTTCGACGAGAAAAGAATGATCCAATTCTTTCCCAAAGAATAAAGTACTTTGAATGTTCCCAATTGTCCATTTCCTTTTAGTGAATAGTTATCTGTCTCCACCCTTTCTCTGTGGACAATCCCAAGAAATATGAAGTCCATTGCATAGAAAAACACCTGTGGACAATCTCGAGCAACATGAAGTCTACGGCATAGAAAACACCAGTTTTTCTTCTCTGGGCTAGTAGGCATGTATCTTCCGGTAATGCCCATGATTACAATCCATCCATGAACACATGCATACATGTTACGGTAATGTCCATAGTTGCAATCCATCCATGAACACGTGCAATGGAACCGATATGTTTACGGTCTTATCACGTGGCAATGCCTTCCTTAAAGGGGCTAGTCTAGAAGATACTTATAAGTTTGTGGACAGATCTTATAAGACCATTCACAAAGTTTTTCCACGTCCGATGTGGAATATTACATATAGTGCCTCCGTGTTGGTCATTTCAAGAAGCTCTATGATGGTTATTGAGTATTCATTGTCAGTCCTGCAGCAAACCGATGGGCCTCAATATCTTCAGCTTGTGACATGCCTCGAACTCAATACTTTCCAGGAGGGAACTGCCTTTTCAACTCCTTCCACCAGTGTCAACCTTGCACATACATTTATCCTTGTCGATACTCCAATATATCCACCAAAGGTTGCCATGTCCTTCAAGTACAATACTGCGACTTGGGCTTTCTTATTCTAGTCCCCAATTTTGATCGCTTTACAGTAAAGCTACATTCCCCACACAAATTTGTCCATCGAGCTTGTTTTCGTGCTGCCATAGGCCTCGAATTAAAGAGTTTGTACCTTCTCACAAGCTTGAAGCCTACCGTGCCACCTCGACAAGAGCAATCTCATAACTTTAACTCGTCTTGTAGTTTTGTCAGTTCCTTCTCCAGTGTTTCTGTTTTCCCCCTTTCATTACCAACGGCATTAAAGAGAGGTGTGTTATTAACAACCAACTTTAATACAGTGTCTTCTCAAATGATTCCATTCACTCCACAAGTCTGGAACCTCTTTTTCCTTCAACTTGATGAAGGCGTTCCTGAACTTTTGGTTGAGATTCGAAACACTGTCCAAAGTTTTTGCAACTTTTGCCATTATATTTGATTAAAACTGTTTTAAAAACCATTTCTGTTTTAATCTGAAAACAGTTTTCCAAGTTTTGTAATTCTTACCGTATTAAATTACTATGCGCTGGTCTAAAAGGAAAAGTAGTTAAAAAAGGGAAAAGGAGAATACAATAAAGAAGCATTTTTGCCGTTTTCCCTCCAAATTGAAGACTTTTGGGCGAGGGTTTACCATTCTCAAGGCTGCGCAGACAATGGTATCATCGTCGTCGTCGTCTAACCACGGGCACGATATTCCATGGGTAGAGAAGTACAGGCCCAGCAAAGTAGCCGACATCGTCGGCAACGAGGACGCCGTGTCCAGGCTTCAGGTCATCGCACGTGACGGCAACATGCCCAACATCATCCTCGCCGTAAGCAATCCCTTTCTGTAATTTCATCTATTGCTACTGAATCTCCTTCTAATTCGCTCCAATCCAAGCAGTGCGTGCCAATAATTAGGTCATACTAGCTCACAAGCAAATGCACACACTAACAGTATCATATGATGCAGTCGGCGTACAGAGTAGTGCGATGTGGAAATATCTGAATATGCATATATTCTTGATAGTTTTCCGGGTTCTTAATGGTAGTTGAACGTGGATGAACAAGAAAGGAAAAAAAAGGTTATCACTGATGTTACTCCCTACATTTCACAGTTTCTGCAGATTCTCAGGATAAAATTCGAACATGTAAACAGTATATTGAACTCAATAGTCGATGTTTACATGCTCAAATTCTATTTTAGGAACTCACAAAAGGTCAAATGGGATCAAAATTATAAATTGGCGGGAGTGAAGATTGAAGGATGTATCTTTTATATCAACGTGGTCATTTTATAGCTTCTGGCCGGATTAGACACTAAGTAGCCCTCATCTGAAAAGTATAGCACAAAGGTTTCTCCGGTGTTCTGTCACTGAGAAGTTAGAGATGACTTCTGTTGGGAATCTTTCCAAATTTGATTCTTACCTTATTAAAGTTTGTACTACAAGGAATAATTTGCAAAAAGAATCAATCAAATTGATTGATTGGTTTGAGAGATATTAACTCTCAAACATTGACATTTAATAAGGTTGAAAAGAATCATGAAGTGGGTTCCCACATAACTTGGGAAATGGGAAAGTTAAGGGTATTTAAATGATCATGTGACATACCATATTGTTCTAGAAACACATGCTATGCATGGCCATGCACTCGCACATGTGCGGTGTACCGCACCCGCGTGCGCCCGCGCCGGCGACGGCGGGGGCGGCGTAAAGACGCTATTGGCGCTTTTAGGCGCACTTCGTACCCAACTTAACTTTTTGCGACAAATTCAGCCTGTGAGTTGCAATTTTGGACTGAAACAGTGTGACTGTTGGCGAAATTAAACTGACTTCAGATCTGTTTAAATTCGAAATGGCATCTGTTTAAGGTGCCTTTTAGTTCAAATGTTGCTTCTGTTCACTGTGTCTACAGATTGTGACTATGAAGTGACATATGCAGAGTCACTTAACTGCCACAATTGTTTGCATCTGTTCAAGGCACCTTTTAGTGTCTATAAACAGGGCTGATGGTCAGATCATTTCTGTACTTAAAAAATTCTCTTGCTCTCTCTCTCAAATTTTTGTCTGTTGATTGTGATCTGTTGTGATCAACAGAGTTTTGCCTTTTTTTTCTTGGAGGCAGATTTGGTGCTACCCTAAGCAGATTCTAAGGGAGCAAATATTATCTTAAGGAAAGAGTGCAACGCATTCGACTCAGGCATTATCAGTCCAGTTTTCTCCATACTGCCTTTCTTTTCCAACAATTTTAAGACAGCATTTGGCTACGATGGAGACTACTGCAAGGATGCCTGTGATCAAATGACATCTCGAAGCTGGCCAAGTTCGATGGCTTATTCTTTAGGCGATGGAAGAGCAAGATGTACTTCTTTCTTGCTACATTGAATATTGCCTATGTGCTCACCATTCCAAAGCCGATCGTGGATGAAGCTGCAGACGAAGCAACAAAGCAGACTGTCATGAAGCAAAAGCAAAAGTGGTAGGAGGATGACACCTACTGCAAGGGCTACATTTTGGGAGGGCTGTCCGACACTCTCTATGATGTGTACGAGATCAAGTACGTAAACAACAGTGCCAAGGAACTATGGGATGATCTCGACAGCAAGTACAAGACGGAGGATGTCGGGAATAAAAAATTCCTAATCAGTAAGTTGTTTGACTTCCGCATGGTAGATAACAAGTCTGTTATTACTCAGATTCATGAACTGTAAATGATTATGAATTTAATTATTTCGGAGGGCCACTCTCTTGACGAGTCTTTCTAAGTGTCTACTATAATTTCTAAATTGCCTTTAGCTTGGAAAGTGTGTCGTAAGGAGTTAAAACAAAAGAAGGATGCCATGACCATGCAAGAGTTGGTCAAGTATATCCAAGTTAAAGAGAACTCTGGAAACTTGGATAGGCTTGAGTTGGAAGACAACAAGTCCTCCAAGGCTCTTGTGGTAGATCATGGCTCCTCAAGTGGCTCTAAGCGTAAGCTTGATGGTCAAGCTTCTGCTTTTACCAACCGGCAGGACAAGCCTAAAAAGGCTTGTTGGAAGTGTGGGAAAATTAGCCACTTTAAGAAGAATTGCCCAGTGGTTAAGAGGCAGAAAAAGAACCATGCCAATGTGGTTGACAACGAGGACTTCGTTGCAGTGGTTTCCGAAGCCAACATGATGGGGGAAGATGATGAGTGGTGGGTGGACTCCGGTGTAACCAAGCATATTGCTAAAAATAGAAATTTGTTCAAGGACCTCGAGCCAATTGCGGAGGGGCATCGTCTTTGCATGGGAAATTCATCTACGGCCAAGGTCATAGGCAAAGGAACTTTGGTGCTCAATCTATCATCCGGCAAAAGGCTTACCCTAAAGGACGTGTTATTCGTTCCCGATGTTAGGAAGAATCTTATATTTGTTAGTATGCTTAATCAGTTTGGGTTTAAGATTCTTTTTGAGTTAGATAGTGTTATTCCGACTAAGGGAGGGAACTATGTGGGCAAGGGATATGTAACCAATGGATTGTACAAGCTTACTCTTGCTTATAAAGATATAAGTTTGCTTATATTGTTGTTCCATTTAATTTATGGCATTCTAAACTAGGTCATGTTAATTTTAAACGAATAAGAAGTATGGTAAAATTAGGTTTAATACCTCAACATACTTCACCTAGTTTAGAAAAATGTTCAATTTGCATAAAGTCCAAAATTGCCAGAAAACTCTTTAAAGGGGTTGAGAGGAAAACACAATTATTAGAATTAGTACATTCGGACTTGTGTGAAATGGAAGGTCACCTAACAAGGGGTGGTAAAAGATATTTCATTACATTTATAGATGATTGTTCACGTTATACATACACATATCTTCTTAGGACTAAGGATGAAGCTTTGGATAAATTTAAAATTTACAAAGCGGAAGTAGAGAATCAACTAGATCGTAAGGTTAAAATTTTACGGTCTGATAGGGGAGGTGAATATATTTCCTTTGATGATCTATTTGAAACTTGGGGTATCACATACCAAGTTACAGCTCCTTATAGTCCACAACAAAATGGTGTAGCCGAGAGAAAAAACAGGACCTTGCAAGAAATGGTTAATACTTTATACTTCTAATTTGCCTAAGAATTTGTGGGGGAAGCACTCATGTCTTCTACATATATACTTGACCGTATACCCCATAAAGTTTCTAATGTCATACCCTATGAGCTATGGATGAAGAGAAAACCTTCTCTTGGATACCTTAAAGTGTGGGGTGTAGGGCATTAGTAAGGCTAACCGATCCGAAAAGACCCAAATTGGGGAGAAAGGCAATCGAATGTGTCTTCATAGGCTATGCTCAACATAGCAAAGCGTATAGATTCTTGACCATGGAATCAACGGAATCCGTTAGCCAAAATATTATTTTGGAATCTAGAGATGCAGAATTTTTTGAGAATTCTTTCGCTAGAGATCGGAAAAATGAAGACAGTCGATGAGGATCAAGTTCACCCTACTCCGGAAAATGGGGGAAGGAGGTGAACTAAGGAGAAGTAAGAGAGCAAGAATTGAAAAGACCTATGGTCCATATTTCTACCAATTCTTAGTTGAGGGAAGTAGAAATGAAGGTGATTACTCTCATATGTATAACGTAGAACATGGCCGTCTCACATATCGAGAAGCCATAACTTCTCGAGATTCTGACTTGTGGAAAGAAGCTATAAATGATGAAATGGAGTCGATAATGTCAAACCAAACTTGGGTATTGACTGATTTACCACCAGGGTATAAACCAATAGGCTGCAAATAGATCTTTAAGCGAAAGCTTAAGCCAGACGGATCTGTAGATAAGTATAAAGCTAGACTTGTAGCCAAGGGTTTTAAACAAAAGGAAGGAATTGACTATTTCGACACTTATGCTCCAGTAGCTAGACTTAGCACTATAAGATTATTGTTTGTCTTATCGTCCATTAATAAACTATTTATACACCAAATGGACATTAAGACTGCTTTTCTAAATGGTATTTTAGACGAGGAGGTGTACATGAAACAACCGGAAGGTTTTGTACTAAAGGGCCAAGAACCAAAGGTTTGTAAGCTTATTAAATCTTTGTATGACTTAAAACAAGCTCCTAAGCAGTGGCATGAACGATTTGACCAAGTCGTTCTCTCTCATGGATTTAGAATAAACGAATGTGACAAATGCGTTTATTCTAAGTTTGATAAAGGACGTGGTGTGATAATATGTTTATATGTGGATGATATGTTAATCTTTGGTACTGATTTAGATATTGTGTTGAAAACTAAATTATTTCTATCTTCATCGTTTGATATGAAGGATATGGGGGAAGCTAGTGTTATATTGGGAATGAAAACAATTAGATCCTCGGATTTATTTCTCTGTCACAGTCTCATTATATTGAGAAAATTTTAAAGAAATTTAATCACGAGAATTGTGCCCCGGTTACTACGCCATATGACCCTTCTATCAAGTTGAGGGCAAATGAAGGGAAATGTGTCTCTCAGCTAGAGTATTCTAGTGTATGGCAGCTTGATGTATATCATGCAATGTACCCGGCTAGAGGGCCTTTGCAGTTAGTGTTTTGAGTAGATTTACTCATAACCCCGGGCAAGTCCATTGGAATGCGGTGTTTAGAGTACTTAAGTTCCTTAAGGGCACAATGGACTATGCGTTAACTTATAAAGAATTTTCAGCTGTTTTGGAAGGGTACACAGATGCAAACTGGATCATGGACTCAGATGAAACAAAGTCCACAAGTGGTTAGATTTTTACCATAGGTGGAGGTTCTATTTCTTGGGGTTCCAAGAAACAAACTTTGATTTGACATTCGACCATGGAGTCCGAGTTTATTGCTTTGGCAATGACAGTTAAGGAGGCGGAATGGCTAAGAGACCTGTTGATAGAGATTCCTCTATGGCCTAAGCCAATTCTTGCTATTTCTATATTCTGCGATAACGAGGCAGCGTTAACGCGGGCATACAGTAAGGTATACAATGGGAAGTCTAGACATATAAGTCTTAGACATAGCTATGTGAGAGAGCAACTTAGCAAAGGAGTTGTTACTATTAGTTATGTGAAGTCCAAAGGAAATTTGGCAGATCCCTTTACGAAAGGCCTAAGCAAGGATATAATATGGCAGACTTCCAGGGAGATGGGTTTGAAGCTCATGAAATTAGAGAGGTAACATACACGTGGAAACCAACTAGATACTAGAGTAACCTCTAGTCTTCTAGTTCAATGGAAAAACACGTTGTATATATAACCAAAGATGCACTAAAAGATGAAGATTTTGATCTTCATGCCATCTCAAGGTAGTGCATACTTGTATGGAGAACAAGAGGAGGGTGGGAGTTATTCCCTTAATAAATCTATGTCCTTAAAGGAGGGTGCAAGTCATACAAGTGCACCTTAGTAGATTTACTTATATAAGTGCGAGAAGTGGGACCGAATCTATGAGATTTGAGCTAGTCTCTATGGCACTAATGAAAATCCTAAGATGTAGCACATGGTCGTAAATGTGCAGGTATTTGGAAATTTGGTTGGAAAGTTTTACAGATAGTAGTGATGATCAATCACCAAGGATTCTTAGTTCAAGGCTAAGGCTACTTTGAATTTTGATTGACTTCACTGCTATAAGGTAAAGGTTCAAGTCGAAAGACACCTTTATCTTAGTAGGACCTACCAAAGGATAGAGAGAGGTATATTTCTAAATTAAGAATGTGATAAAATCCAAATTTGGAAAATTGGGGGAAATTGTTGGGAATTTTTCCAAATTTAATTCTTACCTTATTAAAGTTTGTACTACAAGGAATAATTTGCAAAAAGAATCAATCAAATTGATTGATTGGTTTGAGAGATATTAACTCTCAAACATTGGCATTTAATAAGGTTGAAAAGAATCATGAAGTGGGTTCCCACATAGCTTGGGAAATGAGAAAGTTAAGGGTATTTAAATGACCATGAGACATACTATATTGTTTTAGAAACACATGGTATGCATGGCCATGCTCTCGCACATGTGCGGTGCACCGACGCGCTCGCGTGCCCGTGCTGGCGACGGCGGGGGCGGCGTAAAGGCGCTATTGGCGCTTTTAGGCGCACTTTGCACTTCACATGTGCACATCGTCGCTAGGAGCCCTCGCTCCGAGCCCAGCTTAACTTTTTGCGACAAATTCAGCCTGTGAGTTGCAATTTTGGACTGAAACAGTGTGACTGTTGGCGAAATTAAACTGATTTCAGATTTGTTTAAATTCGAAATGGCATCTGTTAAGGTGCCTTTTAGTTCAAATGTTGCTTCTGTTCACTGTGTCTACAGATTGTGACTGTTAAGTGACATCTACAGAGTCACTTAACTGCCACAACTGTTTGCATCTGTTCAAGGCACCTTTTAGTGTCTATAAATAGGACTGATGGTCAGATCATTTCTGTACTTCGAAAATTCTCTTGCTCTCTCTCTCAAATTTCTGTCTGTTGATTGCGATCTGCTATGATCAACAGAGTTTCGCCTGTTTTATCTTGGGATGCAGATTTGCTGCTACCCTAAGCAGATTATAAGGAAGCAAATATTGTCTTAAGGAAAGAGTGCAACACATTCGACTTCGGCATTATCAATCCAGTTTTCTCCATACTGCCTTTCTTTTCCAACAACTTCTTGTCCCCTTGCATCAAGTGTTGCTATAATGTTGGTTTTCAGCCTTTTTAGGTTAGGTAAGTTTTACTGAGTAAACAAACTAAAGTGGTTTTTACATGTTGATCATGCTTGCTTCGGGTTTAATTTTGTCTCAAGTCATTATTTATACGCGCTTCGTAGTTAAAAGCATATTCTTGTAAATAGTTCTCATTTTTCTTTCGGAATGGGGCTTTCTGAAGAATGTTTCATATCGGTTTTCACCAAATGCGCTTGTTACGCTTGGAACTTCTGTTTAGCTTGTTTCTGAAACATAAATGCTGTAACTATCTAACCCACAAGCATAGACTTGTATAAAGGTTTAAGTCTCTCAAAAGTGGGCTTTTTCTCGAATTCTTTTTAGTACCAGTTTCCAGGAAATCGGTTCGTGGCAGTTGGGACTGTTGTTTAACCATGTTGTAGCTATCTAAACCACAATGTTACATTTTATCTTAAAAGTTCAATTTTTCCCAATGTTTTATTGGCAACAATATGTTGTGGAAGCAGATTGTTACCATTGACCTAGCTAAGCATCTCATTGCCACGACCTGCACATGTTTTCTCTCCAGGCTCCATAACTCCCCCCCCCCAACACAACCACCCGTTTAATTGTCTAGAATATAACATGTACCGACCAACTTGAGGAGATGATTTGATGTAGTTGAAATAACAGGTTTTGGGTTGTTCGATCAAGTATCCCCCCCCCCCCCCCTCCCCCGGGCGCGCACAAAAGAAGAAAAATGTGTTGCTATGCTGTCGTAAGGTGTGGTTGGTTGTGATTTTCAGGGCCCTCCTGGAACTGGCAAAACCACCAGTATATTGGCTCTTGCACATGAACTCCTTGGGCCAAATTGTAAGGAAGCAGTCTTAGAATTAAATGCATCAGATGATAGGTACTTAAACACTCAATGACCATGCCACTTGCTAGTTCATTCTCCAACCTCTTTAGCGGTTTCCGAAAATGATATTGTACATCTCTTCTCCTGCTCAGGGGTATTGACGTTGTGAGAAACAAAATCAAGATGTTTGCACAAAAGAAAGTTACACTACCCCCTGGGCGACACAAGATAATAATATTGGATGAAGCTGACAGGTGAGTGATGGTGGTATTAATGTTTGACATTGTTTACTCTTTCCTGGTGAGAATAGTCGCTAAGAACTCTTTGTTCAGATTTGTCTTTTGTTTTATTGAATATTACACATACAATCTAAATCTGTCACATAATATTTGTATTGTCATATAGCGTGCGTGTCTAATATTAACTTCTAAGTTTGTTTTCTTCTTTTTGTCTTGACGGTGGGGCTGCAAATTAGCATGACATCTGGTGCGCAACAAGCCTTGAGGAGGACAATGGAGATATACTCAAATTCCACCCGCTTTGCTCTTGCATGCAACACATCTTCAAAAATAATTGAGCCCATTCAGAGTAGATGTGCCCTTGTTCGGTTTGCTAGATTATCCGATCAAGAGATACTTGGTCGTCTCATGGTGGTTGTTGAAGCAGAAAAGGTATGGTTCGATAAACTGTTTTCCTGATATATGGGTATTATTGATCTTACAGCCTACTATAAGGTCTTGGTTCTTAGGTCATTTCCTTCATTAGCTCTTTAAGATTTTTCTTCTATTGCCTTGTTAAAATTGTCCCCCTTTCATCGTGCTCCTTGGACATCCCAAAATATCTAAATAAGTGAATACAGTTGCCAAAAGAAGTAAGAAAAAAGAACACTTTCACAGCTTAAGTTTAAGTATCCTAATCAAAAGTGCATCTATATCAATTGACCTAGACTCTCCTCTGAATGTTTTAGCTTGGAGTGGCCAAAACATATGCCGATGTTTTCCATATGTTTCTTCTCTCACAGCTCTTAGAGTGACGTCTTGTGCATCGTATGCCTCAGCATTCTGGTTTTGTATCTGATTCCCTTGCACTCGCTATCTGCTGCCTTCCTGATACAGTTTCCCTACATTATTTTGTGCCCTTTTGGTCTAAAATGCGAATCGTATACTTATTTAGTTGTTACTCTTTCGTGTACATTGGTTGCACACCCTTTGGTGCCATCTTAATAACATTTTACGTATCAAAAAAGAAACAGGTTCGGCATTACAAATTGTCCCCAGGTATAAGGTTAAGTACACTTTAGAACCTTAAAACTTCACTAAAGTCTTGCTTCAGTTTGGATTGTTTGATTTTGACTCGTAAAGGCCTGATTGTATTTTTAGTTGACATTTAAGTACCTCCAAAGGTTTCCTGTCAAGGAGAAAATCTACTCCCTTCTCCAAAAATAGGAAAAAAAAACTTTTGAAAGACCACTACCACTCATAAAACCACCATCAACGACGAGTTGACAACTAACCTATCACCGTCGACTCATCATCTTACCCCTAGTAACAACACCCCAATCTACCACTTCCATCTCCATCATAAGAACTTTAATTCAAATCCCCATCCTTAGATCAAAATCAGCCAGTGCCATTATATCAATCTTTGCATCGTTGTGCCTTGTCATCGTCATCATTGAAATCTCTGCTCCATCGTTGATCTTCATCTTGTCGTCATATTCATCAGAAGCCCCCAATCGAATTCTCATTAATATTTCGAAGATCGAAGGCATTGGCTCCATTAATGGCAGCAGATGGGGTTATTGATGGCAGATGCTTGAATTAGACCATGAGGATAGGGATGGAGGTTTGGTGGTTGATCGATCAGGTATGGTTATTGGAGGCAAATGGAAATTGTAATGGTGCCGAGCAGAAGAGAAGGAAGAAAAAGAAAATAGAAAGAAACTTAAAAACCAGAAGTTAAGAAATATTAATGCATTTGCTTTTGAAACTATATAATGATAAAACAGTCCTTTTGTGCAGCTTTGTTGATTATTTGGACTAAAAACTTTCGAAGGTACTTAAATGTCAATTAAATGAACAATCAGACCTCTGTGTCAAAATAAAACAATCAAACCTCTTGTGCATGATCTAGTTCGTTCTGGTTTGTGCTTGATTCGCTTGCACTCGATGTCTGGTGTGTTCCTGTTATAGGTTATGTTGATTCTTTCATGTCCCTTTTTTCTAGTTCTTCGAGTTGTATAGTTAGTTGTTATCCTTCCATGTACATGGGTTGCACCGTTGCACCTCTTTGATGCCATCTTATTAAAAAAGGAACAGGTTGGGAATTACAATTTGTCTCCAGATTTATCTAGTCTAATGAAATCTTTTTTCAAACTTTGACCATGTTGCTTCATAGGAAATAAAGGAAAGATTAAGCTAACCGCATTTAGTAGATATTTATCAACTGATGCTGTCTTGTGTGTCAATGTTATGGTATGGGAGTCCTGATGTAGTTATCTGTTAAGTCTCCGCTATTAATCTTGTTCGTATCAATAGTTACTTCTGTCTAGGGAACCTTATGCTTGTGCTCAATTTGGATGCCCAACATCTATGCTATGCACTGAGTTTTATTGCACGAAAAATGGGTCTAATTATAACTAAACGGAAGAACACTGATGACATACAATAACAAATTAATCAAAACACACTAGTGCAGGCCTAAACCCAGACACCAATTTTTCCATGTCTTTTCCCCTGCAGTTCCCATCAGATATGCATTAGCAAGAGTCTCATCAAATGTTTTTCCTTCTATGTTTGGCATTGGGTGGCTTTGCCACACTAGTTTGTATTCTGTCTCTAAAATAAGACCACCTTGGCCTTTTCTCATCTCATCTTAAATTAATCCTTGTGAAATCTGTTTTGTCCACTCATTGCGTCCACAAACATAATAGATGTCCTCCTATATATGCTTTTTACGAGGTCTTATAGTTTCATACAGCAAGAATGCAGCTCACATAACACACAACTCTTTTTTACTCTGACAACACTAAGCAAGTTCTCCACTACATGTTCAGATGGTCATTGGAAATGTGGATTGATAAACTCGTAAACATGTTGACTTGTGCTATCACATGAAACCATTCAAAGGAACTTGTAGGTTCCATAATCTCGATTTTTCATAGATTATCGGATGCCAGATTATAGACTGCAAAATAGATCTGAATATTACTCTTCTTTTGGCATGCTCTGCATTTAGGCTCGACTGCCCAAGCTTCTAGTTCTGACAACTAAAATGTTATATCCATCTAGTATATCTCGTTTTGTGTGATATGGATTGAGTTGCATGATTGATGCATGTCTTATCTGCATAGGTTCCTTATGTTCCGGAGGGCCTTGAAGCAATTATTTTCACTGCTGACGGTGATATGAGACAGGCTTTGAATAACTTGCAAGCCACGTACAGTGGGTTTCGGTTCATCAACCAAGAAAATGTTTTCAAGGTTACAACTAAGACTTATCCCGATTACCTTGATTTCACGTCAGAATGTTTGCTTACATTTCTGATTGGTTTTTTCAGGTTTGCGACCAGCCTCACCCCTTGCATGTGAAGAACATGGTGCGCAACGTCCTCGAGGGGAAATTTGATGATGCTTGTTCTGGCTTGAAGCGGCTCTATGATCTTGGGTATTCTCCCACTGATATAATCACGACCCTTTTTCGAATAATAAAGAATTATGACATGGCAGAGTATCTTAAATTGGAATTCATGAAGGTATGTATGCTATGCTGTGGCCACTGACTTAATTTTTTGTAAGGTCTCTGACTGGGTTACATCTCACCTCCCCCTTTTTTTTTTTTATGGTTGCAGGAAACTGGCTTTGCGCATATGAGAATCTGCGATGGAGTTGGTTCATATCTTCAGCTATGTGGTTTGCTGGCTAAGCTTGCACTAGTTCGGGAAACGGCTAAAGCAGCATAGGTCAATTGCAAGGTGGTTATGATCAATCACTTCCAAAGAGCAAGATGTTTGTACGACTATGCTTTTCTGCTTGTGCCGGGAAACAATTAGGGCATTTTGTAACCATGTTCTTGTCATGTAAGAGTGAATTGGTTTAGCTGAGCGTAAATTTTTTAAGTGAAACTTTTGTCGTCGTACGTCACTTATTTCACCTCTTAGTCGGAGTCATACGGTTGCAATTAAGCAAGAAGTCGGACAAATTTTTACTGACTCGCAATCCCAAGTTCATCTCATGTATTTTCACTGGACTTTGACTGTCCTCTATGGTTTTGGCTTGGTGTGGTCAAAGGGTCATGTTTTCCACTGAGGATCCTTGTCTTTTCTATATGTTCCTTCTCACACAGCTCCAAGAGTGACCTCGGCTGTTTTCTCCTTTCCTGTTAAGCTAACCGTATCTGTCAGATAAAAGAGTATGGACTGATGCTGTATTGTGTATGAATGCTATCGAGTGAGAGTCCTACTGTAGTGGTTCATTAAAGTCTCCTCTATGGATCTTGTTCTTATCAGTTGTTACTTTCGTCTGGGTAGCCTTGTGCTTGTGCGTTGTGTCCACTTTGGATGCGTAAGCTGTATGCTGGCTGCTGAGTTTGTTGCATAAGGAAGCTATGAATCCAATGCATTCCCTAACAGGGAGATCACTTCTGACATTAATCAGAAGTCAGAGCACACTAATATTAACCGGAAATTCCGGCCAAATCTGGGACACCAACACACAGCATACGCAGCAGCAAGCGTAATCTTGCTAACAGCCAAAACTCTGAAAGAGATCGAGACTCGCGGAGTGTCAGGTGTATAAATTTGGCTTGAAAATTAAGGGGCAAATTACAATCACAACCTTTAGGGTGTGTTTGGATATGGAATTATGAAATACTGAATATTTTTAAATGCCCTCATTTTGAAATCCTCTAATTTACAAATTCCATCATTTTGAAATATTTTGTTTGGAAAAAAGGAAGCAAAAGGTTGTTAAAAAAGGTGAGAGACAAGATTCCCCTAAAAACAGGAATTAATTATTGTGGATTTGTAAATTACTAATGATGGTGGATTTGACAAATAACTAGTTCAAACTAGTGATTTGAACCGTAGACCCCAAATCCACAATTCAAATCACTTGCGAAATTTCAAAAAATTTCCTTTTGAATTATCCAAACAAGAGATTTTGTCGAAGTGATTTACAAATACCCTACCAAAGTCAATTCTTCAGTTCAAATCCTATATTTAAACACACCCTGTTCATTTTGAATATACATCCAAATGGTGTTTTGGCGCTTGCGGGTAGACTCCCAATCTAATGTGAGTTCTTTTGTGCCTCTTATCTAACATGAGAACTTGACTCAAATTGAAAACTTTTGACAAAAATATATAAAAAAATGTGCGCCCAAGAAAGGACATTTAGCCTTTAAAATAATGATCGGTGTTTAACGAACAAATGGACTTCTACCGTTAGAGCGCAAAACTAGAGATGTCAAAGGGCCGGGCTTGGGCCGGCCCAGCCCAAGCCCATCGGGCCTGCTGTGGGGCCGGGCCGGGGCCGGGCCAGTGGGGTTGCCAACCGGGCCGGGCCGGGCCGGGCCTGCCGAAGGCAAAGCTAGGCCCAGTCCAGGCCCTGGCCCTAGGCCCAATATCTAGGGCCGGGCTTGGGCCGGGCCCGGGCCCTTTTTTTTTTCTTCTTGTTATTCAATTTTAAATTTCATCTCTAGGCAATATTCACAATTTAACGAACCTAATCTTTATCCTTTTATTTCATTATAAGTAATATACATATATATGTATGTATGTATATACATATTTATTTGTTAGCCATTATATTTTTTATTATATGTTAAACATTTTCATACTCTTCTTGGTGAGCTTTATTAATAAAATCTTAACACATAACAATGCTGTTGGGGGGGGGGGGTAAAAGTGGAATTTTGGAAAAGGGGTGGAAGAAAGGGGGGGAAAAGCAAAAAATTCAAACAAGTGGTGGGCCCAAAACCGGGCCAGACCCGGGCCAAACCGGGCCAGAACCGGGCCGACTTCGGACCGGGCCGGGCCGGGCTTTTTCGCAGAAACTGAAGGCCTGGTCCAGGCCCAGGCCCCAAGCCCGCTTGTGCTGGGCCGCTACTGTTCATGGATGGGGCCGGGCCAGCCCGGGCCAGAACCGGGCCGGGCCGGGCCAGCCCACGGGCCGCCCGGCCCGTTTGACAACTCTAGCGCAAAACATCGAAAAAGTTAAAGAAAAAGAAAAGAAGAAAGATTTTTGAAATCAAGTCATGTTTTGCGGAAGTTGAGTTTTTTTTTTTCCCGTCTATCTTCCTCATTTTATCCTTACTAATTTGCAACTATTTTGTAGGCGCTGGAAACCACTTCTTCCAATCCTTCACACCTGTTGAAGAAATTGTCTAAGTCTATTTCTTGTAGCTGCATAATACTTCTATGCAATTCCTTTAATGCAGGCCCACGTTTTGTAAAACTTTAACCATCTTAAACTGCTACGATATCACTATTAATGACATCATCATTAATGGCCACCTCAAAATTGTTTCCAGGTGAAAAGACAAGTGTCTTTAATCTTTAACTTTCTTTATTAGGCACACATGTCCATTCTGATCAGTGACGTTTAAGTTAAAACAATTTAAAGGCTAACATTGCTTCCCATGATCCGTGTGGACTTGATCGTGGGAGTCAAATTTTATTTGATTTCTAGGGTTTTAGAGGGTTACCTATTTTCACTCAACCACTCAAATGTGATTGCATTTAACTCGAAATAACAAAGGCAAGCTCCTGTTGGAGGTTCAATAATCGGTGTTGTTAAGACACATAAACTCCACTGCCAAGAAGCCTCGGGCACCACTCAAAAGGGTTGCCACACATTATAGTAGCCGAAGAAGAAATCTAGAGGCATCTCAAAAGTTTTCTATCGTTTTGCAGTTTGCCATTATACTTAGGGTATGCTTGAAACTCATTTCAGTTTTCAAAGCTCTCCGATCCTAGTTCTCCTATAGCTGGATCCACCGGAACCACCCATAATATAGTAAGCCTAAGTGGCAGAATTCTGATTATCAAGACAATCACTTATTCGCAAACCTCGTGTAGGGCTCGAGCTTGATTATCCCCAAACCCAATGTGTTTCCGATTTACCGGATCTTACCTCTTTTGAAAGGAGTCAATCCTAAATTCGTAGTTACTTCGACCGGAGGAAGGTTGAGTCTTATTTCCTATGTACAAGAGTTTTTGTTTTCAGAAAAATGAAAATCAAAACCTCTTTAGTTTTCTTTTATTACAGAGTTGATGATTTGTTTAATACAATTTTGCACAATTAGTTTTTACTTTTACTTATTTTGTTTTATTTTTCATCCCATCTCATTTTTATTTTTCTTCTCTTTCATTTTCAATACTTGAGAGTTTCTTCTGAGCTTATATGTTCATCACCACCAACACATCTCCTCTGCTATCGTCCAACTATAGTAGTAACACACGAGCTTGCGACTAAGGGCTTCATTGGTTTGATTGGGTGAATGGTTTTATTGATTTAGAATTTACTTGCACAAATTGAAGATACTAAGGCTACTTGATGGATGAAATCTTATAGTGGTGTCTGTTATAGAAATTTGGTGGTCGCTATGATGGATATTTAGATCTAGAGAAGTGATGGTGACCAATGTTAAAGGGTTCGACGTTTGGCAGTATTGGTCAGTGGCGATGGTGGTGGTTGTGGTTATCAGTGGCTATGGTGGTTGGCGATGCTCGTGGGTGTTAGTTGCTGGTGGTGGCGGCGACGGTGTGGCTATAGTGGTTGGCGGTGTTGGCAATTTTGGTGTTCAAGTGTGTTGATCAGTGGTGGTGGTGGATCGACGGTCAATGGCTGTGATAGTTGGTAGTGTTTGTTATTTGGTGTTCGGGGGTGTTGGTCATTGGTGGCGGGTGGTGATCAATGTGTATGGTGATTGACAATGTTGGTGGATTGGTGTTCTTTGGTGATAGGTGTTGGTGATAAAGATCGAAGGAAAGAAGAGTCATAAAATACTTTCAACAAAAGTTGGAAGATAGATTAAAAAAAAGAAGAAAAAAGAACCAAAACGAAATTCTGGGTGGCAGAATCCTCTAATCGAAGAGAAAATCAAAAGTGAAGATTTACAAGTAAATAAAAGGGATAAATAGCTATTGACCTCCTGTATTATACACGGTGGACGATTTCCCTCCCTCCACTTCAAAATTAGCCACTAAAACTCCCAACACTTACGAAAATTGGGCACCTTAAACGGAAACCGTTAAATTTAACAGTGTGTAGTCAACACATGCGTTGACTAAAGATTTCTTTTTGAAAATGACAATTTTACCCTTTTCTTTTATCGATTTGCCCATTCTTTGAGTTCCACCTGGCGTTTCTTCTCTTCTTCTTTTTCTTCGTTGTCGTTTAGCTTTGTCACGATCACTTTGACTCCCGAGAGATTGATCTCAATAACTGATTCCTCGTTAGTGAAATCTTTTAGCGAGGAGATGCACTTGGTTATCGCCGTCGATAAGCTATTGCTCTTCTCGCGGAAGTATTTCCCGATGGATGACATGTTCTCTGCCTCGCCCGGAGTTGTGATCGTGAGGCTTGGGCGTGCCTCTGGCTTCGGTAGGTGTGAATAAGGGCGGATTACCGCTGCGACTTGCCCATGATTTTTAAAATACTGTCTTTGGGTTTCGCGGTAGCGGCCGCGTTTGGGTTCGTTGGTGGCCTGTGCGGCAGAGGAGAAGGAATTGAATAGGTTTGTGCGGCAGAGGAGAAGGAGTCAGACGGGTTTGTGTGTGTGTGTGAGAGAGAGAGAGAGAGAGAGAGAGAGATAGAGAGAGAGAGCTGTGTGTGTGCGCAGTAGATGCGTGTTTGTTAGAGGTGTCAAATGGGCCGGCCCAGCCCAAGCCCAACGGGCCTCCAACAAAACGGGCCAGGGCCCGGCTAGTGAAGCTGCCAAACGGGCCGGGCCGAGCCAGATTGGGGGGAAATATGGGCACAGTCCAAGCCCTGGCCCTAGGCCCAATATTTAGGGTCGGGCTTGGGCCTGGCCTAAATTTTTTTTCTTGTTATTCAAAATAATAATATTATTTTATTATCTATTTTGTTATTATTGTTTAATAATATAAATACTAACTTTTTATATGTATTTTAACAGTTTTTTTTTACGCACGGTGCCAATACTAATTTATATGTAAGAGGGTGTAATTAATAGGTTTAGTATTTATTGACAAATAAGTTCAGCCCATTCAAGACCGCCAATGCCTCTTCAAGGAGGTTCATGATTTCTCACGGTTCGATTGTAATATTTGTAATCTACTTCTTATTTTACGTCAAACATATTTTTGATTATTGCACTAAGGAAGAACGATCATCATAATTCATAATCAGATTCATTGCTCATTCGATCATCGTTGAACACGCACACTTATATATAATAATGTGTGTATATAATAATGCTGGGCCAAAAGAGGGCCTGTGTGTAGGGTCAAAAAAGGGGCCAGAAATATGGCCAACTTTAGGACCAAAAGGGGGCCAGTTTTCGGGCCAAAAGAGGGCCGGGGCGGCCCTGTTTCTCAAAAAATTCAGCCTGGCCCTGGCCCTGGCCCAAGCCCTAAGGGTTAGGGCCAGTCCGAGCCCAAAAATGGGTCGGCTTGGCCCGGGCCAAAAAGGGGCCGGGCAAGGCCAGCCCGCGGGCCGCCCAGCCTTTTTGACAACTCTAGTGTTTGTGTGTGGGTTTAGGGTATGTGTGTGTGTTCATTGTGCATGTGTGTGTGTGTGTGTGTTGGGTATGCGTGGAGTGCGTGTATGTGTGTTTATGTGAGATTGAGTAAAAGTGTGAGAAAGAAGAAAAAGAAGTTTGAAGAATGGTATTAAACTTAAATAGAGTAAGAAAATAAAGATATTTTGGTCATTTCATGCTATTTATAACGGGCCCATCTAAAGTGCTCAATTTCCATAAGTATGGAGGGGTTTGATAGTTAATTTTGAAGTGAAGAGGGGGGAGGGGGGGATCGCACACCGTGTATAGTACGGGGGGATTATTAGCTATTTTTTCCTAAATAAAATGAAATTGTGAGGGTAATTAAATGTCTTCATTATCCCGGTAATGATTTTGGTTTTTGTGCACAGTTTCGTGAATGGAGGTAATTTTAGTACACATTTTTTTAATAGAAGGAAGCCAAATTGCTCATCGACGTAAGTAGTGCAGTTTTTTTCCAAAAATTTGACCCTTCACTGGATTGAGTTAAAACCAAATGGCCAGCCCTAACTAAAAATTAAAGATGAATCCTATTCTTTTTGTGTGATATGGACGATAAGCCTTGCTGTGGCAGACCCATGTTTAACTTGGAAGTAAATGTTTTGTATACCAATGACTTAGTATCGAAGTTATTTTAACCAAACTTCGTTGAGGGTTTGATTGGCAAACAGAATTGGAATTAAAATTGAGAATTGTAATTCAATTCCAATTCCCATAAAATTGGAATTGACTTGGAATTGAATAGAAATTATAATTCCATTGATTGGTTAGTACAAAAAAACTAAATTAAGTATTGGAATTGCTAAAGTAAAAAAAGAAGAGATAAATATACAAAACAGAAGTTTCATATTTTTCTTACTAAATCCTACCGAACAACGCTCCCCCAGCCGCCCCGCCCCAGTCCAGAGAACAAAAAAAAAGAGAAAGAAAAAAAATACACATAAGATGACTTAAGTACGTGATGAAATTATGTACTTAAGTACAGATGACTTAAGCACAAAAGATTAGATTAAGAATTGAAATTGTTAAAGTCAAAAAATAAAAGATAAATATGCAAAACATAAGTTTCAAGTTTTTCTTATCAAATCATACTCCACGGAACCCCACCCAACAAGAGCAAAAGAAAAGAAAAGAAAATACACATACTATGACCACGTACAAAATGAAAAAAATGAGTCCACTAAAATAAATGCACATATGACGACCAAGAATAAAATAAAAAAATGAGCCCATTTTTTTTGTTTGTCAAAGATAATATCAGTCAACACTACCACATACCCAGCTCAAAAACATTCAACCAACAACCACCATAAATACACCATAGCTCCTCAGAATGCACTACATATTATGTCATTTCAACAAAAATGGCTCCTAAAGAAAGAGCATTCCTAATATACAGTAGTAAGATATGATGAGATATACAATAATAACAAAATAGCTACTAAAGAAATAACAGTTCAGATAAGTAATTAGCTATTATATCAAACTCCTCGTCCACGCCTAGCTTGATATTCAGAGAACATGCCATTTGCTAAATTCTCTCTAAATGTTTTTCATTCAAGCGTAGCTGGACAGATCTTATCACTTCCTCATCGCTCGTGTCATCTGAAATTTGAACAGTTGTTAATTCTGCATCAACCTCAACTAATAATCTTGTTTCTTGTTCAATTTGCTCCTCTCGTATGAAATTGTGCAAAATGCAACATGCATTGACTATTCGAACCTAAAATACAAACAAATGACAAAAGAAATCAGCATAACTAAATTATATTGAGAAGCAACATTATAGTGAGTCATGCACCATCTTATTTCAACTTCTTTTACAGAGCACACCAAATTCTCTGACTAATAAGCAGTTTCAACTTTCAAGAGAAATAGAAACAGAAGATGTACCCTTCACAGTCGCTGCCGCACTTGCAGCCAGAACCACAGCCACAGTTTCCTGACATTTTCAAGCAAGAGAATGTATGGGAGAAGACTATAGTAGATATTGTATTCGAAAGAGTACTCAGGCTTGAGTTCTTTGATGAAGCCTAAGCTCAATTTATAGTGCAGCAGAGGAGAGAGGAGGTGGACTATCCACCCTACATGTGTATGGATCTCTCCTCCTCTCTTTAACTTTCCATGTCGCCAATCAAATAAGCTAATAGCAAGAGTATCATAGACAAGCAAAGAGCATCATCTCACTCATCATATAGTGCCATACCTTTGAGTATACATATACCCATTGACTCATTTTGTCATTGGTCCAGCTATCAAATCTCAGTAATGTAAAATATTCAAAGACTAACACATACATGACAAAATGAACACATCCATGACAAACTCAAAGTTCAGGCCCTTCTTTAGACATATACTAACTCAACTAGTTATATAGAAGCAGTCAATGACTCATGTTCGATCACTTGTATGATGAAGCCACTGGTTAGAGGACATCCATAGTTACCATGTCCATAATTATCAAAAATTTGCATTGTTCAATATGTCGTAGTTAGGTCTAAGCCAAAGCTAATGACTCTATGTGAGCAGGAAACTAAACCCTCAGCAAGCAACACCTCCACAAGTAAAAAATGTACCAATGATACTACCCAACCTGACAGTCACGGCTTAGCGCTCTACACAGCGCTTCTATTGACATAGCCAAAGTCAATATTTTAGCATAGCGGATTCCCTTTGCTGGAACAAGTGAAAGAGCATGCCCTTGTAACTAAGAGTTATTTTGATTCCCCCCAGCAAAACAGGGTCCAAGCAACTTACTCCAAGAAAAAAACCAAATTTATCGACGATTTTAAAATATTTTTGGGGTGATACATATGTAATCTTCACATTGACCTTCCAAATTTCAAAGATCAAGCTTGGTTTTAGGTTGAAAGCCTGTAGGTGAGGTCTCTGAATGTTCTCAAAAGCAATTACGACTTAGAGAATACTCGAACATTTCTAGATAAGCAAACCAACATTCTTCACCTTGACATTCAAGTGCACTGTTATGATATACTCAATAGGAAATCCTCACCTATGAACCCAGGAAGACACCACTACAACCAAAGTCAGTAAGATACATTCCAAAGATAACCACGACTAGAATAAATTCAATGTGAACAGTTGCTGATAGCCAGCACCTTGCTCGTGTGAACTCAGTAGCTTAGTTTCAACTAATCAAGCAACTGGAAGATAAACAAACCAAAAACAAGCTAGAAGAACCTTGATCCCTCTATCCAAAATTTAGGAACTTTCAGAATCCTTTTAAAACTCACATTGATTTTTCTAAAAAGTATTCAATTCTATTTAAATGTTAGCAAACTAAATTAGCAGTAAATTCAAGTCTCCAGCCTTTGTAGATTCAGTTCTACTCGAGGATGATCAACTAGACCTTGTCTACTACTTGGACTCACTATGTAAATCCTATCTCCTATTCTGTTGAGGGCCTAAATCCACTACCATCTATGACCCAAAACTCAAAATCAAGATCAATAACGAATTAAGATTTGAAATACATAGATACATACCACAACAAAGATCACGACACCGAAATCGCCGTCCCCGCCGTAAAAAAAAAGTAGATCGTTGCCAGTGTCGCTGCCGTCAAAGCAGCCAATCTTGCCGTTGTCGCTGTCAAATAAGTGGAGCGTAGCCACCACCGTATGCACAGTAAATTTCAGCTTCCATGGCGAGGTAGAATCAAGAGAGAAGGAAGAGAAGAACTGCCATGGTGAGGCTGCATCAGAAGAGGAAGGAAGAGTGTCGAGCAGAGGCTACGAGTGGAGTGAGAGAAACAGTGACAAAATAATGGGTTGGAATTACAAATTTGAGGTTGGGTCTTAAGAATTGGATTATGAGCCTTAAAGTATATTTTTAATTTCATGGAATTGAGTATGAATTGTAATTCTAATTTTAAATAAGTCGTCCAATCAGCCGAATTGTAATTCGTAAGATCCAATTCCGTAATCTACTTCAATTCCAAGACTAATTCCGTGATCCAATTGGACCATTAGATAACAACAAAGTAGAGATAGATAACTATAACCATGGTAATAATTATAGATTAAATATTTTTAATAATAACGAGAAAAAGATGCCGTTAAAAAATTGTCACTAAAGTTGTTAAAAGAAAACCACAAATTGTAATTAACGACCCTTACTTGTTGCTGTATAAAAGTTTGTAACTGTTTTCCTACGCCCAGATTGTGTGTAAATTTAACCCCTTCATTGGATTTAGAGGTGTCAAATGGGTCGGGCGGCCCGCGGGCTGGCCCAGCCCGGCCCTTTTTTGGGCCCGGACTGGCCCTAACCCTTAGGGCTTGGGCTAGGGCTAGGGCCAGGCCTAACTTTTTGAGAAACAGGCCCGGATTTGGCCCGGCCCGGACCTCTTTTGGCCCAAAAAATGCCCTTTTCAGTTTTTTTTTTAAACTAATGTGTATTTGTTTGCCTTCTATGACTAAAATGTAGAAGAAATCTATTACTTTTAGATTATTAGTGAGAATAATTAAGGTGTATTTGTTATTTTGAATAACAAAAAAAAAATTGGGCCTGGGCCCGGCCCAAGCCCGGCCCTAGATGTTGGGCCTAGGGCCTGGGCTTGGACTGGGCCCAGATTTCCCTCATTCTGGCCCGGCCCGGCCCGTTTGACAGTGGCCCTGGCCTGGTTTTCTGGAAGCCCGATGGGCTTGGGCTGGGCCGGCCCAAGCCCGGCCCATTTGACACCTCTAATTGGATTGGACAAACCCACATTACTAATTATTGGACCGTAGTTGGGTTGGTGAGACTGGTCCAGCCCATTGGCAAGGGTCCAGAAACCACCGAGATAATGACCAGATCGACTAACAAAATAGAGCTTATTGTTTCACAAACGCCCGGCCCATAAATGTGGTAAAAGCCCACTGCGAAGAACCCAATCGTAACCGGAAACGGCGACGTTCGAGGAATCATATTTACTCATTTGGCTGTCTAGGGTTTCAACAATTCCCATCTCCAAGAAGAGGAAGAGCGGCGGGTTGAGCAGCAGCAGCGGCAGCAGCAGCAGCTATCATGGTTCTCAAGTAATTCTCTTCTTACCCCTTGATAAGTCTCTCAGTACACATGTGGCTATATTGCTTGTTTATTGGCTTGATGGAATGGGCTTCATTTCTTTCATTTTGAATCTTAAGGGGGATTCTGTGGCCTTAATTGATCTCAGAGACTCAGACCCTTTTTGCTTAATTTTTGTAGAGTATATGTGAATCCTGCCATGCCCGCTTGATATTATAATCTAGTTGGTTACTGGATCTGTCTAGGGTCGCATTTTGGTAGATGCAGTTTTTATCCTCGAAAGTCAAAAACCCCTCTTTTCTGCATTCTTTTCTTGACCATGTTTTGTGCTTATAGGGTTTATATTGTGCCATTTTAACTTTGCTGTGATGGGTATTGAAGATACAGCACGGTTTCAGTATCTAGTTTGATTATGCGAGGACTGAGGAGAAAAGAGAGAATCCCTTTTTTTAGCATCTGTGGTTTTTGCCCGTTGGTTTTTAGAATAATCAACACTTGTACTTGGAAATGGGAAATGAGAAATCTTTGATGAGCGTACTTGCTGTCTTGCTTTGATAGTTCTTTCGATTATTTGTCAAGAATAAGCGCCCAAAAGCTCCCATTTATTGATATTGCCTTGCCCAGAGAAAAATTCCTGGTGTACCAAATTATGAAATTTACTGTTTTGGAGATAGTTTCAGTGTAATGGTTGGGGTAAAAGGGCTTAAAGTAGGTGGTCAGAAAGTCAGAATAACCAGTAATAAGATGCAGTTCTGGGCAGAGGCAACTTTAGGTTTGTTAGGTCAGTTTATAGAATCAGGGTGTCCTTGATAAGGTCTATAAGGGTATCCCTAGGTCAACAATGTAACACTCCTCTGAATAATGTATTGGGCAATATTGTACTTGTTCAAACGTTATTTCTAGCTCTCTCATCATTTTTCTTATTTGTTTGGGGGGGGGGGGGCGGGTGGTGGGGGGGGGGGGGGGGCAAGGTTGAGTGTAAATGAATATCTCATTTTAAATTACTAAGAGGGAGATTCACTTCTGCAAGGTGGGGTGTAAATGAATATCTCATCTTAAATTACTAAGTGGGAGATTCACTTCTTAATTTTGGGTTACCAGGACTGAACTATGTCGCTTCAGCGGTGCCAAGATATACCCCGGCAGGGGTATCAGATTTGTTCGCTCAGACTCTCAGGTATTTGATCTGTACCCTTTCTGCTCTTCTGGTGTTAGAGGCATTATTTTATTTCCTGCCAATTCCATATTGTGCCAATTAACTTGATTTTAGTAACCAACTTTCTTGTTTTTTCAATGGAAGGTGTTTCTCTTTGTCAATTCAAAGTGCAAGCGGTACTTTCACAACCGCCTGAAGCCTTCGAAGCTTACCTGGACCGCAATGTACCGGAAGCAACATAAGAAGGTATCTTCCTTTCTGTATCTGGGATAATTAGACCTCTTACGTCGGTTAGATGTCAGGCGCTGATTTATTCTGTCACGATTCACAGGACATTGCTGCTGAAACTGTGAAGAAGAGACGCAGGACCACCAAGAAGCCTTACTCTAGATCAATTGTGGGTGCTACCTTGGAAGTTATTCAAAAGAGGCGAGCTGAGAAGCCTGAAGTCAGAGATGCTGCCCGTGAGGCTGCTCTGCGGTAATGCTTATTTCCATCATATATGATTCACAAAGGAGGATTTGAGATTCAGATGGTCATTATGCATAGTTCTCATGCACATCGTTTTGTACTTCCATAATTAATCATATTTGCTATGCTCAGTGAAATCAAGGAGAGGATCAAGAAAACAAAGGATGAAAAGAAGGCGAAGAAAGCGGAGGTGACAGCAAAGACACAGAAGGCAAGCAAGGGCGTTCCCAGGGGTGGTGCCCCTAAAGGTGCTAAACTTGGAGGTGGTGGTGGGAAACGATGATTTCTTCACGTTCTACTTTACTTGTTTGACACTATTGATGATTAGAGATGTCGATCATGTCATCTTTCAGCATTTTATTTGGCCTTGTTTGGTATTTTTTTGAGTACTCATCCTGATCCCTTGGGATAAAGTTCATCCGATTTTGCTACTTGAATCAGATAAAGTATTGCTTTCTTTTCTTTCATTTTATGTAGGTAGAGTCACATTTAGAGATCTCCCATGATGGAGATGTAGCTCAAGTGAACTACAGCACCTGCTTCTGTAGGTGCAAGCGTGAGTAAGATTGAGATTTGCAGTTGACGTTTCGCGTGCTCCGGCACGAATGGGCTGGGATCGATGAAAACTGGGATGTTAAAATGTTCAACTGGGTTTTAATTGACAAAATGTGCATCTCGGCTTTTGTGCTGTGGTCAAGTATGGGTAAAGTGCTATTTCTCAACAAATTTGTTGTGATCAACAATCATTTCGAGCCGAGTCAAATCTACTAGTGAACTATAGTCATCTGTCCGACTGCCATCCTCAGGTTTGTTAGTTAAATATTGCAAATGACGTTGTACCGGATAAGGATTCGTGGTTGTACATTTAGCGATAAAAGATTATCACTAAAATAATTTTGTCACTGCTGTTAAAAGTTATAAAGCATTAATATTGTGATAAAAGATTATCATTAAAGATATTTTGTTACTGTTATTAAAATTATAGCGATAATTTTTCAGCACTAAAATTAATTCAGTGATATTATTCTGCTATAATCTCCGGTGCCACCTAGGAAGAGTGAGGCCCGACAAGAAACGATAATTGGCATATTTCACATCATTCATTTTGCTCCACAAAACAACTTCTGTTCACGCGTTCTCAGCAAGACTGAGGGACCAAAGTAATTAGAGTACAGACGCGTGGACCAAAGTCCACTTTCACCAAATACCATCCTTTTGTATTTGGCTTGGTAATCTCGTATAAAGATACTCTGGAATAGCTTTAATGACGTATGATTAGTACTAAAAGTCTTTATCATTGTTATTAATGTTTATAATGATAATTAGGGATATTCTTTTATTTTTATGTCAGAGAGCTGAACAACAGCCGATTCTTCTGATTCTGCAATCTCAAGCTCTTACGATGAAGGATGGAATGAGATGAAAATGGTCCCTTTCCATTTCCCACCTTGCCATCATGACTAACTAAATGAAAACTGCAAAGACTTTCGTATGGCAAGCACAAGGATTAGTTTATGACCAAGTTGTGTTAGCTTGATTTCTTATTATACTTTGACAAGAACTATGTGTCTTTTAACTTAGCTGTCATGAAATGTCAACCTTCCAATTGGAGTAGCTCAGTTTCATGAGGAAGACAGGAAGGTTCTCAATCCAGCAACTTCACACAGTTGAAAATTACATCTTTGAACACAGTTGACAAAGTCCCTTAATAGGACTAAAAGGGTAAAATTTACTTCATATATTGGGGATATATAGGCCACAAAGGGGTCAATTAAGAGTCATAAATGTGATTTTTATGACCCTTTCTTGCAATTTTCTAACCATGGTTGAATTTTTTTTATTTTTTTTCCAGAAATTTCCAACCTCTGATGTGGTCATGAAAACAAATCCCAACCGCCTACATCTAAAAGAATACGAAAGATGAAGGAAAAATAAATTAATAACTCTTCTGATTCCACCTTAACACAATCTTAACCTTTTACACTAGGTTTCAAGTTGTTGGAACAAAAAATATTCAACACAAGTGTTTGATTTAAAAGTATCACTTATCTTATGCATCCGAAGCATAAGAACATCCCCATATTCTGAAAAATAGCTTTAAACTGCTAAAATGTTAAGATAAATAGTTAAACTTTTTCAAAAGATCGAATGGGGGTTGAGCGACAAAAAGAAAAACTTGCGGAATGATATTTCCTTTATCATGTAATAAAAGCATGCAAAAAAAAAAACTATAAAGTATTCCTTTTGCAAAACTAAAGACGGAGGTCTTAAGTGAAATTGGGCAGAAAAGAGAATTTAGTTACTTAAAATTTTTACTTTCTAAAATGATCAAGTCTGAAAAGGTAACCGATACGGTGGCGTCAATTATATATAATATTTGTTATATAATTAATATGCACTATTTTAATATTGACAGGACTGTTGACCTGCACATGAGAAAAGCTATATTACTAACAGTTTTTGTATGTCTTGCCCATATCACTGTATATTATATTAAGATTAAGTAAATAAATTTTATTATAACGAGATCTAACTTTCTTATTTTCTGTAAAATATCAAAACTGTTAAAGCAATAATGTGTTTGTTCTGAAAAAGCACCCCTGACCTTTTAAACTTTCAATGCAATTCTCGTTTTTTACACAAAAACGCGAAAATATAACCGGTTGAATCCCAGATAACTCCTGTATAAACCAACACCAAATGCCACCAAACAGAAGTAGACAGCCAACTGAATATCACCATAGGTGTACGTTCTTTGTGATTTGGGCGGTTGAATTAACTCTCCTTCTCTCCAAATCTCTCTCTGTAACATTACTTGCACTCCATTGAAGCCTTCACCCACTGCCTTCCAAGTTACTTCTTTCCCGATCAATATATAAATCCACAAACAGTAATCAGTTCACAGGGGAGAGAGAGAGAGAGAGAGAGAGAGAGAGATGATGGGTAATGGAGATCTTGAGAGCAGGGGAGGCAACAAAAACAGGGGAGCCACTACATACCCACCTGCATACAACTCTTCTGCATACAATACGGAGTACTCATCAGAGACCCAGTGGACTTCCTGGCTGGTCCCGTTGATTGTAGTGGCCAATGTTGCCATGTTTTTTGTGATTATGTTTGTCAACAACTGCCCCAAGAACAATCTTAATCTAAGGAGTGAAGGGAAATGCGTGCCTAAGTTTCTTGGGAGACTCTCGTTTGAGCCTTTGAACGAGAACCCTCTCTTTGGCCCTTCTTCTAACACGTAATTTTTCTTGCTTACCCTTGCTGTTTTGATCTGCGTTTCATTTGTTAGGCTTGTAAGTTTGTTGAAATTTATGATTTTTATCCACCAAAATTTTAAATTGTAGCTGTTTCTACTGAGCATGATTGTTTTCCATGAAGTTATGTCTCAGTTTCGGTTTTGTTTTTTTGTTTTTTTTCTCTTGGATAGCCCGTGGGCACTCCTTTTGTGCGTGAATTAACTTGGGAGGCAGTCAGTAGGCTCACTCAATGTTCTATATGACTGTAGATTGCAATTTGTTTTTGCTTTTAAGTTTAAAACCAAATATTAAGATGTTATTTGCGACTTTGGGACAATTCATAGAAGTCTTCAGCCTATGTTTTGGGCTTTGTTGGTTGAGACATTTTAATTGGTTTGGGGAGGCCTTATTGTACTTTCGAGATACGATGGTTCTACCCTTTCTTTGTTTGGGTCATAGAATTTCATGTAGGATTGCATAGGAAGTATTTGATTTGATATTTTGATTGTTTTGTAGTTATTTCATTCTATTTGAATATGATTTGGATTGAATGCATGGGTTAGGACCTAGTTGGTGGTTTGCTGCAATATCCAGTTCTACCTTTCTGATTTGCACGGGGACAGTTAACCGGTATAGGGTTGTTTCTTTTGTTGTCAGTTACCTTGCCTTGTCAGTTGTATTTGGGCTGGGAAATTTATTTGATTCTTCCTCGACATTGTGCATTGGACCAGTATTGGTGGACCAAAAATCCAGCTTGAAATTCCGATAAGTGATGACCTAAAGGATGTTGCTATAAAGAGTACGTGTAATTTGTAACGTATCCATCAAAAGAATGTAACTTTTGATTTGCACATACTGCTCAATAATAAGATAAAATCTGCCAAAACTACTAGTTCGATGATCTAGCTTTAAAATAAACCATGAATTGGGATAACCATGTGGAACCCCCAGCTTTTGTAGGTTACTCTATCCTCTAATTTTCTACTCCAAAACTCAAAGTTCGTCCGTGTACCTGACTTGATAGACGTAGATGAATATGTTCTGCTTGAAGTTTTGAGCTTAATCAATATGTATCAGATTTATTATATATGACCTTAGCTAATGTCTACCTCACTACCTGTATTCTTAGATTTTCCCAAGTCTAGATTTCCTTGAAAAAAATACTGTTGGAACTCCCATTGTCGGAAGCTTGTTAATTTGAATCTATCAGCGTAATAATGTGGGACAGTATTATTTGATAATGTCTCTAGTTTCCTTGAAATTCCTCGTGCAGCGTTGTTATCTGGAGATGGCTCCTATTGGCTTCAGCTGGAAATTGTTATCTCAAATGACTAGTAGGTGCCATAATAGGAGATTAGGGACTTGAACCTTTAAAAAGATTCCTTTCATTCGAAGACACGGAGCTACATTTGGTACCATAGTCCACTCCGCAGTGATGTAATGCATATGCTATTAGAGCATGGTTTAACTTGACTGCAGTCTACTTTTAATGCGCCCCTCTGTTGGCTGTAATTAGTTATTGGTTTTGCCGTGTCATCATAAATAAGGTTTCGCCGTGTCATCATAAATAACTCATAAGGTGATGATTCATGTGGTCCTAATTTGATTCTGCGTCTAACTTTGCAGATTATATAAGTTAGGAGGTCTAAGCTGGCAGGAGGTAGTTCAAAGGCATCAAGTTTGGAGACTCGTCAGTTGTATCTGGTTGCATGCAGGTGTTGTGCACCTGCTTGCAAACATGCTCAGCTTGGTGTTTATTGGGATTCGCCTTGAACAGCAATTTGGCTTTGGTATGGTTGTCTTCTCCCCTCTTTAGGATCATTTCTTATTTCAATAGAAGCATGTAGGAAGAAATTGAGACAGTTGCTGCTGCTATATAAATGGGACTTTGATTTTTAGGCGGTTTTCTAGTCATTTGCTTACTGCATTAAAGGCAGAGTATGGTTACTAATGTGCATCACACCCATTATGAGGACAAAAAGAAGTAATAAGATTTTGATTATTTGTTTCATTTTCTATTCTAAGCAATAACTCCTATGACCACTGTAGCACGGTTTAACTTGACTGGTGGTGAGTGTTAACTTTACTGGGCAGTCCACTATTTTTTGCATCCTTACATTTCATTTCCAAAATGTGCACCTGGCAGCTCGAGTTGGGGCTATCTACCTGTTTTCAGGAATTGGCGGTAGCATACTATCCTGCATCTTCATTCAACAAAGTATTTCTGTTGGTGCATCTGGCGCTGTATTTGGGCTTCTTGGAGCGATGCTATCAGAGCTTATTACAAACTGGACTATTTATGCCAACAAGGTGAACACTGTTGACCCCTACTTATAGAATCTCATGTGGCGGACCCCCCACACTCCCCCGCACCCTCCCCCAACATGCCTAGCATCCTTTGCTCTGTGAAGGCATACCTGGAGATGAAAGCACAAGCAAGAAGCTCGATGAAAGATTAATCTCCATTCATATTGCCTTAATTAGTTGAGAATTTTTGGCTGGAGTATAGTTTAGTTTAGCTGTAGTTCTATTCCGTTCTCTAATTGCATGTTCTCTTTACTTGTAAGCTAAACGGTAATGTTTTGTGTGGGTTGTGATTGGTTTAAGTGGGACAAGTTGGATAACAATTGAGTAAAAGGAGAAGGCCCTCTACCCTAACACTACAAGGACCTTTTTTCCGACCAATTTAGGGCAGCTCGTAGTTAGATGTACTTCTTCGCACTCTGCTCCAACAGATGTCCTAAAAGTGCTACAATGGCTGAAGGGGTATTTCTGCACAAAGTTGAAATGCTATATTAGGTTCATGATGTCAATGTTAGATCGGTCTTGGCTTTTCGGATCATCCTTTAAGATAGTTATCATAGTTCATTCTAACTGTTTGTATAAAATTTCACTATATATCGTCATACTATGAAGTTATTCCATTCAGTCTATTTATTCTATTGAAAATTGTCACAATAAATTTTCTCCTTGTAGGCTGCAGCTCTGATTACACTTGTGGTCATCATCGTGATTAACTTAGCAGTTGGAATTCTTCCTCATGTCGATAATTTTGCACATATTGGAGGATTCTTCACTGGCTTTCTCCTAGGCTTTCTGTTGTTACTCCGTCCCCAATTTGGTTGGCTAGAGCGTCGACAACTTCCGGCTGATGTTCGCTCCAAGTCAAAGTACACAGTTCACCAATATGTATTGTGGATTGTTTCCTTGATCTTACTGATAGTTGGGTAAGCATCAACTGTAGACACTATATTTAATTTTAGGCATATCAAAGCCCACCTTCCATCTTCTTCTCATGAAATCTGCCATACATACAAGATGATTGAGCCCCGAAGATCGGAACATCATAAAGATGCATAACTGAGGCCTTTGGTTAAGAACAGTGCTAAGTGGCAGATATCCGTACATCCTTGTGCTTATCTTCTCTGAATGCTTGCTTCCCCTTGCCTCATTCCTTAGAAATAGCTTTTCTAAGGGTTCGAGATGTTTTTCTTCCATTGCCAAGTACTTATTGAAGAAGGATTACCTTATAAGTTGGATAAATGTTTGATTAAAGTTTGTTATATTGCTATCTCAAGAGTAGAAAAAAGAAAAAGCAAACCCTATTCTGTATTAGGAACAAGGGAAGTATAAGATCTTAACTCCGTTATACATGTGATTGCTCGTATCGAACACTAATTACTCGCTTTACTCCGATATATTGCAGATTTACCGTGGGATTTGTAATGCTTTTTAAAGGAGAGAATGGGAACGACCATTGCAGCTGGTGCCACTACCTAAGCTGCGTGCCTACCTCGAAATGGCGTTGTAATAACTATTAACTGATCAGAGAGTAAATGCAATGGCCAAACTTCTGGATCGTCATCTTTGTCTTGCTGTCCGATTATTTCTTTCTCGATATATATTTCCGGAACTTTGTCTATATGGGTTATTCTTTGTTACACACATTTGCTTGTGTACATGTGTAGTTATGTTTCCCAGAGTCCCTGACTTCTGGTTGCACAATTTTACACGGGATCTTTCCTGTTATGCATAGCCGATTACTCCTTACAATTAGTAAAATTGTTCTCCATTTAACTAAAATTGCTTTTGCTATTGTTGTTGGTACTATGATTCTACTTTGAGCTTCAATCTCGTGTCTTTCATGCGCGCGCGCACGCAAGTGTGTGCGCACCTGTGTTTGTGTGTGTGTGTGTGCACGCGCGTGGGGAGAGAGAGAGAGAGGGAGCAAAGCCCATAAACGCTATTTATTGATGACAGTGATGTGCAAAGATCGCACCAAAGATCACGGTTCAAATCTTACGGAGAGCGGGATACTTGGGAATAAGAGATTTCTCTCTCTCGTGACCGAAACGAGAAACAACTACAATCATCTTCCGAAGCTGAAAGAAATTTGGTACTTGGTGGGAGCCAGAAGCAATGGAAGCCGGTGGGGACTTGTGTTTTGTGGTAGGCGGTCAATGACGGGGCCAACCGGAAATGAAAAAGACACTAGGCCAACCGATACAAGAAGAGAATCAATCACAATCACTTCACCGACAGATTAAGCCAAATGTACCACTTTGTACTGTATAACTCGGACTGATATCATGGGATTCAACGTTTGGCATTCAACCAAAACGTTAAATCCCATGTCCCAAAGGCCGGCTTCTCGGTGTTTCCATGATATTCTCCCTGTCGCATGCATGAGTCGCTGAGGAAAAAATTCAATCCAATCACAACTTTTCAAACAATTTTTGTGGACAACTCCGCCAAAATGAACCGTTATTAAGGTTTTAGCTTCTATATTCTCGGTGTGACACCAACCACAAATGTCATGGGCAAAGTGATGAGGGCAGCAAGGGTGAAGTACGTACCCTTTGATGGCTACAGTTGCATTGCATGTATGTATTGGAGAACATTGTTCATGTTTTGTGAACCGCCCTTCGAACAGGAGGAAATATGGCAGCAGCAGTGGTGGCCTCTTAAGTGTGGAAGGAGAGATTCAATGTTACAAAATTACATGTATCAGATAACAAGATGCTTACAAGATTAACATTCGTCAACACTCTGTCTGTGGATATAGATCCTTAAACAGCACAAGAAGGTTTGCCTTTGGATGTCAGACAGCGTGACTATAGCTACATTAGTTAGCAAAGATTAGTTGATAACCAAACAGAACTTTGAAATAGAACCTACTATCAGTTCCAGTGGCCACCGCTAAACCCGACACCATCACCACCGATGGGCATTCCAAGTCTGTCCAGGTGACCAGATCCCGGATAAGCTTTACTGGTGAAGTTGGCATGCAAGGAAGAAATCCTCTGGGTGCCTGATGGCAAATCAGCATATCCATGAACTGAATACCTCTTTGTGGTGCTAGACCTCTCAAAATGAGTCCTTTGCCTTGGAGCGCTGAGAGACCTCATCTTCGCTTTTGATGATTCAGTAAAAGACATGTAATTTGGGTAGTCAGAGTAACCACTTAGGTAACTTCTTGACCCGTCACTCTGTGTAGGAGTGAATGCTCCCCTCATACTACCACCTTTTGATGATGCGCAGTAGAATTGTGGGCTGCTGTCTCCTGTGCAGAAAGCAGTATCCTCAACATCTTGAGTAAGCTTCAAAGGGCTCAACAATTGGACTTCACATGAAGATGGACTCGGAACTGCTTGATAGACTGTCGAGTCTTTTGATGTGGTAAAACTCTGACTGTTTTGATCAGAAGCCAAAGCACGTTTGGGCGCGAATTGGGGTTTCCCAGTGTCTATTTCGAGGATCTTGTCACTCTTTTCGTCGTCCATTCTTCTGTCTAGAAGTGCTTTTTCGCGATACATGAAGATTGCGCCATTTGATTTCGAGCCGCTCCTCTGTATGCATTGGAAAAGGCAACTTAGGACTCATATATCAACAGATAAACACTGCCAAATTTCGGAAAAACATAATCTCCAGCACAAACCTTGAGCATGGACGAATGCTCGTGGGTTCTATTCCTAGCTCGTATAGGATGTTCGAATTTTTCAGGAGTTGCAGGGCCCTGCATATTGGGGAGAGAGAGTTGAACTCACTTAAACCGCATTATACTTCCATTGACAGACTCTACCCAAGTTATGTTTTAACTTCAACAAGTGGGTTGATTTATAAACAAAAATATGGAATATCCCACCCTAAGAATTTAACAGGTGAAATAAGCCTCTCTCACACCTTCTAAGCTGAACTAAAATTGGACTTTGATTGCATCTTAGAAAAATGTCGAACGGGTAATGCATTCCTTCGGAGCTATTCCAACTGGATAATCTATTCAGAACAGTTCTTACGGAGGACATCTGACAACCATATCCACGAAAGAGTTAACAACTCCACATAAGATGTTTTCAACTTGTGTAGTTAGCACATGCATTCATTACCTTTCACCAGATTGGTGTTATTTATTCATTCTCTAGCTAAGTACGTTGTTAATAATTTCCCAACTAACGTAATAAGTTTGTGTTTGTAGGAGGAATGAAGGGTGGAAGAGGATTATCAGGAAAAGGTAAAGGAGTCCAGCATGGACTTCACATGCAACCTACTTTCAGTTGTAAAGGAGAAATCTAAAGTATTCTAGATAACTAAAAGAGAAAGTGCAATACATTCAAAATATACTTGATGCCAAGTCAAACAACTATATACCTGTAATATGACTCTAGAAATTGAAAAGGCTACCTGCAGACTTCAAATTTTCAAATATCTGGGGGGAAAAGTGAGTGATATACTTACAGGATGACTAAATTGAGAGGAGATAGAGCTCGATTGTGGGGAGTCGGAAAGCTGGGCCCGACCCGCACGTGCTCGACTCTGGGCTCGTAATAATGCGTGCATTCGGCGCAGCATATCTGCAGTTTGCTTCCTTATTATATGGCCTCTCACCAGTGCTTGAAGCCTCACCAGTGCTTTCAATGCCCTCAGTGCCCTCCTCGACTATAAATTATGCCACGAAAACAAGGAAAAAGGTCAGACCACATAATATCCGAGTTACTAGCTAAAGCATAGCAGCACAAACGATTTCCTCATTAACTGTTCGGTTCGGTTATGTCAGTAAGTAACCACATTTCGCTCCATTCTCTCACGCCGCTCTTAGTACGATTTCAATATTAGCTTTGCTCACTCTCCCCCCTACTCTGACAGCTTAGGAGGCGGCGGCAGCGATGATTGCTTATATTACTGTTTAGCTGTATAGTACCAGTTGCACTCAATTGCTGGTCCAGTATTGAATAAGATTTAAATGACCCTTCAAGATCCTGGCGCCAAAGGACCTTGCACAGACAAACATGAAAATTTTCAAAGTCATAGGCGCCTTGAAGACTTAAATTTATCACCCCTAAAGTTTCTTTCCAGAATGAGAGTCTGCCATTTAAGAAGACTAGGACATCTCACCAGCTGACATACAAAAGAAAAGTTCACCAGCCAGGGCCACTGACTCTGTCTCTCTGATAACAACATATTAAAGTTCTCAAGACACCCTACTTTTTATCCGAAAAGAGGTACAAATCATCTCAAAGGAAACACATCAGAAATCCCTATCACCTGCTACATGATTTGAGTTGAAGCAACTACCACACAAGAAAATATCAAGCATAGCTTGTAGCAACTAAACCTTGAATTGACTTTAGGTCATCTAAATGTCCCACCATTTTACTAGTCAAGCAAATGAAAAATAACGGTCAAACACTCGTTATGGTAAACGAGATCATAGTGTGAAGACAGCTTTGACCGTGTTACAACAGTTGTCAAAAAATATAAATTGTTGAGGGAGGTAGACCTTCCGAGCCAATGGTCGAAATTTCCGGAAGACGATACTCGAACAAAACGTGCAGTGAGGCACTGCAATGGTTGTGGTCAGGGGAAGAATCTCTAATCGTACAAAGCAATGGCTACTTTTGGCAATTGGGCTAACCAAAGTTGAGCACATGTAAAACCAAAGCGTCAATAACTAAGGACTAGTAGCATGCAAGAATGGAAGCCTGTTGCTACAAGGAACAGAGTTTGTACCCTTTGCCATTTCCGTGAAATAGTAACATCAGCCCACTACTGTTATTTGACAAATAAATGCAGATCCAGAAGTTACCTAAACATCAACCCCAAAAGTACATGCAGAAAAGTGGAAGCTCTTTTTACAAGGCCAGTGAAAACACCATGCCAACCAAGACTGTGAAAGGACCTGGGAGAGGTAGATTTTCAGAACCACACGGTTTTCGAAACTTAGTTCAGTTCCCCAGTGCCCAACCACTCCCACCCAGTTCATCACCATACTCATAGACACAGATTATCCACCAGAAAAATGATACAAAATCTTAACCATAGTCTATACTTTATAATTCTCTTTTTAAAGTTTTTTAGAAATCTGAGCACTTAAAAGCTTGAGCTATCGCATTAATGGGTAGCCTTTTTGGCACTCCATAAACAGTTATTGACATTTCTGTTCGATTGTAAAATACACAAAGTAATGGTTTTAAGGAAGCGATTAGCCGTTTAAAGAATGTTGAAACCTGTGTTGTTGCTCAACATCGTTTTGTACATTAGTGTGAGGCTAAAACTATTACCGTAACATACAATATCTACACACAATAATATCCAACCAACTGCTTAACTTAATGACATAAACCCAATGGTTTTGTAACTTCTTGTTTGTTTATTACTATTGCAAACACTAAACTACAAAAAATTGGACAACCTAATCCGTCACATTAGACGTTAGTGTTTCTTCTAAACCTGGCAGACCTTTAAACAAAACGACACCCAAAAGCAACTCGGAACCATCGGAAACAGCCACCGACGTCGCCGTACCACGACCAAACGACGTCGTCTGGGCCGTTCCCGGACTGAAAAGTCCCAACTGCCCTGCACTCCGGGAAGTGAACTCAGCTTGTGGACACGTAAATACGTTGAAAGTTCATGGCGAATTACGTAAAAAAGGACGAGTAAAAAGGAAGAAACCAACCAGATAGGCTCGAAAATAGGACTGTATCTTAACGGCCGCCCACTCCTCACGAATCCCAAAGCCACGGTACACTGTGGCGTTGGGGACGGACCTCCCGCTGCTGGTCAGCCTCACCACGGCGGCGGCAGCCTGCGCTGCCGCCACTGCGGCCTCCGCCACAGCCGCGGTGGCGGCTGCCACCGCGATCGCGTGCTTGTTCGGGTCAACTCCGGCGTCTTCGTCGACGTAGGAGTCGTCGGAGGACTGGACATTTTCCGGTGGTCCTCTCCGGCCATCGTAAGGGGTGCGGTGTTCTTTTTCTTTGTGGGGTTTCATGAAGCTCCACCTTCGCTTTGGTGGCTTCGACGACGGTGGTTTCGCCGACGGTTGAGATGGAGCATGGTCGGGTTTTTTCAGCCCGAGAAGTCCCCGGAACCACTTTGATGCCTTCCCCATTTGCTACTGATAGTGAACTGACCGTGTTTTTCGGGAGTGATTCCGACTAGGCATTTTACAGTGCGTGTGTTTGTGTGTGTGTATGTGTGAGAGAGAGAGACGGGAGAGAAGGTAGTGTATATAGAAAGATACAAGATTGTATACGGTCAAGGCTTTATAAGATTTATAAAGTGGCCTTGTTCATTAGGAAATTACAAATGAGCCCTCATGAAATATTTGATTTTGTTATATATATATAATATATTTTTTTTCTGTGGCTTTATTTTGTGGAAGTGTATTTAGTGGTAGTAGAAGAATATTACTAAAAAATCAAGTGAAGTAGAGATTAGAGGTTAGGTAAAATGATGGTAGGTTTGGTTTTGAATGTACTTCTGCTTTTATTGATTTGGTTATAGATTTGAGAGTTCACTCTTGGTCTAGGAGCACTTGTCCACGGATGTATTTATTTAGGCAAAATTGGAATCAGCTTCGAAGTTACTAATTTTATCGATGTATAATTCTTTTGACTGGTGGTAGCATAAACAAACATAGCTACGCTCTTACTTAATTGTTAGATGATCAGTTTGCGGTGAATGTTCATTTACCATAACAATTGTTTGTTTTGCCCAACGAATTTGAGTGTTTGAGGACAAAATTGTGGACGGCGCTTCTATTTCTCATTAGGCATACTTAGTATTTGAATTTATAGGAAAATACTGAACGATCTAGCTTTAGCACCGCTCACAAAATGACACCTTAAGAAGCAAAATTCGAAGGAGTAGCATCAAATTTTGTTGTGGTGCAACATAAAACAAAAGAGATTGGTAAGGAACGCGAAACATCACTTTCGTAATAAGTTCAATTCCAAATTCGTGTTGAAAACTTCATGTGACCATGTTGTACTGTGTGAGAGAGATGTTTAAATTCGTCGTTTCAAAATTCTGTTTTGAAGACAAGACAAGAAAAAATGATGAATTTATGATGTTGGTTTCGACTTCTTCTTTCAATCGCTTTTAGTGACCTACAAGACGTGGCTTATTCCTTGCCAATTTATTGAAGTTGCCGCACGAAAGCCATGTTGGTGCGATGCTGTGGCAGTTCAGAAGCACCAAATTGGTCTCATACTCCATAGCCAAACTTGGAGTTCAATTTTCAGTTGGCCGTGCAGAGTAATCTTCACAATTGCCAATATGGTAGTGTTGCTTGTCTTTGGTCATGATTTTGATTCAGGTTGGTAATCTTCCTTTTTGGTAATTTGAAATTCTTTTCTTAGAATCATTACTCTTCTAAGTGTCCTTCCAATGAAGATAGAAGAACCAAATGACAGCTATCTCAGCTTACATATAGATTACTTACATATTTTTCACATTAAAAATGATTTATATATCACAACATATTTGACGTAGTTTTTCAGGGAAGAAGAAGACTGGTTTGCAGTTCACACCACGCAGTTCTCACCATAATTACTGGGCCACCACATTGATAGATCACGTATGGGGATCTCGTTTATTGGCCCCGATTTTCTGCAGTAACGTTACATGTAGAGGGAGAAGCCCTTTGCTAGGGACGCCAGTGCTTACTACTTCTGCTCGGATTTGACCCTCTTCCGGTTTGCTTACTCTCTTATATAGTCTAGTAATGGTCGCGCCTTCTTTTTTTAACGTGACACATATAAGGTGGTGATATTGCGTTACGACTATTAATACTTTATTGAGATGAGACTTCGTAATCTGATAAGGATCTTTTGAATCGGACTTCACTTCCGATGTACCTACTCTCCCACAATTTGATAAGGATTTTGACTTATCTGCTCCGATCTGCCAAGTCTTTCATAATCAAATAAGGATCCTTCCTTATCCACCGCGCTTTTAAACTAAGCTAATCAACAATAAGTTGCTTTGGATGCAAACAACAAGCTAGTATTAAAAGCAAGACTTTATAAAACATTAGCCAAGTATGATGCTAAGGTAAGGTTGGGAGTTGCCATTCCACTCCCTGCTATTGCTAATAGCACTTCCTATGCACATACATAGTTGTACCTCATGCATGACCAGATGAGTGCCATTAGCTATAAAAGTGGTGCCAGTAAAATTAATCTTTCAATTTTGGAAAAAATATCAATTCCATAAGAGTAGCTCAACACCAGAATTCCAAGTACGCTGAAGAACTAAAAATAGCTTTGCCTTTACCTTCCAAAATAGTACTATTACAGTGCATGTTAATTTAGAGCAAAGCCCAATTTTCAGGGTCCAAAGTTTGCTGGGTAGTGCGACGTCGTTTCGTGCTTTGGGGATGGCATAGCAACCGTCAGTTCTAGCAAAGGTCACATAGCTGTAAACGAAAAGATAGGAAGTGACGGCATGAGGGCTGAGGACAAATCTTAGGATCTTCCTATAGATTTCTCAGTTGGGAGAGGATCATATCAGAATGAGAAAGAGGGATGGCAGGGATCTCTCTGTCTTTGTCATCGGATTAGGCAAGTTTAGTAGAATCAATATTCAGCTCTTGTTTTTCTTTCTTTCTTTCTTTCTTCATTCTTTTTTTAACATAAAAGGACCTGTAAAGCGGTCACATACATCTAAATTCTCGATTTTCGCACCTATGTTGAAACTGAAGTACACAATGATCCTTACGTGAAACACATACAGGGTGAGAACGTAAGTTTACAACTAACAAGTACGTCGAATAGGATTCGAATCCAGGTAAAAAATCTGGATTAAGATCTTGAAGACTAACCAACCATTGTTGGCTTCTTCAACTCTTGTTGATTCAACAAAAATATATGTAAAAGTTCTCCACATTCTGCTAAATCCATAACAATAATGACCCTCCATGCCCAAATAATTTAAGTTGACTTTAGTGTCAAAGTAGGTCATGCCTGTTATGAGCGGTATGTTCAATACTCATTCCGTTCCACATAATTTGACTAACTTTCTTTTTCATCATCCCACAAAAATTGTTCATCTCTAAATTACATAGTTATGAATACTGTACCGGAGTGTATATTATTTTTTCTGTAAAATGATACTTATCGGTACAGTCTCAGAAATCTTCATCAATATTATACATATGTAATATTCATTCATTGACGAACTAACAATATATACATAAATTTTTTCTTACTCATAGCTCCTCTAGAATAAAGTATTTTGTCCTATAGAACTTGAATTGCCTTATTTTTCAGATAAACTATTGGTTCCCAAAAAATAAGTTATTTATCTCACCCTTTTCGACAATCTTGTTCACAATTTCTTATGTTAGAATAAGTTGATTGTTCAATAATAATGTCTCTGGATTCAAGAATAAGTTGTATTTCTAAGTGTGTGCGCGCACGCATACGTAAAGCAGTATATCTTGTAGATGAAATAATATGATCAAAACTTCCAGGTTTAAGTACATCAAAGCAAAGTGAAGATTGAAAACTTATCAGTGAAATATTTTATAAATTATAATGAATATTACGAGTAAGCGATTATAGAGGCTTTAATTGGTATAATAGAACTTGCAGTGTTTTTCTATTTAGTCTTAATATGATCAATTTAAAAAATTTCTAACAAAATTATTCACTTTTACATTTTTTTAAGGGACCGGTACAAAACACAATATCTTGGCCGTTACGTAGTTCTCGACAGGTATTACCTGTACCGGTCGGTACAACCAGTACAGAGCGGTATCTTGACCGGTACAAAATGTAATGAATACCGTACCAGTAAAAGGCAAAAATGATATATACCGGCCGATACGGTATTAATAACTTTGTTAAAGCAAGAAGGATTCATCAGGTACCTTTGCATATTGACCCATTTTATATTTTTTTATTATATTTATCTCTTCACATTTAAATTTTTATCAATTCATTTACTCTTCTGCACATTTTCTTAATTGTTGTTATATTTTCTCTCTCAAATTTAACACTCTACTAACTCGTTTTTTTTCTTCTGTCTCACTTTCTTCCCCTTCTCTTTCTAAATGGTGGAATAAAAAATACACAATATATTATTTAAATCTGTAATTTGCGTATAAAAAAATGATCAAATTATGTGAGACGGAAGGAGTAATATTTAGCACCTAAATTTTAGTGAAAGAAATTTTGATACTTCATGTACTACTAACCAAATGAGGTTAGTCCCCAAGGAGGTTAAGAAGGACAATAATTGCACCACTTTTCAAGAAATAGATAGTGTTATGCAAGGATATCACACGATGCTTGCAGTAACAAAAAGTAAGGGCCCGTACGTTTACAATATTCGTTTTATGTTTTATTTTCATGATTTTCAGGTTGAAAATTTGTTCTTGTACTTTTATCATTTTCACCAAAAAAAATTAGCTATTTTTTTAAATTGGGTTAAGTTTGGGTGAAAAAAACTGAAAACACCTTGGAGGTGTTTTCAATTTGTTGTCACTATTTGTGTAATTTTATTCAAAACGAAAACAGAAAATAGTAAAAGTACGCAAAAAAAGAATATTTTTCATCATCATTACAAAAAACGAATTTCGTAAACGTATAGGGCAACATTTTGATAAACACGTGTGCTTCATGTTGAAAATAAAAGTTTGATAACACAGAATGAAGGTATAATTTGCCGACAGGCATTGGCGTGAAATAATTCATGGTAGAGAGATATCAATTGCAATATTATTAACGGCCAGTATGTTTATCATTTTTATTTTTTATAATAATAATAATAATTTTTTTTTGTATACTCTTACTATTTTCTGTTTTCGTTTTGAATAAACTTAACTCAATATAAGAAAATGTAACTGATATTTGTTGGTAAAATAATAAAAGTATAGGAGCATATTTTCTAATTGAATATGAAAATTATGAAAGTAAAAACATAAAACAAAAATGTTAAACATACAGTCCCTAAGCGACTATATATCATGTATCTTGAAACTCAAATTATATAAATAGACTGATTATATTGTATGCTCTAAAATTCATATTATACAAACAGACTCTGAATTAACGATCGCATCCACTTAAAGTCGAGAGATATATTAATATTGTATAGTAACTCTATACATCCCCTAATATCTCTTTATATCGCAATTACTAATATCTAAAGCTCGAAATTATATGAATCGCTATTTTTATTTTTAAGAAGATTTCCAAGGAAGAAACCCAGGTGTCTGGTTTTGGGGTGTTGAAGTGGTCAACAAGTCCACGGTCCACTATATTCTCGGAGGTCAATGTGAACGAGCAGCTGTGGGGTCGACAATTAAATCTTGCCGCCATTACAGACACTTGGTTAGCTGCCTCCAAGTCAATATTCCCAGTTTCCCACGTACCATTGTCCTTCATTTCATGTAAGGATCACTATTCTGTTATTGCTATAGATGTGCAGCTTGTCTTTATTGAATTTGACCCACTTGTTTATTATGCACTCGACCTCGTGTTCAGCCATAAAAACTGAAAATAACTTTGTTAAACCTCTAACGAGCTGTGTATTGTAAAATTATTTTTAAGAGTAGAATTCTTGAAAGTTGGTTTAAGCTATCTAAAACAATCGAATTATTTAAAAGCGTAACTATTGCATCTTCTCTGTGTAAAAATAAAATTTTTCGCTGTAATTAATCGAACGTAAGTTTGTTAGATCCACACTCTCTCCAAATTTAACGTTCAATTTTCTTTCTTTTTTGTTAAGAAGTAGAATTGCATTACCAATCGAACGGAAACAACTCGTTACAAGAGTGAGACAAACCCCCCATCCCCCCCCCCCCCCCCAAAAAAAAATTAAACTCTCGCTTTTCGAACAATGACCTTACACATCTGATCTAATCTAATCTAATCTAGTACAAGTTCTACTTAATTTTTACAGAAGTCGACCTAAGGGCTTTTTTGCTTAATTTTTGCCTTCTTGGTCTGAGTGTAACCAAGTGATACAATATTCTCCCGGTATGCACACTTCATTTTGTGACTAAATTTCATACCATTGGCCTCATAATCTGAGATCTTATCCGATGTGATACAATTAAGGACAAAATGAGACACAATTTGTCAAACAATGTATCCACTCATCCTAGAGAGTGATGACCAACATACGTTTCCCTTTTATGAGATACAATACAATCTTTTCTAGTCTTTTAGACTCTGGACATAACCTGTCACGTCTCTCTCTCTCTCTCTCTGATCTTCGGTTGGACGGCGAAGGCCTTCAGATCTGGGCGAATGGACTACATCCATTTCAAAGGCCGAAAATGGAATGTACGTAAGTTGCACTTACCAGATTTGGTACGCGCGACGTGGATCCATGTTGCTGGTCAGGTCCCTTCCCCCCCCCCCCACATGCACAAATCAACAAGCGCCCATGAAAATTTGTAATTTCTTGCAGTGGTTAGATTCCTGAATTAACGTAAGTAAGCCGTATGAGACCGCTTTCTGTGTTCACTTGCTCGATGCGTCAATCAATTTTCATAAGCGTACATGGGGCTGCTTGATTGCCCAGGACAATGGGATAGCCGCAATGGGATAGCCGTTGGCTGTGAACTACTGAAGCCGCTGCGCAGAAGAGTCATTCATTCAGTTTTAGTAAGCCAAGGGTGGGCATATCAACTTTACTGCAGCTGCGCCACATTACCTCTTTACAGGAGACCTAGGATCCGAACGAAATGTTCGAAGATGACAAAATGTGAATCACGCTGGAGACTCGGATCACAAATATGATTCGTAGGTCCAAGATGACAAAACAGGTCGGTCAGAAATGTAATTAGTAAACATAGAATGAGTGTGAACAGATTAAGTGGGCAAGTCGTTTGTCATAAAGCTATGCGAATGTTTCACTCTCTTACATGCTTCATCGCACCCTCAGTCGTCGCCATGGTTATCAAAACCGGACTGGACATCAAGTTGGCAAAGGCATCGGTTTACTGTTCATTTGTTCGACCCGTGCTTTAGCCGACTCAATCGGATTTATTAATGACACTCCCAAAAAGAGGAAACTAATGTTATTTAAATAGTTTTAGTCACCACGTAATAAATGTGTTACTTTTTAAAAACAAGGATACGTTGTCCCAGTCCCAGTCCCAGTGGGATTGCTCATGGCTAATAAACAACGCATCCTGTGTTCAAGACTTTGCAGCCTCATCCATATTGTCAACTGGCCGGTCTGGTTTGGGGTGGTTACGTGCGGCCCAATTGCAATTCCAGTCCAGCAGCAGATCCAAACCGGTCCAATATTTTGTTGTTAATGCACTTGTTGGCGACAAAATAAGGGCTCAAAAAAGCATACATGGTGTCAATGTACACGCTCTTTAGAGCTATTTACCCAAAAAAAAGAAGTAATTAACGCTACCCAATGGTCCGGGATCAAACTCAGTAGAAAGAACTTGCTGAGTTCACTACAATCTAACAAGCATACCGTCTTACCTTACCTTACCTTAATCGCCATTGAGTCTGTACTGAGTCTGTACCGAGTTGCGTTCGCTGCTTTCTTGAGCTTGCATACCAAGTCAGGATTTTGCTACGCAGCAAATATGTTGTACTGTCACATTTTCTCAAGCTTTTGGTGAAAATCATATTCACCTGATACTCGTTAGCAACACCTTTTGTAAGTTCTCGTTCCACAATAGGAGGATATCCAAAATAAAACAAGAGACTAATTTGGTGTTTGATTCTTACTGGAAAGAGATACACATCACTTACAAACTCTTTTGCGTGTTTATTAGGATTAGGCTACAAGAACATGCGTAACTTAGAAGCATTTGTGACCGTAACTTTGCAAAATCTACGTGTAAATGAAGTGGTAGTAGCAAAACTAATGGGTACATAAAGTCCTAACCGTTTAACAAAAGATCTCTCGAAAAAGAGACCTATGAAGGCAAACAAACGAAAAGATGCAACCGAAGGCAAAGCCTTTTCACAACTTTAAATTCTGAGACAGGCCTCAGCAAATGCAAGCCTCACCCAAAACAAAACCAAACTTACATTGCAAGAAGCCCATAGCATAAGTTTCCTCTGTTAAAACAGCTATAAAATCTAACATGACCTAGAATCTAGTTCAACCAACTTGACGACTCTTTGTTGAAACCTTGTGATCAGACATGATCGTATCAATCAGTAGCATCCACCAACTAGTTTATAACCTAATTTCTCCTAGAACATCTCTTTCTGAATTCAACCCCCATCTCCCAACCCCACAAAGAAAACGAAAGAACAGAAACGGGACGCTAAGACATACACCATGTTGGTTCTGAGTTTTTCTTCTCATTACTCTGTCTCCAGATGACCGAAGAAGAAAAGCTACCTCATGTTTTGTAATAAGAAGGATTCTTATGGCTTTGAGGTTCCCCAGGGTGACACCCCTGGAATTTTGTGGATAATGTCTGCCATTATCTGAATAATGTCTTCAAATGATGGACGGTGTTCTGGATTGCTGCTTGTTGTAGAAAACATGATTTAGTTCAAGTTCAATTGAAAATACTAATGTAAAAATCTAGCATATTGGGCGAAAAAAGCACCTTTGCCAACAGTCACAGATGAGGGAAGAAACTCGAGGATCGAGGGCTTTTGGTAGGTCCAACCTCCGATCCATGAATCCCACAACTCCAACAACCTTCCAACATGAAAAGGAACGTGTTCAGCGGAGGCAACAGTTGTCATTCATCTCTCTTTATTTTTCTACTTCTCAAAATGAATTTCATTCACAGGAAACTACTGCATAAAATCCTACTGAGAAGGCTACGAACGTCATCGAGCAAGATTCTTGTTTAGTTTATGGACAAGAAAGAAGATACCTGTAACGAATTCAGGTTGCTCCATGGGATAGATTCTGTCATCAGTTCCCATAAAATGACGCCAAAACTGAAAACATCCGACCTGTCCAGCAATAGGAGAAAACAAATGTATAAGCAATTGCCACGCAGAGAAGCTAAACAGAAAAACACAGAAGCCATATTCCATCCACTCATCATGACTAGTTGTGACAGACAGAAAAAATAGCAGATGATATTGAGGGGGTTACCATATAATACGAAAGGGATAATTACAGTGCGTCCCGAGGTTAGGGTGAAATTACAGTCAAGGACACTAAGTTTCAAATTGTAAAATACCATGACGAAAAACCCTAATTTTGTAACACTTGTGTCCATCTGTTATGGTTCCGTCCAAAAAATATATTTTTTTTATGATGACATCGTTACGTATTTTCAAAATGACAATACTATCCTTGTAATGTATATACCAAATAATTATTAAAATGTTCAAATTAGAATTTCAAACCGTGATATGAAAATTAGGGTGTAAACAAATTAGGGTTTCAAAACTCTAATTTGTTCTCTCCGATTTTCTTCCCAACATTACGCCCCCAACCCGCACGTTCGACCTCTCCCATTGTCGGCGACCAATGTCTTGCCTGTGTTGCCCCCATCGCCGGCGAGTCGCCCTTCCCCCTCCATCTCTTCTCTCCCTCGCCCCACCCCTCTTTCTCTCCGTATATCAACATGCAAAAGCATCAAACTCCAATGGCCAAGATCGAGCCGCCGGAGCAGGTGCCAATTTACCTCCACAACAACCTAGACGCCTGCCCCCCCCCACCCCCTCCTCCTCCTCCGGCAGCGGCAACCACTCCCCACACTCGTCGCACCAGACCCACTCCCCCACCCCGCTTCCCCGAGCCATTGCTGCCCGTGTTTGCCTTGGTTTTGTTAGAGTTTTTTTTTTTGTGAAATGAAGAGATTGGAGATGGAGGGAGAGAGGGAGGAGAGAGAAATAAAAGAAAATGGAATTTTAAGTTCATTTAGGGGCAATAAAGTCTTTTTGTCAAAACTGTTATATATTTTGGTATTTCATTTGGTCAACAGATATAAGTGTAATTTGTCCAAACTAATAGACACGCCTGTAATTTCACCCTAACCTCATAGACACTGCTGTAATTATCCCAATACAAAATTAGCTGACAATCAACATGCATAATATACTTATATACCCCATGGTCGAGGTTACTCCACAAACATTGTGCAGACTCGAGAATATGGAAATTTGTGAAGGCTTTTCCTTGTTTCTTTTTTTTTTCTTGCACGAATGAAGGTAATTAAAGTATGAATTATGGAGTATCAAGCACTTGTCTATATTCGTATTAAAACCTACTCCATGAAAGACAAGACAATAGTTTGTTTTGTCAAATTAATAAGCAACACCCTGGGAGTGAAGAGTACTTCTCGTTTGAAGGTTCATTTCGAAGGACTTCAGGAGCCATCCACTGAGGCTGCAGTAAGTACAATTAAAAATCCGAAGTCAAGGAGCTTATAACAGCTGAAGAGAGATAGATAGCTATAGATATAGAGATATATACATATACACACACACACATATATATATATATATATATATATACATATATATATAAAGAGAGAGAGAGAGAGAGAGAGAGAGAGAGAGAGTGGAAGGGTCTTTTACTGTTCCTCTTCCAGATTTTGCTGTTAAGAAAGTTGCGTTCTTCAACTTGGATAGGCCAAAGTCTCCAACCTGGAAATTAGCTTAAATGAATTGTGTAATGAGTTGGTAAGGGGAAACAATATGTGCAAGCCAAAGTTTAACGAAAGGGTTTTTATAACATTAGTGATGGTAGAAGGTGTGAGTGCCTTGCCTAAGTTATAGATTGAGTACTATATCCCCTTAGGAAATTGACCTATAATACCATGCAATAGCATTTACTACCTTCACAGTCCAGTTTTTGTCAACAAGCAAATTTGAAGATTTCAAATCCCTGTGCACAATTGGTGGATTTCTGTGATGCAAATAATTCATGCCCCTTGCCTGCAGCCAAAAAAGAGGACACTAAGAAAAGCTGCATATAGTTGATGACTCAGCAACCTAAGCTTGGCTCAGACAAGGAGAACTAACAACGATAAAGCTAGGAACCGAAAGAGAAAATGAGAAAAAAGGCTGATGAGCAGTGAGCAGAAAACTTACTACATCAAGGGCCATCCTAAGACGCCTTCTGATGTCTAAAGATTGATTACTCTTATGAAGTATTTTGAAAAGGCTTCCCCTAACCATACAATTAAATCTAAGTAAATGAGCCGCAATGATTTATTTATCTATAAAGCTACATCGCAAACCAATATTTCCTACTTTCCATTTTTTCACCGGCATATACTTTGGAAAAAGTAAATGCTCACCTGGGTAGGAATTCTGTGACCATGGCAAGTTTTTCCCCAGAACATACTGCCCCCATAAACAGCAAAACATTTGGATGCCTCAGTCTTCTCATCAGATAAATCTGATGTAAATGAACATCGAGATGGTGTCAGGTGCTTAATTATTATGATGACAAATAATAACACATTTTATTTTACCAAGGCTTCCACATACCTCTTTTTTGTAGTCACATAAAACCTCCTCACTGTACTGACTCCCAAAATAAACTTTAACTGCAACATCCTGACGATATATAAACGAAAATAATCATAAGTGTCTCAAATGCAAAATTGAGTTATTGATAATTATATGAAGAAGTTCTGAAAATCAAGGAATGTACCGATCCATTCCAGATTCCACGATATACAACAGCAAAAGAACCTGAAAGGGTAAAAAAGAGGTGAACATATATATAAACACAAAGGACAAGCTGTCAACGTTAAAAGCCCTCGAGCATATGCTGTTTGAGTTTGCATATACTTCCCAGATAGTATGATGGGGGATGCCATGTATTTATCTGAAGAGACTTCCCACAGAACTCAAAAGAAAGTAGTTTTCTTCTTCATATTACTCAAGGACTTCTCCAACACTCTCCCTGACTACAATTAAGAGTGAATTCACAGGTAGAAAATACACTGCACATGTACAAGCTTCAAGAAAAAGAAAATACATCAGTAGCATTCATTTGAGTTATTGCAGATTTACCTTGGCCAATTTGCTCCCCGAAATGTAGTTCTTGCCAACAAATTTCACACTCTACACCCAAGCTCAATTCATTCTCGCCTTTTCCCATTGAACTTCCTTGGCTACTGCTAATGCTCTCCCCTGAGCTTGGAATCTGTTGAGGATCTGCATGTTTTTGCCCTGCATCTTCTACATCCAAATGTTTAACGTCCTGTAAATCTGGATCCATTTCCTTTGGATCGAGGTGGGAGCCTGATATCAGCAATTGATCTCCAGGTGAAAGCAACTCAGGACACTCGTTGCAGTCTCTTGGAAAGGCTTGAGCAGGAAATCCCTCTTCACCAGTAGGTTTCATTTGCCCATGCTCATTTGCATGACCTTTTCCAGCAAAGGCAGAACATTCTCTGTAAGAGTTCTCTTCCTCAAGCTCAGCATCAATAACACCATGGCATGAAGTTTTCTCCTTTAAATGCATACTATTCCTCACTCCATTGCTTACAAAAGTATCACTGATGCTTCCATCATTGTCTTTGCCCAGGTTACTAATTCCGCCAACGTGCAACTTAGATAAGATTTTTGCTGCCTACAGGGTTCCCAAACAGTTGAAGAAATTCAGGCGACTGACCATAGTCTTCTTTTGGCTATTCAAGAACTAAAAAAGCTCCAGAATTGCAGAATTTCTGACATCATTGCACTCTAATATTTCAGATATCACATGCAACAATCATGCAAAGATATATCTTTTCCAGATCAACCTTTCACACTTCTGCTCAGTGATAACAACGAAGCAGTAAACAAAATTTTACCAAATAGTGTTCTTCCCATTAACAAATTGATTCTAAACAGGGAATTGTCTCTGTCTAACTAATTTTAAGCAACTATCAGAGGTGGTGAAGTACTTAAAGAGAAGGTAAAGTAAAAAAAAGGGATACATACAAATTTAGAATGTGGAGCAATTTCAACTGTAGATTCATCATTTGCAAATTTTCCGACATCAGTTGGGCTCTTCCCAATGTCTGGACCAAAACGAAGCTTCAGAAGCTGTAATCATAAAAACCTACTTATACATATACCTTACCATATAACCTAACGGAACAGACAAGTTGATTAATGGTACCGGTGTCTTGGGTGGCTTCTCTAGTTTAACATCTTGACCTGCCAGTACAATCTCCTCTCTGTCACCGGAAACTGTACATGCATTGTGCGTATCGTCTCCGCGTTTTCGAGCTAAAATTCTCGAGGCCTGATTATTTCCCCTTACAAGTATTAAGACTCATTCTAAAAAAATGGAATGAAATATAGAAGAAGAATATAATGGAAAGCATGATAAGTGTAATAAATAAGCACCAGATTGGAAACCGATGATACAATCTGTGGCATCGAAGCAATTTGTGGCGGTTGGTGCCACTGAACCTTTTTCAAGTTTAACCCCCATACTCTACGTTGGCCATTATCACGATCGTGTTGTGTTCTCAAATTTTCTGAGTTTATATTATTACATACGGCCGCATCACTCGAGACAGTGATAACACCAAGAAGCTCATCATCCTCATGACATAGGCTTTTTGTCACTAAAGCCATAAATACCTCACCGGACCTCTTCCTACAAAGGAACTGACCTGACCAAGGTTCACCATGGCTCAACTTTTCCATGATTTTCTTTTCAGATACATGATGCTCCTCATCCATATGCAGATCTGGAACTCTTTGCCCAAGCACTTCATGCTCCTTGTATCCATAAAGTTTTTCAGCAGCCCGATTCCTGATTTTTGCAGATTTCCCAAATAAGTATGAAAGATAAAGAAAATGATTAGCAAATTGTGCATGAAAATTAGGATCTTATGTTTTCCTCTTAATGAGACACTTACATGAGAATTTGACTATTTTAAGATTCACATTGCTAAACATGAATAGATACTTAAGTATGTACAAACAATCAGTTTTGTTTAAGAAAATTAGGATCTTATGTTTTCCTCTTAATAAGACACTTACATGAGAATTTGACTATTTTAAGATTCACATCGCTAAACATGAATAGATGCTTAAGAATGTACAAACAATCAGTTTTGTTAAAAAGCTACGAGTTGGTATTCCTGTCACAAGAAAGTGACCACATATAAACATAGACAGGCCACATACAACTTACATTACAAATCACGAGTTATAAAATCCATCCAACTTAAGACTATAGCAGTTCATATGGTCTCTGCAAATAATAACAGAACATATTGCGTTTGATGATAAATGAAATCCGCAACATTCAGATGGTGGGTTAAACTTATTGAAATTGAACTTACTTCACTTGACCCAAGAAAACCATATAGGCAGATCACAATCTACTCTGTATCCAGTTTGAAAATCCTTGCTCGAGGAGCAAACTGTCCGCAAATGAATGTGACGCCTTAGAAGGTGTTGGTACTTTGAAAATACTATGTTTGGATAGGTAATTATAAAGATCTCGTCCTATATTACGTAGCTCCACCTATGATTGCCTAGTATAACCCTAAGGATCTATTCAACCACCATTACACATCCCAACATGCTAACACCAATCAAGTATTAAAAAGTATGCATATATTTTCAGCATGGTTGCTCTTGGTAAAAACCTACCACCAAAATCATTTTGATGGACTGGTTAGGAACCTCTATTCATTTTAGTTTTGGTTCCAAAAAGCACAAGGCAAAAGAATATCTCTCGATCGTGTCTAGCACTTGGTAAACCTTCCACAACCTAAAAACTCTCTAAGGATCCACCTCCAGGTTTGTTATTCACCAACGGTTCTGACAAATTTGGTTGGGGGGAGAAATGAACTAAGGTGCAAGTCTAAGCTTCAGAAACCTTTCCCAGGGAGGCTTAAACCACACACGACTTTCAGAAGAATTAGCAGTTACTATGTTTGCATATTTTTCCTCCACTTCTGCTGCTGGAAGAACAAATAGTCATCGAGTCCAGAAGATAATGAACCCATCTGCATTGTGTATGATCCCTTCAATCATCTTTTTGCTTTTTTAACAACCAAGCTACGGCAATAAGGACATAACAGACAAAAACATCAGATATGTCTCTCCATCCTACCTAACTTTGGTACACCTTCGATTGCTTAGAAAACTCCTAAGCATTCAGGCACCAGGGTAAAGCGACTGTTCTGATAATTCAAGCAACCAAAATTGTCAGAATCATCACTGTACGAAACATAAGGAAATGGCTGTAACCATAAAGGAATGGCGGTAACCATCAAGGGAAGCCAGCGCATAACAATCTAGACAAAAATCTTAAAATGATTTCCCACACAAATTCACACTTGTACCAATTCAACCCATTTTATGAAAAAAGTGTGACTTCAGTCAACCAACCATTACAATGTTAACCGCCAAAATTTTTATAGCTTTAAGCGTGTGGACTGGTACATGAGGCCAAACAACCGAAAATGATAATGCCAACCATGTATACAGGTGTAAACTTTCAAGGAGACAAGAGTATTGGATGACAAAGATTATTGATCTGATCTCGTTTCATTTGAAAGAGAAGAAGTCTCAATGCATGTCGAACTAGGAGTGACATACTGTGCTTCTGTATGACCTCTTAAACTAATGACCCAAATAGCAGCCTGTCAAGGACAGAATCTTCCCCTCAGGCCAATGTTGGATAATATTACCCCTGTCCAAAGCTTTTAGACAGTCAAATTTAACACCATCTAATGATGGCCCAGAACCAATGACCATTGCCTCCATCAAAACGTTAGACAAGTAGGTAAGCTTGAGTCCTTTTGGCAGGGTCCGACAAAGCCAAGCCAAAACCTCATGTTTTGATGCAGGATGGGGTGTCACAACCAAGGCTCTTTATCCTGTGTATGTACTTGAACGAGCAACTGTAAGTCATCCTCAGTGCAGATTCGCAGTTCGAGAGGGTTGGGCATGTTGTTGAGACTAGATTCATGTCTATGTGGGGTTGAAAGAGCGTGGTCAAGGAGTAAGACAACCATTTAAGTGTTTTGGAGAAACATCTCAACAGATGAGAAGCATCAGCGAAAATTGAGTCCAAATCATGCCTTCAGCATAACAGTCTCTATTTTTTCATGGTTCTTTGTCCTACCCAAGGCGATCAGGTGGACGAAGAAAAAATGTGAATGATCACCAAGGCTCTACCCTCACAAATTAGAGTATGGTGAGAATGGCTTGACACAAGAAAAAGAAGGGACAATTAACTTCTAGGAACAAAGTGTCCGCCATTATTCTTTTACATGTACCAGCAGAACAAAAGAAGCATCCCTGCGGAAATATTATCCTTACATATAACCATGGCTATTTTCAATCAACAACTAACTTAAAGCCCATTTTCTGTTCCATTCATTTAGAAAGATCCTATAAATGGTTTATTTTCATTGTAAATTGATGTAATCATCTTCCATGATACCACTGAGGAAAAGTGAGGACTTTTTCCTAGGGACGGCAAGAAAAACTGCCATAGTCATGACAACGTGCCATTACCTATTTTCGCCACGCCTTTTAGCGATAGATACAAAATATAAGTTCTCTCCCCTCTTTCATGAACAGACTTGGCACATTCTCTCCCCCAGGCGAAGACCTATTTGCAGCACGATATAAGTCTTTGCCAAAACTATTTCCTAAAGCCATGCAACAATGAGCAACATAAATTCATCTAAGGCGAATTCCGTTCCTACTTAACTACTGCCAATTGCCCCTAATGGCCTCATGGCTAAAAGGTAGCCTCACCAACCGATAAATAAAGTGGTTTCTGCAATTCCTTCATTTACAAGCTCAAATTTCTACACATCAATTTCTAAGTCCGCCATACTCTCTATATGATCAAAACTCGCTATAGGCCTATTGAATTCAAGATACACATAAATTTCTGAGTCCGCCATAGTCTCACTATATGACAAGATTCACTATATATAGGCCTACTTAAATTCAAGATACACCCAAACATGACCTTAACACTTCATCTACTACGCATCTAATTACATAAAGTAAAGTTGAAGCTGAAGCTGAGAGAATGTAGCCAAATCATCGCCTACATGGACATTCTCTTCTCTCACCATGTGAATTTAAAGTAATTTCTATTAATAGAAACACTTTTTTTTTTCACTTTTCTTCTACAGTTTTCAAATTTTTAATTCCTAAAATCTCTCGCTTTAAGATTCTCTCCTCATTTTCTTCGAAAGAAGAGTCACACGTTTTTATTCAGCTTTTATCAATCCTATAATTGGAAAACAAACTAAAATGTACGTAGTTAACCATTTTTTTCATTTATTACTGTACCTTTTTCAAGTTTTGATATTTAAGGCATTATTTAAACATCATATCATATACGGAGTATCATACATAATTCTGGCATCAAAATGGACATTCATGCATTTTAATTATTTCCTTCTAAAGTTGTTCAAGCACAAATATGCAAACTCTTAGTATGTGGTTTGCTCCTAATTCAAGTTATTGGTCAGTCGTCAAAAATTTAATTTATACTATTGCTTTCTTTATGTCATTATAAAATATATTAATAAAACATCGATTGCAAGAAAGACCGTAGAAAATGGGAATGTCACATGCTGCAGTTCTAGCTAAAAAGGTCGGTATCTGCACTTTGCGACGATAAATGCATTTTTAGCGGCAAATAAAAGTACGAAGAAAACAAAACCAACAATTAACATATACCAGTAAATAATCTCTCCCGACCCGGCCCGGCTCACGTGAACTGCATGGCCCATGGACTCCAGCACGCTCCTATAACGGCTCCCCCGAACAAACACTCCCGGCACCCAAGCCCACCCGGCACATGACGTCACCTCCCCGGAACCTGACGTCACCACACCGCGCAACTTCCCGGCACTGCCCCGCTCGCCCGCTAGTGAACTCAACTGCCGCTTCAGCCTATCGTGACTCGCCTCCATACTCCGGTACCGATCCGCCAGGAATCGGTAGTGGCCCTCCTGCGACTCCGAGCTGTTCATGGCGGTGATGCTCGGCGGGATTTTTGGTAGTAATGCCGGTGATGGGTTTCTTGTATTGTGGGGGTGGTAGCCAAACTTTAAAGGCTCTAATAATTTACTAGTAGTATTATAGTACTGTATGTTTGCATTACGGGTCGCGTGACGAGAGGGGTGCGTACAGGTGGCCGTTTTGCCGACCAAGAGAAGCAATGGAAGATGGGCGGGTGTACGTTTGAGGAAACAAAGGGCGAATCTGGAGAAATGACAGGGTTGTGAGTTCCAATTCGGACAAGAGAGATGACGATTACTGGAACAAGACGTGCGACTTTGTGTGGTTTTGTACCAGATTTGCCCTCTATCTTCGGGATAGGTGTCGGGACCTGCCGTCTTTGGGAATAGGATAGTACTACTCCACGTTAGAGACAAGGTCGATGCTTACACTCGACTGGAATTTTTTTCTTATTAAAGCACGAAAAAATGAAATAGATGTGTGATGTTTGATAACTTCAGATAATACTTTCAGTTTTAATTTTTTATTTTTTAAAAAAATAAAAATTAATTTATTTTTTATTTAAAAATAAAAATTAATTTATTTTTTATTTAAAAATAAATAAATAGGTATTTGATTACTTAATTTTTATTTTAAATTTTTTCTTTTTAAGTGTTTGATTATCTAATTTTTATTTTGAGTTTTTTCTTTAGTAGTGGTTTGTGGTGGCTGTGGTGGGGCATGGCGGTGGCCGACGGTGGTGGCTGTAGGCAGTCGCCGGCAATGAGCGGTGGCTGCCTGCAGTGGGAGGGCGGTGGGCGATGATGGTCTCAAAATAAAAACCAAAAACTCGAGTTTATTTTCTCCAGTTTTGTAAAATTGGAGAAAAAACTGAAAAAATAAACTTCACCAAACGGAGCCTTTGTAATCAAGATGCGAAAAGGGCAAAAATAATTTATAGTTCATACCCTTAAGTTTGTGTCCTACTACACTTGTTATCTCTCTCTCTTCTAAAATTACATTTACACTTTTATATTTTAGGGTAAATTACACACGACACCCCTGAGCTTTACCTTGAATTACACACGGACATCCCTATCTTTTTTAATTACACTTCATTCTATTTCTTTGACAGTGTTAACGGTGGGACGCAAAAAGACATTTTTACCCTCGTATATTAACTACACAGTGTCGTCTTGGATTTTGGAGGGACTGAGAATATTTCTAATACATTTGTACCGATGAGTAAAGCCTCCACGTGTTTGGCTAATTTAAGCAAACAAGAGTCCTAAAACGTCGGTTGGGTCGTACTTATAACAAGTGCGAGATTGGCATTTTTTTTTTATCTTCGTTGTCATTTTACACAGCTCAAATTTTTAGGGTTAGGGTTTCAGGAGAGGTTTAAGTATGGAAGCAACAGCCGGAGCTGTAGCGGGTTTGCTGAAAAAGATCCGACCACCGCGACTGGAAGATGCGGGCCTCGAGGACTGCGCACTGCCGTCGGAGTCCATCAAAAAGGCCTTCCTCAAGGCGGCCACTGCCGTCAAATCCACCATTTTCTCACCGTCGGAGGACGACGAAGAGTCCCAAGGCAAATGCGTAAACGACCCGCCACCGACCCTCGAGGATCCGTCTGATGCGCTGTTGGGCATCACGCCGAAAGGCAAGCCCTAGGGGTTGTACGCCGTCGAGAAGGGTCGTTTATCGGATGATGTTGGCGACAAGGTGGCGATCGGCGGGGAGGAGGCCTCGGCGGATAAGTAAGAGGTGTCGTTGCCGCTGGTAGTTGGCATCAAAGAGAGATAATTTTGGGGTCTGATTTGTTCTGATCAAATTTTGTAGAGAGAGAGATTGGGTCTAGTTCGCTGCCGTATCTTGATCAAATTTTGTTCTGATTTACAGCTTGCATGACATTTATATCTAGCCTTTCTTCTCTCTTGCTTGCTTGATGAGTTCTTTGTTATAGATCCTTGACATTTTTTTGTTAGAAGGGAAAGAATGAAGGGAAGGAAGAAAGGGAGGAACAAAGAGAAAGAAAAGGGTCTGCAAGGGGAAAAGAGAAAGAAGAGAAGAAGAAGAAGAAGAAGAACCCTAAAGGGCAAATGGGGGTTTTATTCAAGAAAGGGAGGGTAGTTTGGGAATGAAAAATCCAAAAAAGTAAGGTGTCAGGAAATTTTTAGACGGAGTTAGGATCCCCGTTAATTTTGTGTAGTTCCGTGAAATGCGGGTACAAACTTTAGGGAGCGGAGTGTAATTTACAAAGATAGGGGGTCCGTGTGTAATTTAGAGCAAACCTTAGGGGGTGCCGTGTGTAATTTACCCTTTATTTTAGTTTAGTTTCGCGTGTCACATATTCCCTGTATATCATCTTATCATTCGTTTTAACATAAAAGTTTTTTAAAAACCAAAAAATATCTTGATTACCATCGCCTTAGGAATTAAGTCGAGCAGTTTTGAGTTTGTGTTGGTGAAATCAAATAGTGGTGCTGGGTTTGTATTGGTAGAAGTGACCGATTGTAATGGGATTGATTTGGTGGTACTGGGTTAGTCGGTGGCTGTGAGCTTGTAGAGATTGGATCGATTGAGGGTGATGGGATTAGTTGGTGAGGGTGGGCTTATGGTCACGGGTTTAACTTGGTGGCGGTAGGACTGGAGTTGTGAGTTTTCTACGGTGATGAAGGAATTAGTCGAGTGTGGTGTCTCTTAGTAGTGATGTGCTTGTGGTGGTGGGATAGTCAATGGTGGTCAGTTTGTGTGATGCGTTTGTGATTGGTATGATGGTGGGTCTCGTATCATGGCTTTCGTATTATGTTCATCAGTTAGTCGTAGAGGAATTGGTTAGGGGTGGTAGGACTATTGGAAGTAATATGTTCGTGGTTGCAGGTATGTGGTGGTAAGATAGTAAATTTTAGTCGGTGTGTGGTGATGATGTGAAGTGGTTGGGGTGGTGGGATGGTTTGGTGGTGGGCGGTCTGTTGTGATGGGTTTGATGGGGGTGGTAATGGTGGCGGGTCTATGTTTGTGGTGGTAGGATCGTTTGGTGGTGGTCGATGTATGGTCGTGGTAATGGAGGTGGTGGTGTGGTGGATTCAATAGGTTTCAAATTGGTTTCTAAGGAGCATTCTAACATTTCTAAAAGTTCGTCAGGTTTGATGGCAATTAAGTCATTTTAATAAAAAAAAAATTTACACCATGCAACAAAATTTAATAGCGAGAGGTGTCAATACCGAGGGGTGTCAATGCAATTTTCGTTTAAATGAGAATGGAATAAGGCACAAACTCAGGGGTACTAACTGTAATTTTTAACCAAAAATATATACTTACAATCTGCTCAATTTTCTATAGTTTCTCAAGTAAATCTACTGCAAGTCTCACTATCCAGATGTTATTTCAGAGTTGTTGCAAAACGTTTATTTGTAGTGAGGATTGTCGTTTCAATCTGGTCAGTATGCTCGAAAAACCAATAATTGATTTTTCCTCCCTCTTTTGCCCTTGAAAGAGGAAATATGTGTCGAAACACGAGTTTCATAGATTACTCTTTCACTCTTCGTCGGAGGGCTATGGATATAAAGTCCCACAACGATGTTGGGTGGAGGAGGATGGTGGTGGAGCTCGTGATACCGTTAAAAAGTGGTGGTAAAAGAAAAATGGAGGGAAAAAATAGTTAAACCTAACATGGCTAAATATAAGAACAGTAAATTTCTTTTACCGTGTAACAGTTGTACTCTAGTTAACTCACCATTATACTTTATTATAATTAGAATTTCAAGTCCTGGTCACAACGTGAATGAGATTCTAGGAAAATCTTAGTGGGGTCTAACATAAGTGAAATGAAGATTTTCGAAGTCATCTCACACGTCATTCATGAAGAGGCTAGGCGTGATATTTTAGTTGTTAGATATGACCAAGTTTGCTGCTAGCCAAGTACAGTGGAAGGTTTTTTCATGGTTCTAAGTATTTTAACTTATGCGTGATTATTTTTCTCGTACAATTAATAAATAATAATAGATCGACAATAAGATGTAATTTTTTTATGAAAGATTAGTAATTTATTGTTGACTAACCTTATCAATTTAAATAAATTAGTATGAATAGTGAACTTGTATGATTAGTAGTCAAATTAAATAATCTATTTTGCATTTAATGTATCAAATAGTCATGCGAATTCTTTTACGGTAGCCATTAATTTTTCTTATAGTTTTTTGACACTCCCGATTAGACTTTCTGGCTCCGCAAGATTCTTCTTCTTCACTCAATGCATTTGGGAGCATCTTTCATGAGGGGTCACACTACATAAAATGCCCTAATGATGATAGAGCGCAAAATCTAGAAAAGCCCACACCAACCTATACCCGCTTGAATTCTTGATCAACATTTAGTGGTATTCAACCACTATACAAGACTGGGGAATATTTCTACAATGTTGCCACTCTCTTATCCTCCTAAATGGCTGTAACACTCCAAAAATTTTCTTTTTCTTATATGAATTTATTATTTTTGAATAAATAAGTTTGTGGTCTTTTGTTAAAATTAAAAAAAAATTTGGGATTGTTTTTTAAAATTTTAATTGAATGAAAGTGGTTTCGTTCGAATCAAAATGAAAGGAAATGGTGTTTTGGAGTTTCTGAAGTTTTCAGTCGACTAAAAAGTTTTCAGTCGACTAAAAAGTGTTTTCGGTCGAATTAAAGGTGTTTCGGTCGAATGAAAATAGTTTGACTTCGAATGAAAATGGGTTTCGCTTCGAATGAAAATATTTTTGTGTGTAAAATGAGCTACTAAAGTTTTCAGTCGAATGAATATATATATATATATATATATATATATATATATATATATATATATATATATATATATATATATATATAGGGTCGTGATCCATTACTAGCGCTAGCAGGGTTGCTAGCGCTGTTTTGCCGTCCGCTACATAATGTAGCGGACGATAATTTACGTCCGCTACATTATGTAGCGGACGTGCTAGCGCTAGCAATGGATCACGACCCATATATATATATATATATTGTACCGTTTTCACCTCTGCTGGATTCGGTCAACTGAAAAATATTTTCGGTCGATCGAAAACTATTTCAGTCTCTGTCGAATAGAAACTTAAAAATTTTTATCCACTATAAATAGTCCTCTTATTTCCTCTCTAGCCTTTTTTTGGGTTCTTTTCTTCTTGTTCTTCTGCACGCGCGCGAAAGAGAAGAAGGCTTGAAAAGTTTGGGGTTCTAAAGTGGACCTTAAGGAGTGCAATTCTCAAAAGTTTGGCTAAGGTAAGGGTTTAATTTTTGAAATTCAAATCAGCGACGGACAAATTGCTCATGTAAGTCTTTAGATTCTTTTGAAATCCAAATTTCTTCAAATGGAGATAAGTGATTCTTCCCCTCCTTTTTGTTTTGAACTTTGTTAAGAATGACTTGTTGTCAATTCTATGATTTGTGAAAATCAAATTCTGTCGAATTTGTTTGACCTCAGAATTTGACATATTGATATCGCTCGTTTCAGTGATTTATAATTGTCATTATTTCGTAAACTCTACTTGTTGTTCAACAAGTCCGTAATTTGATAATATTTTTTTGAAACCTTTGAATATGGTTTGAAATGTCCGATATTTGATAACGGTTATTTTGATATTTTATTTTGGTGACTTTATGAGCCATGTCACAGTATATGTGACTTATTTCTGACTTACCCACGTGGATTGAAATGTGGGCTAGCTCAGGGGAGTTGAGTTAGAGATCGCGATCTTACTTTCTGAACTGGTCTCATATGTCAGGAATGACGCATGCGACCACTTTCTCAATGGCACTCTAGTGTCTATTTCTGTACGCAGATATATTTTGGTATTTGATATTTGGTCTAACATCTCAACTGTTTGTCTCCGTACTCAGATATATTTTGGCATTTTATATTTGGTCTGATATCTCTACTGTCTGTCTCCTTACTCAGATGTATTTTGACATTTGATAGTTGGTCTGATCTCTGTTTAGTTAAAACTGGCGTGCCTTTGAAATTTTGTTATTCAGATATGTTTTGATATTCAAAATCTGGTTCATTATCAGTTCCGTTGAAAACTTTTGTATCTGTCTTTGTATTTAGATATAGTTTGACATTTGAAATCTAATTTGATTATCTGTTTCGTTAAAACATTTTGTGCTTTCAAAATTTTGTTTCTCATATATTTTTGTTTTGTTTGATTGGTCCTTTGAGCGACCTTATGGGCATTTGACTCATTCCCTTATGGTTTTTCCTTTCAGATGATTAGTAGGTGGGATTTTGGATTTGAAAGGCTAGCTATGTAACCAAGAGTTAGCTACCATATTTCAGAGTTAATATTGACATTTAAGTGTAACAACTAAGACAAGTTAGTGTTACTTGGGTTTCGTATTGAAACTCTGTATTGGAGAAATTTTGGATTGTATAAAAACTTTGGGCCCCCATGTCAGATATTGATGTATTTTGAGAATTATTAGTATATGCTCTGATCGACCGTTTGAGAGATTTGTGATAAAAATTAAAGGTTTTCTGACTCCGTTTTTTATGATATTTTAAGGTTTTCTGATTTCATTTGGGAGACTTCTGATAACTTTAAGGTTTCATCAGTATTCCAATTATTTGATCGTTTACGCTCCGGGAATAAATGATTTTCGGGGCGTAACAATGGCTATCTACCTGGTTTTCGCATTTGACGCCAATCTCAAAGACTCACACTCACTAGTCACACTATAATCAATGCTTTGAGCAATTGTACATATGAGAGCTTTTGAGTTGGCATGTTGGAAGGGTTGATTAAGTCGAAGTAACTGTTCACAAGAAAAAGTTTGGTACCACTTTTGTGTGATAGTTACAGGAGAGAAAATAGAGACTAGAAAAGAGGAGGAAAAAAAGAAGGGTTAAATACACTTAGGTACCCTGAAACTATCACAAAGTCTCATTTGAGGGTCCCAAAGTTTAATTTTTACACATAATGACCTGTAACTCCAAATTTGCAATAAGTATGTATATCCGTCCAAATTCCTAACGATCCATGCTTTTCCGTCAGGGGCAATTTTGGGTTTCCAAAATGGGCTTCTTTGTGAGACAGAGAGACAGTGAGAGAGAGTGAGTTTGTTTCAGGTGGGTCTTTAGATACACAGGAGTTAGATTGGCCAAAGTAGATCGCGAAAAACAGAGGCCGAAGCAGATCGCAAAAAACAGATAGAATTGGCGTAGGATTTGAACCAGCGGCGAACAGTGGGTGGTCTTTGCCGGAGGGTGCTAAGCAGTTGGGTGGTCGTTGCCGGAGGGTCTCGCCGACGGTGGAACAATAAAGAACCGGATTGCAGGTAAGGTTTTGGGTGGTCGTGGGTTTGCCAGTAAGGGTCTGTGACGGTTGGTGGTCGTGGGTTTGCCGGGATCTGGACTGACTTAGTTTGTCGACGGTGGCTATTGGTGGGTTGGCATGATTGGTGGTGGCTGGCGGCCAGAAGTGTGCTGTTGTAGTTGTGGCCGACGGTTGGTCGTGGTAATGGGGATAGCGGTGGCAGGGCCACTGCCGGCGGGGTCTCCGGACGGTTTTGGTCAATGGTGGATCATGGTGATAAGGGAGCGATGTTGGTCGTGGGTGGATCGTGGTGTTGGTTGACGGTGGACCGTGGTGATGAGGGAGGGATGGCAGGGACAGTCGCCGGCGTGGTAGCCGGACGGTGTTGGCCGTGAATGGGCAGTTATAAGGAAAATTGCCGACATGGTTTGCAGGAGGCATTTGAAAGGCGCTGTCGCTTGAGTGTGCTGCCGGAGGGTGTCGCCGGTAGTTAAGGCTCCATTTTTGGTTAGATGAAAAGGTTTTGGCAGTTAAAGGCTCCATTTTTTCACGATTTTTGAAACACAATATATGGAAACCCAAAATTGCCCCTGACGGAAAAAGCATGGATCTTTAGGAATTTGGACGGATGTACTTACTTGTTGTAAATTTGGAGTTACAGACCCTTATGTGTAAAAATTAAACTTTGGGACCCTCAAGTGAAACTTTGTGGTAGTTTCAGGGTACCTATGTGTATTTAACCCAAAAAAGAAAAAGGAAATACAACTTCCTTGGTGTTATTCGGCACATACTAGTAGTATAATATGTGTTCCCAACCTATTCTGGTCGTACCCAAGGGCCCACTAGGGGTCCCATTTTGAGCGACACATCGAAGCGGTCAACGGTCAATTTTTTAACGCATCGAACCGATCAAAGGGCACACACTCATGTCACGTGTGTTTTTCGTTCTGCACGCCTCGTGCGAGACTTAGGCGCCAATTGTTTCACGACGGCGTGACTCACAGTGACACATTCGTCACGCAGCAACCACCAGAACACCCTTTCATCAAAAACATCGACCAACGGTGCAACCGAAGCGACAGGGTCAAGGGGAAAATTCCTTGGCCAACCCCATGAGGTCGACCTCGGCCTCCCCCCCAAGGCCATGGGGTCAGCCCCAGCCTCCATGGGGGGTTGGCCTTCCCCCCTCCCCCCGGTTGTTCACTTTTCATGCAAAGTCCTTTTTGCGCTTTGATTGCTTCGTACGCTTCACATGTGACTTTGGCACCTTGTTTGTCATATGGGTATGACTCACGGCAACACGCTCGTAGTAACGCAACTTTTAGAGTCGTAATTACCCATCAAAACACCAACCGTCGGCGTGCCCAAAGTTCACCGAAAGGGGGAGTGGCCTTGGCCACCCTTCAAGGGGTCGGCCTCAACCTCCCCAGGGGTGGTTGCCTTGGCCTTCCCCCAAGTTTTGGCCTATGGAATCCCCTCCCGCGCGCACTTGTTTTCTCGAGTCTTTGCACCTTCACGATGTTTACGGACGTTCGTACATCAACCTTGCGATGTCCATCGTCCGTCGCTCGCGACCGCGCACCTCCTCTAAGATGCCCGTCGCCTAAAGTTGCATGCTACCATCGAATGACCCGTCGCTGATGACCGCGCACTGCCTCTTAGATGCCCGTAGCCCAAAGTTGCACGCTACCATCGAATGACCCGTCGCTGACGACCACGGATCATCATCACCAACGTTGTCATTACTAAAGATCACACCTATTATTTTGATATAACATGCACACTTGGCTTACGCCCCGTCTCCACGACGCCCAACTCGCACCCGTGCGCCTTCTCTGTGACTGTCGTCACACGCCCATGCACCACTTCCATGACATGTGTCCCCTGGCACCAGGTATGGTCTCGCTATGGTCGTCGCCGTGCCCATGCCCCACTTGCATGACATGTGCCCCCGGCACCAGGTATGGTCTCGTAACTGTCGTCGTTGCGCCCATGCGCCACTTCCATGACATGTGCCCCCGACACCAGGTATGGTCTCGTAAAGGTCATCGCCCTACCCATGCGCCACTTCCATGACATGTGCCCCAGGCACCAGGTATGGTCTCGCAACTGTCGTTGCCGCGCCCATGTGCCACTTCCATGACATGTACCCCCGGCACCAAGTATGGTCTCGCGACTGTCGTTGCCGCGCCCATGCGCCACTTCCATGACATGTGCCCCCGGCACCAGGTATGGTCTCGCGACTGTCGTTGCCGCGCCCGTGCGCCACTTCCATGACATGTGCCCCCGGCACCAGGTATGGTCTCGCGACTGTCGTTGCCGCGCCCGTGCGCCACTTCCATGACATGTGCCCCCGGCACCAGGTATGGTCTCGCGACTGTCGTTGCCGCGCCCGTGCGCCACTTCCATGACATGTGCCCCCGGCACCAGGTATGGTCTCGCGACTGTGGTGGCCGCGCCCGTGCCCCACTTCCATGACATGTGCCCCCAGCACCAGGTATAGTCTCGCGACAGTCGTTGCCGCGCCCATGCGCCACAATCATATCTCGTGCTGTAAGCACTGCGCCCATGCGCCACAATCAATGTCTCATGCTGTAGGCACCGCGCCCATGCGCCACAATCATGTCTCGTGCTGTAGGCACCCCACCATGCGCCACAATCATGTTACAAGCCTCCGGGCACCACATTCATTCACCACACCATGCGCCCCCGCCATGGACATGGAACATGTTTCGACCCACTCTCTGAAGTGTGCAACATTTCGAGGGGCTCCGCTCGTAGTGCTTCGGTATGAGGACCCTTCGTAGCAAGATAGGCTCGTTACCACAAAGCTATCGCCGTCTGGGGTGACTTGCATAACACTAGGCACTGAGCTACGACCATGTCCACTCACGTTATCGGTGATCATCGGCGCCCCAGAACGATGACCCCCGGGTCACTCCAGGATAGGAGCAGATCTTTGGAAGGCATCGCGCCTAGTCCGTCTGGCAGTTGGTTACAGGGGCAACCCTCACCGATGTCAAGTTCTCTACGCGTCTCTTGACGCACTTGTGGGATTCAGTGCTTGGACCGGTGGCTGGGGCAACGAGCTTACTCTGATCATACCATCACGGTATCTTCAGTCTTCTCAGACAAGTAGAGCGAATCTGTGTGGGGCGAGGCAGTGCGGATTTGGGAACCGGCAATCCAACGGAGAACCGATATTTTTGGACCCTCTGGTGACGTGTCACTCCCAGGGGAGGACATGTGGCATTTGATGAATAGGCATACCTTTGCCTATAAATAGTGGACTTTGTGACTTATTCAATGACTTTTTCACTCATTCTCTGAAAACCACTTTCTCACTATAGAGCTTGAGAGCTCTTGGATTCTAAAAAGAGAAACATAAGTTGACACGATCTCGGACATAGCATGGGACCCTGACTTGGACCTTGTCTTGAACTGTCGACTGCTGGCCCTGTTTGTCTTAGCCTTGTCTCCGCAACACGCCACTCCTCACGGCCTGTCTGGGAAGCCTTGCTCTCTGCCCTTACTCTACCCTCACTGTCTCTCACTTTGCATACTTGGAAGCTGACTCGGACTGTAACCTTTGTGACACCTCCACGTAGGTACTAACCCACTATCCTCGGTATCAATATGCATCTACGAGTTATCACATGTACTTGGTATAGAATCTGATCTATTTTTCACGATAAGACCGTGCTGTGCAAGGACTAATGCTTATTCGACTGGCTGCTTCCAAATCTTTCACAAGCGGGCATTGTGATTTTGTTGGCCCTCGAGTTTACTCTATTTGCCCCCATTTGTTAAGTTATTATGACATTTTAAAGCCTTGTTGGCGTAAGTTTTGTTTCTCTGTTTAGTCTGTTAGACTCTTACAGGATTTTAAAAAGTAGGGGCCTTTGAGTCTCGTACTTTTGTAATGATATCCTGAATAAATTTTCACAAAATGTTATTCTACTTTAAACTAAGAAAACACTTTCTTCGTATTTCTAGAGTGGGTTCTCTAATGCGTCACATCTCCAAACACTCAAAATTTAAATTGTGGCACCTATCTCTAACCACTCAAAAATTGACACATGGCACTTGTCGACCTTATAATAACAGTCCATAAAATTAAGATAGAGTTTGAAAATCATTTGGCTTTTAATTTTTCTCCAATTTTGTAAACTGCAGAAAAAAACGTTTGACACATAATTTTTGTTTTTGTTTTTGTTTTATTCAGTTTTGAAAATCAATTTTTAAAACATGACTGTTTTTTAAAACTCCCATTTTAGAGTTTAGAGTTTTGGTTTGTGTTTTGAGACCACCACCACACCCCACGGCTACAGTCACCGCTGCTGGCCATCGTTACGCCCCACCACCGCCACCGCAACCACCACCAAAGAAAAAACGTAAAATAAAACTGAGTAATCAAATACCCATTTGTTTTTGTAAAAAATAAAAATTAAACTGATTTTGGTGTTTTTTTTTAAACAGAAAATCAAAACTGAAAGTGACATCTAAACCTTAACTGTTTTGTGTGCAAATTAAAATTTTCTTTTTCAAAAATTTGTGATTAACTTACTCATTCATATATAGTCAAGAGGTGCATCATCAATATCCAATTGAATTTGAAAATTTTGTACGCACGATTGAGTTGGTTGGAACATGCATTCACACATATCCTATACCATTCCATCCTATAAATATTATTCCATATTACATTAGTAATATTATACAAACAAACTTAAGAATATAAATTGATTTCCTAGGAAATGGGAAACCACCTACTCAAGCAAGGCAGATGAAACTCTTAGCAAGCTATAAAGATAATGACCGCAATAAATCGAAAGTCAGCATCATTAACTCAAACCGTTTTAAAAAATGTTTCAGCGAACACAGACTCGATGATCACTTATTGCAGACCACTGAATCGCCCCCAATTATCCCGTTGTACTCCAACTCTCTCTTTTGGTAGCTTTGTGCATTACTAGAGGATATACATGCACCATCGCCACTCTCTTCATGTCTTAGATTCAAAATTGACCTGGTTTCATCCGATTTTTCAAAACTCACTCGAGTCATGTTCTTTAACGTCACATCTCCAACCACTCAACATTAACACGTGTCACCTATTGCGACCTCACAAGAACAAGAATCGTTTAGAGTATTTACAAACCGAAGATGACTTACTTTTACGTGCAAATTTAAATTACATGAATTATACACTAATATCATGTATACTAATTTTCACATCAAATCGCAGATCAGGACTCAAAATGGAGTGGAGATCTTAGTTATTTATTACTCTATACTAAAATTGTATTTTTCAACTAAAAGTTCAAAATAATATTTTCCTCACTAAAAAATATTCAGGGGCGCTTAGATTTATACTAGTAACGTTTTAATACTCCAACTTATAACACAGTACAAGGTTGATTTTTCGAAGGTAAGAAAGCTGCACAGATCGCAAGTCAGCGTCATTAATTCATCAACTCAACGCCTCGTCGGTAAAAGTTTCGCCGGACGCAGACTCGGAGATCGGCTCAGCGCAGACTACCGGATCGCCGCCCTAGCTCACTCAGTCCCACCCCAACTCTCTCTCCCGATCACTCTGTCAGGTTCCTTCACCGACCACACTCTGTTGCGTAACCGCGAAATCAATCTGTTACTCTCGCACACACTAGCATTGGAATGTCAGAACTCGTGAATTTTACTAAATCGTTGATTGGAGCAGTTGTAATTTTGTTGCGAAAGATTTGATTCCTTACTATTAATGTCGTTGGGATAAATTCTATCAACAGGTTACTTCTTAATTGCTTCTTAATCGGTCATTATTCGAGAGCTGAGTTGGGTTTCATTGTATGAATTTTATAAGATTTCTTTATTTTTATTGTCGTGTTCATGCAGAAAGAAGATACTTCCTCCGTTCCATTGGATACTCTTTCCGTTGATTTTTGCGCTGGCTTGACTTGCCAAACAATACCTATTTGATCTATTTGAGGTTTACATAGTGCGAAGTCTATATTAGTAATTCGCGGAAGGTCAAAGGGGAAAATCCAATGGAACGAGGTAGTGAAAATACAGTTAAAGAACTCATCAGTCTGGACTGTACTGTGGTTTGTATGCTGTTGCATACAGTGATATAGAGGTCGCCTGTCCAGACTCGCAGAACGTGAAATTTTTTTCATTGAGTATGCTGCTTGGTTGAGCTCACAGTTACAAGACTAAACTGTGTTGGACTAATGAATTTGTACTTGTTTAGCTTCTAAAATATAGAATTTGCGTTTCAGTTATCTTCGTGGAATTGGATTAGCAGCACTAACCTTGTTTTTTCATTTATGGTTTTCGCCAGAGATTATATTATTTTAAGCAGCAACCAGGACCAACAAGAACTAGTTCTGTAGATGATCTCCCGAAGTTTGTTTTGATTCTTATTTTGCAATGTCTGGGATACTTAATGTACTTTCTCCTCCACTTCACATTTTCATATTTACAGTTTTGCTGGTGAAATTCGTTTTGATTGTCTCGATAAGACTAACAGTAAGCATTTTGCCTGTAAGCTTTAACATTGTTTTTGGCACGTGTGATTGCAGTCAGGCCTGAATGGCTCTACTTCAAATCTTCCTGACCCCACTGGAAGAGCTTTTCCATCATCTTTTTCTGCTCAATCAGGCTCCTCTGCCAGTGATTTGAATCACTCTGATGGGATAGGTTTGGTTGAGTTTTCAACTTTCTATCTTGTGTGATTGGAAAATGAAGATAATATTGATGGAATTTTGCTCCCTTCAATATGATAGGGTTGCACAGCTTTCATGGGAGCTTCAACATGCCCAACACGCCTGGTACATTTGCATCAAGAAGTTCCACATTCAGTGGTCAGCAAGCCGCAGGAAGTATATCGAATGGGCGATTCACAATGAATAATCTTCCCTCTGGACTTTCTCCGGTATTGTTCTTTTGGAGCATCAAGTGTTCTACACTTCAAGAAAATATTTACCCTTCTTATACTGCAATTTCGCCCCCCCCCCCCCTCTCCCAAAACCCCTCCCCACTATTTTTTCATATATCTCGTTATCTCTATCTTTACTCACTCCCTCCCTCACCGTACACTTTTAGACGCTGGCACTCACAGAGTTGAAGCAAAAATGTTTCCCCTCATTTGCATTTCCTGTTGTGTACAGGCATCCCCTGCCAGCTCACATGGACATCCAGGGTTTACAAATAATGGAGGTAGAAGCATCTCCTGAGTTAGTTAATGCCATGGATTGCAGTTTCCTTTTGCTGTCCTCCGGTGTTGTCTTTTCTTTCTCCCAATAGTCAATAGTGGATTGCAGGATCAGGTGTATCTTCAAATGTAGGAAATGCAGGACGAATTATAAACTCAATGGGTAACCTTGTTAATGGGGCCAATGTTGGAAGAACTTTAAGTTCAGGCGGAGGCTTAAATTTACCCGGTGTTGCTTCTCGCTTAAATTTAACAGGTAATCATGATTTACATAACCGAGACCCCAATTCAATTGCAACTTCAGAAAAACTCAAATATAAATTATGTACTAACAGTAGAGGACTAGCCTTGCTATATATTCTGTACGCATGCTGCAGCATGCAGGTGTGCTTGCAAGTTGCAAGTGATTTATACTGTTCCTGACAAATGACAGTTGCTGGGCACTCCATATTATTTGGATTTGTTCTTTTCATTGTAGGCTGGCTTGCTTCTGGTTTGTTGCAATCTACAAATTTGTGACTTTATACTTGACCGACCAACAAATGGCATCAGATGTTTATCTCAATTTTTAGTGTAGTCCTTATATGTTATTTAAGTGACACTCTGAACTTCAGCACCGCAGATGGCATCTGTGCTAGGAAATTCTTATTCTGCTGCTGGGGGGCCGCTCTCGCAAAACCAGTTTCAAGCGGGTCATAATCATCTAACTTCAATGGCATTACTAAATGAATTGAATGCTCGTGAGCATGCTAGTTTTGATATAAGCGATTTCCCGCAGCTGACTGGGCACATTAGTTCTCTTGGTGGTTCTCAGGGACAACTAGGTAATTGAAGCTACATAGTAATTCAATTGCTGCCTTGTGTAGATGGGAATCCTCTTGCAGTCTGCAAAAATAATTTTTTTAAGTTGCAGGTTTGACGCGCAAACAAAGTCTTGGGTTTATGCAACAAAACCAAGAGTTCAGCATGCAAAAAGAAGATTTTCCTGCTTTACCTGGATACAAAGGTAGATTATGTTTTGTTTAATATAGGTTAAACATGATCTGGTGCTATTCTTGTGCATTTAGTTTTTAGTATATAGGAATGTGTTATTAACAATCTGGGTATAAACCAATTTCCTAAAGTTCCTGCTAACATTTGCACTAAGGCATATACTAACGGTACAAACCAGGAAGCCTCGATATTTTTGCAGAAAACAGTGTCTTGTTTTTTTGTATTAACGCTGTTTATAATACCTGTTTGTAATGACATCAGTGATTCTTGTAACTACAGATGAGGCACTGTAGCTAGTTACAATGTCTCCTGTCGAGTTAACACATGGGTTTGAAGTTGTACTGAGTTTCTTTGTTTTAGGCGCCCCTTTGGCTTATGTTGTATCTTATACGTCTCGAAGAAGTCATGCAGTTTCTCCTAACTAAGTGCTCTTATTCAGACTTGGCATCTTGGTCCAACTTTATTTAGAAATTGATGAGGTGTTACATCCGACATGTACTTACAAATGATATGGTATTCCAAGCAAAAGAAGTTAGAGTCTGTCGTTGGAGGAAGTAACCAAGTTCTTGGAGCAGCTGAAGCATATGGACAATGACCACTTTACAAAGTCTCTGTCATAGCACTTCGCTATCCTAGCCTTGTCTCTGCTTATTCTACATATTACAGGTGTAATTTTGCATTCAGTATTCAAAGGAGATATTTAGATTAAAACCGGGAAGTTGTCATGCAGAGCGACCCTTATTGACTGGTAGAAACGGACTGTTGTATTACTTTTGGGCCAGTGCGGCTCAACAGAGAGGAAAGCTGTTTACTGAACTAGACTGGACGGGTCTAGTTTAGGAATGCTGTTAACTAGATCATTGGATACTAACTGCCGTTAATGTTTTCGTCTCCTTTTCTTGCTTTTTTTTATGAATACCTTCTGGAATTCCTGTTATCCTTGGGAGTTGGGACTTTGAACAACTCGAAGAGCTGTTTGGTTAATGGTCGTCCAACTTGTAAGGCGCCCTCAGTTGTAAGAAGTTGGTGTAGCATACTTGAAGCCACACTTTTTACCTTGCATTGTGACTAACTATGTTAGATGTGAGAGTATTCCTGCCACATGAACTTGTCTGCGTAGCTTTTTATTTTGTTTGTATAGCATACTTTATATGAATTACTCATATAATATAATTATGATAATTGTTAAGCTTATTTCTTAGCCTTTGACCGGAGCAGTTGTTTCTGAAGCAGGTGGTAATTCTGAGCAGCTTCATGAAAATGTGGCGTCTGTGATGCAGTCCCAGCACTTGCCTGTAAGTGTTAGGTTTTGTACTATGGCGTACTAGCCTACTAGGACAATATTTCATGGCAGGCGCCCCAATGCATAGTTCTACTACTATCTCATACTTTCATGCTTTAATCTTTCAGGTGGGAAGGTCTAGTGGATTCAGCTTGGGAGGTGCATATTCATCACATCATCAGCAACAGCAGCAAAGTGCTCCATCTGTAAATGGTGGCGGGGCTTCCTTTTTATCCGCAAACAATCAAGATATCTTTCATGGTTCTGAGGTATTAGCGCTCATTGCACTTATGAGTCTTGTTTTCAGAGCTCTAGTCTGAATCAACTCATGTTCTTAACCCACTGTCTTTTGGCAGGCACAATAGTCTTAGATCGTTCTAATGGTTTATAGTTTTACCCAAGTGTAGTTCTTGTCTCATACAGGCTCGAAGTGCAGGGCTATCTGCCTCTGGATCAAGACCCGTAAACTTTCCAAATGCAGCATCAGGCGTGGGATCATATGATCAACTTATTCAGCAGTATCAACACTTCCAAAAACAGTCACAGTTTCGCTTGGCCAGTCCATTTAGAGATCAGGACTTAAAGTCCACACAGGCATCCCAAGCTGTTGCCGATAGATTTGGTTTGCTTGGTTTGTTGAGTGTAATAAGGATGAGTAATCCTGACTTGACCTCGCTTGCTCTGGGAATTGACCTGATGACACTAGGTCTAAATTTGAATTCGTCAGAGAATCTTCACAAAAAATTTGCCTCTCCCTGGTCTGAAGAATCCACAAAGGGAGAGCCCCATTTCACTGTACCAGAGTGTTTTAATTCTAAACCTCCACCTCCTCTCAGTGTGAGCTTTCCTACTTGTAATTATCTGGTTTTGCCTCTGTGCATTGCTTGTCTCATCTTAATGCATCCTGTTATTGCAGGGAGGTTCCTTCTCGAAATTCCGACCAGAGACATTATTTTATATTTTCTACAGGTAAATTTTCTTACTGGCTCTTATAATGCTCTTCTATTTATGAGTACTTTGTCTAATGATGTGATTCTTTTTGCGCTGTTTGCAGCATGCCAAAAGAAGAGGCCCAGTTGTATGCTGCAAATGAATTGTATGTCCTCCCATATGTTCTTCAGGGCTTCTAATATTGTTTTTAACATATTGTGCTTTTCTATGCAAAGCAAAACAACGTTTCTCACAGGGCAAAGTTCCATAAGCCCACTAGAAATACAGCATTCGTAGAACTAGCGAAATGCTTGTGAAATATGCCGATCTGTTACTTTACCATAAGCAAACTTAACTGGACTTCTGTTCATATCCAATAAATAAAGAAAAAGCCGTTACTTATGTTCGAGGCACTTGGGCAGAAAATTGAAAGTTGAGCTGTACATACAAAGCCTAGCTGGAGATCTAAAAGATAAGAGATAGTATCTGTTATATAAACACCCAAATCACTTCTGAAGATATGGATGCTCCATATTAGATTGGAATGTAACTATGTCTTCCCCTGGCCTTGATGGGAAGGAGAATAGCAACTGCTTTCAAACTGGAACTGCAAGTTATCAAGCTAATGATTGTAAGCTTTGAGGACCCTGGAAGGAACTGAAGTAGGTATGTGCAGAGGGTTCAGTTGTGAATTATAAGTGTGAATCGGATGAGAAAGTTCATGGGAAGGTATGACAGGATAACAGTGGAAGAGATTGGAAGGAAAGAGGATGCAGATGGTAAGTTCTGTCAGAATCATATTCTCTAAAGTTTTTGGGTAAGCACTGTTGAGTTTTTTATTCTAGAGAGAGACTTCTATTACCTTCTTTTTTTTTTGGCCTTTGTTTATTGCTTCAGTAACTTCCTACAAATTTGTAGATAGAAGACTGAAATTAACGAGTTTTGAACTGAGGCTTCAGGAAGGTGGTGCTACTTTGAAGAGTACAGAGTATTAGAGCACTATACCATTCGCCCTCTTTCAGAAATGGATTTTTGTGCGGGAAGATGTGATGAAGTTTTTTCCTCCTTTTGGCTTATTCTACTCCAATTGAAAGGATTCTGAATGCTTCATTCTTTCTTTGGTGTGAAAGAGCAGTTGAGACTAGCGATTTGTGTTCTGTAGTTTAATAAACGAAGAAAGTAAGAAAGCTAGTGGAATTGAAAGACTATCCTTAACAGGAAAGCTTGCTGCAGCCCCTTTTCTAGGAAATATTTCTATGGGCATGTTGAATAACGAAAATCAGGTTTGAAACCGGTACCTCGCCTCATGAGGCTTGGCAAATGCCACCTTTGCATTTCCTTATGTCCAAGAGCTTGGGTCCACTAGTCATATGGCAAGACCTGACTGAGGGGTGTCACCGCATAGTTGATCATCAAGTTCCGAAATTCCTTTAGAAGGCGGAGGCAAATTCTGGTTCTGCGATGGTGGTCTCTGAGTGTGTAGCATTGAAGAGAAGCGAGGACATTCCTTTTTGCTTTATAGGGTTGATGCGGGGAAGGTTTTTATTCTTGTTGTGATTATTGCCGTAATGATTGAGGAGAGGTAGAGGAGGTGAATTAGATGTTGTATAACCATGATCATCTCCTTTCTTTATCAGTCGCACTTAGCCTTGTTGCATGGTGATGGATACACCGATTGCTCCGTTTTTCCTGCTGGGCTTTCTGGTGGCTGGATATTTCCTTTTGTTTTTAATAGGAGGACTATCAGCTTTAACATACGGGGTGGTAGTTGCACTGGAGGTTTTGCCCTTTGGCACACAAGGTTTGTGCTCTCTATCGCTGCCTTGACATGAAGGTTTGAGCTAGATTGACACGGGGCAAGTAGAAGTACTATTTGAAAGCTGGTAAAGAGGCTATGACTAGGAGCACCCTGTGCAGTCTTCCTACACTACTATACCAGCATTGCTTGCTGATAGGTTTGAAAAGCTTCAATGTGTTCTTCTATGAAAAGATGTAGCCAGGAGCTCTAGTGCCAGTCTCGTAATTGGATTCATTTCGGCCTTTTGGCATTCTTACTGTTGAAAACTATTTTTCTTGCTAAATTAAGTTCACTTGTATCTGTTGCAGGCATGCTAGAGGATGGTTCTACCACAGAGAGCTCCATCTGTGGTTGACAAGAGTTACAAACATGGAACCTCTTGTGAAGACGAGCACTTACGAGAGAGGTTGCTACTTTTGCTTTGATCCTAACACTTGGGAAACAAGTCGAAAGGTTTGTATTAATACGCTTAACTGTTTCTTTGCAATACGTAGTCTTGAACAGTCTTAAGATCCCATGTCCTTGGCCCGCAGGATAACTTTGTCGTCCATTATGAAACAGTTGAGAAAAGGCCGAGACTCCCTCGCCAGTAGCCCAGGCCGTTTTCCAAATTCTTTGTAGTTATGAATTTCAAGTATTTAGGTAAATAAGTTTGTTTCGAATTTTTAAGATTTCTTTGTTGATGAAAGTCCTTTTTCTTGGGCTTCTATTGCTAAACCTTTCAGTAAATAGTTATGCAGACGTAGATGTAGTAGTTAAACTTTAAACGAACAATCTATTGAGTTCTATGCTTTGAATTTGTGCGCTGCTGATAGAACTGAGAGTAAAAGACTAATTGAGAATAGCGATAGGAAATTATGAAGTATCGGCATATCTATATTTAAAAAATCACCATGTTTGGTACCAAAAATAAGCCAAGAAGATCATCATGTTGCATAATTTGTAGCTTAGAAGCAGAATTGGCAGTTTACTTTTAGGATTGAGTCTATTGAGACTGCCGCTTTGAATCATGATTGATGTTTTGAGATGTTGTTTAGCCTCGGGGGTGAAAGATGAGGTATCCGAAGAGTTACATTGCATCGATATTACTCAACATACCAAAAGAATTATCTTGTGACAAAAAAAAAAAATCTTCTTGAATTATTCAAGAAATGACGGAAAGAACTTGCGAATTGTGATATTTTTTAAGTTCATCCCAACCGAAAGCCCAGTATTTTTCTGAATCGGAAGTGATATCTTCAAGCTAATTTGCACATCAATCGAGACTAAGTTTCTTTCATGGATAACAAAAAAAAGTGAGTTGAGTTTTCATGCGAAGTGGTTAACAGCTAATTGCAGTTTTCTGCCGTGCTACAGTCACCAACAGTGGCGTTTGAAAACTTACACTTTGAACTCAATTCCTTGCACTCTACATCATTCATGCTTATATATAATCTCATACGATCTGTCCTAAATATCCTTGTGCCAGTATCATAATTTATGTCTAGACTCAAATAAGGCAGAATATGTGCAACTTTGGAAAAAAACCCTTATTTGCTCTACAAATCGAACGGGATGCCATCACCAAGACTATCCATCGTTCCAATCACCGCCATCACTGTCACCAACAAATTGAACATACACATGCACACACTCTCTCTCTCATCGGTCTAACCTCTAAAGTCACCTTAACCATCAAATCATCACCTGTATCACGCTCAAGATGTTCACCGTCACGTGGAGGTTACCTTTCATACGACTATGCTTCAAGATCTCTCTCTCTCACAAACACACACACACTGGTCAGACGTTCACCGTCACGTGGAGGTTACCTTTCATACGACTATGCTTCAAGATCTCTCTCTCTCTCTCTCTCTCTCTCTCTCTCTCTCACACACACACACACACACACACACACACTGGTCAGACGTCCACCGCCACATCGAGGTTACCTCTCAGAAGATTATACTTCAAGATCTCTCTCAAAATGCGATTCTTGTTTAAGAGTTGGATATCAGATTAGGCACAAAAAAAAAAAAGCGTATGCCTTATTGATGAACAAAGAGGAAAAATTAAAAAAGAATTCAGAATCAAAGAGAAAAACATCAAGGATAATTTTCCCATATTGAAATTTTTATCACCGACTAAAAGATTAATGTAAATTATGATACCTCGTGTAGTTAATGTAATAACTCCATACCTCAAAAAAGTTGAGTGTAATTACCTCAAAAAAGAAAAAAACTAAAAAATTAAAGACCTTGCCTCTCTCTCTAGAGGGCATTTGGGATGGGTTTTGAGAATTGACAATGATTGTTGGAGTCATAGTTTCATTGATGGAGTGGTAAATAAATTGGTGGTGATGGTTTTGTCCAACAAAGACAATAGAAAGAAAACTAAGTTAGCGTTTGAAATCATTTAAGTTTTCAGTTTTTTCTCCAGTTTTGTAAACTGGAGGAAAAAAAACGCATCTGACACACAATTTTTTTCGTTTTTTTTTTTCAGTTTTGAAAATTAGTTTTTAAAACAGGGCTATTTTTTAAACTTCCATTTTGGTGTTTTGGGTTTTCATTTTGGTTTTTGTTTTGAGACTACCGCCACCGCAAAAAAAAACTGAATAATCAAACACTCATTTGTTTTTTTATGAAAAATAAAAACTAAATTAGTTTTTGTTTTTGTTTTTTCAAAATCTGAAAATCAAAACTGTAACGATCTGTTTGGAACCAATTTTGTTAGGATTTGAAATTGGATTTGGAATTCAATTCACTTTTTTTGTTTCGAATGGAAGGGAATTCAAATCACGGAATTCCAATTTTGTGTTTGGAGAATAGAAGAAATCGAAAGGTAATAATTTCTTAGATAATTATATCCTTGACTTACTATGAAAAATTAATTACGGTAAATGATTTTCAAGTGTGCTAGTGTCACCACATGGTGGTGTGGTGGCGGTGGTGGTGATGGTGGCAGCACTGCATGGGGTAGCAACATAGACGGTGAAAGCTGTGGGGTGGTTGAGTGATGGTAATGATGATAGTGGTGGCAGTAGTGGCGACGATGGGAGTAGTTGTGGTAGTACTGGCGATGGAGGCGGTTGCTGTAATGGTGGGGATGCAATGGCGGTGGTGGTGAAGGATGCAGTGGCGGCGGCGGTTGTAGTGGTGGTGGCGGTAGTGTTAGTGATGGTTGTGGCGGTAGCGACAGTGGTAGTGGCGGTGATTGTGGCAGTAGTGGTGCCGTTGGTGGTAGTAAAGGTGGTGTGGCGGTAGCGGCAATGAAGATGGTGGTAGTGGGTTTATCGTTGGTAGGCATGGCAATCGGACCCGTAACCAGTGGATATCCGCCCTGCTCCTATAGGAGTGGATTTTTTTAATTTTAAGCGGGTCATGGGGCGGGTTTGGTTTTTATTTCTATAACCCGCAGCGGGTATGGTTTTTAAGTGTATCTGCTCCGCTACCTGCCCCGCTCTACTATATATCATAATCAAGATTTAATCCCAGCCGTTCATATCTCTTCTATATAATCTCTAGTAAACCCTAGCCCTTTTTATTCATCTGATTTTCTCCCATTCTCTTCTCCTAAAGCCGCCACACCCCATCGATCCTCAACCAGAAAAACAATCAGAAGGTCAAGAGAAGGAATCTTCAGAGAGTGAGAACTCCTTGAAAGCATCCTTGCAAATCCGTCGCCGTTTGCCATCCACCGTCCGCCGTTCGCCGTTTGTCGTTCGCCGGTCGTAGTCATTCTCCGCCTTCCGCCGTTGCCTTCTGCCATGTCCTTGAGACTTGGCTCACAATGTAAACAGTGTCATGCTCCTGATTTGAATCTTGGGAAGAAACTACATAGATAGATCCGTAGTGTTAGCTTTTTTCTGATATTTATTTTGGGGGGATTATTGTCACTGTCCACCAACGCTGGTTGGAGATCGCCGGTCCGTCCACCAGCGACGGGGTCACAGATCCATCGTCGGTATATTTTTTTAGTGTTGTAATTTTGAAATTCCTAATCGAAATCAACAGAACGGATCGGGGCGGGGTGGGGTTTGATTACTAAGAAGCTCATCGGATTGGGGATGGTTACATAATCTTCAAACCCGATGCCGGGGCGGGGCAGGGCGGAGTCACACGTTTGTGTGAGCGGGGCGGGTGCGGATCATACGAAACCCGCATTTGACCCGCCCCATTGTCATCCCTAATCGTTGGAGAGATCCTGAAAAAAGAATAAGATAGGTAAATAATTACTTTTAATTCAAGTAAATCAAAATCTCATGAAATCCGACTATTTTTCATCGGATTTCACACTATAGAAACAAATCCAGTTAAATTCCATCAAATCCAATTCCGATTCCTTTTTTTAATGTTCCAAACAACAAAAATTGAGGATTTGAAATGAAATCCCATCAATTTCATGGTTCCATACACATTAAGTGATTTCAAACAGACTCTTAAGTTTTTAAAAATGGCCCAATCATTTTTTGACACATAATTAGTGGCTCATGTTTCTATTTATTTACTTGTGTTACTTAAATGCATCTCTTAGAGCGTCATGTGAGTATCATGAACACATGGCGGTTCATGTAATTTAGACGGTGGTGCGATTAGAATTTAATTGCTTCAAATTGAAAACTTCACCGATTTTAATTACCCAAATTAACATTAAAATTTTATTCGTCAAAATTTGCAAACCGTAACACATTATTTGAAATTTAGCCTTTTGGGAAACCAACCGTTGGGCAGCAGTTACACCCGCCAAAACGGCCCCTCTTTGTATCGTTTCCGCCGCATCGCTCTCACATATGACATTTTATACCCACAGTTGCTCGCAATGACAAATCACTCAACAAAGAAGAGTCCCAAAATGAAAACCCTCACATTCACGATTCCGGTGATGATTATTATCGTCTCTAGTTCTCTCTTCCACTCCACCGCCGGCGTCCAAATCCTCTCCAAATCAAAGCTTGAAAAGTGCGAAAAGGTCTCCGATTCCGGCGGCCTCAACTGCACCGCCAAGGTCGTCATTGACCTGGCTGTCCCCAGCGGATCCGTAAGTGCCTGACATTGCTTCCGAGAGCCCCACCGCCACGCTTTATTGAAAAACGAAAAAGCAGCTGCGAGTTTGGCTGTTAACGGCTTTTGCTCGTGGCAGCAGTTTTGCGCGTTTGATCAGAGTCATGTTCGAACTGGTCATAAAATTGTGATTTTGACTTGCGCTGTGTTTGCTTGTGTAGAGTGGGAGAGAAGCTTCCATTGTGGCGGAATTGGTGGAGGTGGAAGAGAATTTGACTGCGAAGATGCGGACTCTTAGGGTTCCGCCGGTGATTACTGTTAACAAATCTGCTGCCTACGCGTGCTACGAGTTGACATATATTCGAGTATGTCAATCCTTTTACCGATACAACTTGGGGCTCATATTATACTTATCTTGAATTTCGCTTCTTTTTTTTTTGTGACTATGCTCATTAGTCGGCACTTATATCTCCATGCCCACCATGCTTGACAGCGTGCAAACGCATGCCATCAAACGGATTTTAAGACTTTATTAGTTCATGTATTAAGGTTGTATCTCCCCTATAGGAAAGCCCTTGATTTTCCATTTTAGTAGTGTTAAGTAACTATATGGTTTAAAAGCTTCAGCAGTTAGAGAATGGATCCAATAATTAACACTCCCCCTCACGTGCTAGCAGCTAAAGAAAAATGGAACATAAAGGTACATTCAGTTCTGAGGATGGAATTTTTTGGTTGGGGGGGGGGGGGGGGGGAGATTTGATTCTCCAGATTTATTTCCATTTGGCTTCTTGTGAATGTTCTAATTAGAAAAATATTTTGACCTTGAATTAAGTAATGGACCTTAAAGAATTTGTTTGGAAGTCCTTTTGACTAAATTAGTATTTGATGTTATTTAGTGGCTAATGTGATTAGAATATTAGATTAGGCATTAAAAGAGATTTTGACTTGGATTAGGACTTTCAGCTATATTGGAATTATTAGCAGTGAGGACTTTAAATTATTTTGTGATTGCACTAGCAACTAGGACTTCAAGTCAATAATAATCAAATTAGCAAATTATATAAGAATGAGGAAGACAAAAGAGTTTTCGTATTTGTTTGAGACAAAGGAGAAGAAAAGAGAAACGAGCTGGTGTATTTTTTTTGGGTATTCGAGCATAAAGTTGTGATCCATCTAAGAGAAGGAGGTTATTCTTGATGCTAAATTGGCTACTTTGAGGTAAGGGCTTTTACACATTCATATTTTCTTGATACACTCCCGAGTCATATGTATTTATATGAATCTATCGTCTAGTCTTCTCAGTTTTTGCAACATTCTTGTACGTTAGGTAGAAGGATAATCGTTTGAATTACAGTCGTAAACTTTCTACTGCCCCATCGGAACTGCTTTTCTATAACAGCACAATCAAATTCTTGCATTGACTATTTGGCACCCAGTGTTCTTCAGTTGTCACGCCGTCGGCAGATTTTTTGTACTTTGGATCCAAGTTCCAGTGCTTTATCAAGTGCTGCCCAAACTTTGTTGGCCTTCATTTGGCGATCTACATTTTTTTACATTTGTATCAATATTTTCAATTATATTGATCACATGACCCATTTTGCTTCCTCATGTCATCTTAGAGGTGTAGCTACATGCCAAGGCAATTGCCACATGTGACATGTCTCTTTCTTGTTCTCTCAATTTACGTGCCTTAATTTTCCTTCAACATTACTTTCAACGATATCCCACTTATCTGATCGTCGATTGAGCTGATTTTTGATTCGTTGGATTCGTATTTCGTCCTCTTCAGTTTGAGCCTACGACGACTATATCTGGACTTCAAAACAATATTTGACATATTTATCAAATCACTTTGTGGGTGATATTTGTATTTGAAAGTCATTTTGAAAATCGTGACTTATATGTGATGCGCCGGCTGCGATATTCGACATGGTATGACCATGATTTGTGATCTTAGTAATAAGTAATTGTGTATGTGACACCCACAAGATTTGATCAATTGTACTTGGTATTTGGCTTATTGGTTATTTAACCCCTTTTTTATCACTGTTATCACGCGTTTGTGAAATTTCATTGAGGTATCTAAATTCTTATTTACTGGCCCTGTTTGATAACTCAATATCCGTTTTTGGCCCTCTGTGTGTAGAATATCTTATTAGGCAATTCGTGCTCACCCCTTTACTTTCCAGGCCAAGAATAGCATGAAGGGTGAGATGTTAGTATAACAGTGGAGTTTGGTGTTTGCAATTGGGAATAGTAAACCTTGTGGATTTTATTGCTATGAACTATTAGTTTATTTTTATTTTACTTTGGATTTAGATAATTAGTCTGAGAGGATTGTAGTTAAGTTGTTGATTACTTTGGATTGAAGCATTTGAGACTTATATGATTATGTTTGTGGTACCATTAATATGAATATATTGTGGGCGTGGTTGGATTTTGGTTTAAGGACGTGTAAGGATCCTCGGGCTTGGGGCGTTATAGTCTCGCATTTGGTTCCCCCTTCATAATAGTGCAATTTGCACTTCTTTTATATGTGCACTTGGTGATGGTGCACCTTGATTTCTATCTCCACTTGTAACCCAAGGCTTGCACGTGATGTGCAGTGTTAAGCATGATGTGTTTTGTTGGGCCCATTTTTTAACAAGAATGATGATGCTAAAATCAGAGTACTTAGAAGGGCAATGCTCCAAAAAGTATGTCTCATATCAATGAAGCCCACTTGGGTCGCAAGATCTCCTGCCCCCCCCCCCCCCCCCACACACACACACAAAAAAAAAATCTTCCACCTCAAATCAGAGTCATAACAATCAACCACAGTTTGCAGTCGTCGTTCACGACGATTCACAGTCTTGATATATGACCTTTTTCCCTTAGATGTTCACATTCTACACATGCACACATATGTTTGTTTTCTTGTGAAGTGTCTGCTTTTTCATGTTATGAGGCTAGCCTTATACTGAGAATCTATTATTTACTTTCAGATTTTTGAGGTCGCCTTCCCTTTTTTTCTTTAACCTTAGGACCTACCTTATAGACCTGAGGAATTATATGTCAAGACACGCAAATGCGAACCTGATGCTGGTGCAGATGTTGTTAATATCTGCGAGAGGTAAGTAATATTGCTTTTGTGTACTTGAAGTTTTTCTTCCCATTATGACGGTACTCATATATGTCTGTATCTATATGTTCTTATATTGTTTTACTTCCTTGTCACTTGTCAGTTATCCATGTAAGGTATGGACCTGTCTTTACAGTCTGCTAAATATTTTTCAACAAAAGATAGACATGATTGTGAAGGAGCTGTAATAAAAAGTAATGACCGGACTCTAAAATAGTTGCTCATCTTGTTATTATGCTGATGCAATCTTGCCAATCATGGTTAGGTTTCTGTTGTCTAGTCTGCACTTGGTAGCCAATTCTTATTACATGCCTACAAACATTGTGACCCCTACCTACCAACACTCTGAATATTGTTATGACTTTGCAGACAGTGGCTGTATACATGTCTACACTTGTATAAGGAGTTGGGCGGTCAATAATTTACTCCTCCAGCAGCCTTAGTTTGACAGCTAACTGCTTCGTTGTTTTCTCCTCTACTTTTCTTAACCCAGAGAGCGGGCATGAGAATCAAAAACCAAGATTTTAAGAAGGGACAAATCCGATGCAATAACTTGGCCAACACTAACAGTAAATGCTAGAGGATCTCACCAAGGCCTCTATTCCTTCATAGGAATAGAGTAAGGCCGCGAACCTCGTCAAGCTCTGAGCCCCTGAAAAATAGACATTCTTGTTTCTTCTTCTTTTCCTCTTAGCGGACGAAGAATCGGATTCTTCTTCTTAAGCTTGGCCAAAAATATTATAAACTCTTCCCTGAACAATCATGTCATCCCCGTATGGAGCCACCGCCGATCTGTATGGTTTAAGAGTAAAGGTCACCACTCCCATTATCTCAAGGAGCAGAGTAAGATCAGCTTACTCTGTCCTTAATCATGGCCTTCTTGTCTTGATATGATGTCATGGTTGTGATGCGTGCTGGAGATAGGGAGCCAATCCCCAAAAGCTTCAAAATGCAGTTATTACTTTGTTTAGGGCTCTAAACAAGCCAAGAACTCTGCTCGCTTAGCTGTGCGCATGCCTGGCTCGGATAACTATGCTTGTGTTCGAGCTTGAAATTTCTAGTTCAAGGCTAAGAAAGCTGGCGATTATTGAGATATAACTTGTGATCGGTTCGTCTTGGCTCATTTAAGAAGATCAGTAGAGCTCTAGACCGTGAGCTCTTGTTCAAGTTCGAACACAGGTTTTTGATACAAGTTGTCACAGAAATTCAAGCCTTAACATGACAAAAGATTGCATTTTGGTACAGCCTGTTTATGGATGGCCATGTCAATTTAAATGAACTCTAACCTTGAGGTTAAGCTCGGTCTATTTAGTAAATATAAAGGAACATGAAGGCGCTTTAAGCAGCTGATCAGCGAGCCTGCTAATGAACGGCTCTGTTCATTTACAGCCCTAAGTTTGATGGCTCGCATGCAGTTTTTGCTCTAGGCGAGGTTCCCTTCCCACTTCATGCTTGGGTCTGTCCAGTGGCGGAGTCAGAAATGTTGTGCGCCGTGGGCAGTTAGCGATAAGGATATTCCTAAACTCATGCCCTAATATATCTCATGGAATCAAGTCCACTGCTGGAATGGTGGAATTCAATGTTGAATTCCCTTGGTTTTGTCTCTGTGTAGTTGGCTCAAGCTGAAGCTCAACAGAAGATTTGGGTGTTGAATGCCCAATTGCTGTTACTGTTCAACATGCAAATTATAAGTTCCAAATTCCCGATTGCCAAATTTAAAATTGTAAATATTCAAATTTTCAGTTCCTGAAATCTGAAAAATTATATGTTCTTAATTTCATAATCCTAAAATGAAACAATAAATTGTACTTACTAAGAAAGGGAATGTAAGAATCAAACGTGGATCTTACCTTGAAAATCTCTACCGTGACCTTTGGGTGCTAAAAACAAATAAGGAATCTACCGTGAAATTGCAGCCGGCCAACAAGCCGATTCAGGACATCTCAAAAACAAAACTGCAATACCAATTAAGTGAAGCAATTTTTACCCCAAAGCCACTAAACGGTTGGTGTGGACCGGCCGGAGGAGGGAGAGGAGAAAACAATTGAGGCAGAGGCTAAGAATGCGCTGTAGCAGCCAAAGCTTGGAGGTGGTGTGCTCTGTCGCCTTGTAGAGTGTTAATTGTGTGGTTAAATATGTTGACTTTATATCTTTATTTATTTGGAGTTTGAACTTTACTCTTATTCTGTTTATTTATTTAAGTTTAGCATTTAAAGTGACTAAAAAGACATTTTTTTTAACTATCTCTAAATGTTTAGGTATTTAACATGTAAAATAACTAAGCAAACATCTCTTTTAAGTATGTTTAAAATTTTTAGGTGGGCTCTTTTATCATTGTGGGTTAAATCTACCACGTATAAGAAGGAAAAAACTTTGAACCAGCAGGTGGGCACCTGCCCACCGGTGCCACCCGCTGGCTCCGCCACTGGGTCTGTCATTGTTATCTTCATTAAACTTAATGGTCTATATGGATTATGGAATTCCATTAAGAAGAATTTGAGAAGAGGCTTGGAATGATGGATGAGATGGAATTTGTTGAGAGGTCAAGTTGGAATATGGTGCAAATTACTTCACTGGGAATGTTTTGAACTGAGGGATTCATTAAGAAGTTCAATAAGGCACGGAAAGAAAAAAGAGGTGAATCAAAATTGTATTGTATTGTATATCGTTTCAAGTTGTAAAACTAACAAATGTGTAATCATACACATTACTTGTAACCAGATTAATACAATTGGCCTAGCAAGAAAGCACTATGAGGACAAATATATTCTAATCCATTGGTACATGACGCGTAGGTGTTAAAAGATATTTATTAGGAACAATAGTAAACAGGTTTACTGAAGGAAAACTCTAATACATCATAATACTCGTGTTGGACACTCTATATCTGGATAAGGGCGTGTCAAACCCTTTCATCAGATATTGCTACGGATATGCTTTTATGCATATATAAGTGCCGTAGGTGATAGTAAAAAGTGTAGAGTACACCATAGATTGTACGATTGCAACAAAGCTATCCAGTAACATAAAATGAGGGAAAGCCACAGTTTGGGCATGAACCTTGCACAAACTCCATATTGCACATACTTTTACTTGCCAACTTGTCTTTATGTCTTTGACATTAGATGAAGCTGCCGCAGACCGGCATTTGCTATGAATCTGGTAGTATAGCGCCAGCATAAATGTAAAACTTGTCAAACATTCGAGTTTCATTTGTGTACTGTTATCAGGGTCAATGAATTTAGTGATCTATTTTTCTTATAAATGGAATAGCCTTTTGGTGTTACATAACTACCTGTCTAGAATGTTGACACTTGGCATAATAAGAAAATTGTTAAAAAATGACACAAAAAACAAAAACTTCAATAGTACATAACTACATATAAGGACATGTTTGGTTTCCACAATTTGAAAATAAAGAGTTGTACATGATGCTTGATTTATTTAAACAAATTCATATTATTAACTTCGTTTTTGCACACACATCGCGGTTGTCACGGTGACTAATAAAATTAGTCAATCTGTTACGAGTTTGATTAAATTTCTGGTCAGTACTTTTTGTCCCTACACTATTTGAAAATTTGCTGGCCAAATGGGAGATTCTAGCTAAGCATGCATGATCTTTTCGGTTTCTGTTCCACTCATGCTAATCGCTGTCATTACACTTTCAGAGGCATCTGTTATGGGGTATTTTATTATGCTGTTAACAAGTTTCATTAATATTACTGTGCATGGTTTCTTTGACGTGATCTTCTCAACAAATTTTGTGAGAGTAGTTTCTTGTTTCAGTATTCTGGACTAAAAGATCAGACTTCATAACCTGTCTATTGATTGACTTCTGACTCTGTATCTTAGGTTGCGAGATGATAAAGGTCACATAATTGAGAACACTCAGGTAAGATTACCAGTCCTCTCTCGTTTTAGTGTTCTATTTGTGCAAGGGAAATACCAAATGACCAGCATACATCCAAAAATATGTGTCATATTACAGCAAGCAAATGTCTGCTGCATTTCATGTTCTGTTAAGACTCACATTTGGATAATTAAAACCCTTTCTGATCTTCAAAATAAGGAATCTTATAACTGAGACAGTGAGCCTGAGTTATATGGCCCGTTGTCTCATACACAAAGCTCCAACCAGAACAATATTCACTGCTCTTAAGACAGATGGCTCTTTCATAACTACAATCACGGACCAAATTGTTGTTAGCTTAAGAAATTATGACTTATTATCTATGTATTTTGTGATTGCCTAAAGTTGCTCGACACTATGAACTTTTAATATAAAAGTTACTTTGTGGAAAAAGAACATTAAAGAAATGTATTGCAAGGCCTGAACAACTTCTAAGTAATATTTTCTTTATACTAAATCGATTTTAGTGGTTGACTTGCGGCAGATTTGCATAAGTGCACATTTTTTAATTCTAAAACCATCACTAGAAGAGGGGTTTTTTTATGAGCCAAAAGATATACTAATTATCTATTACGAGACAAAATCAACTCCTTAGAAATCAATGCGCAAAAGAGATTGCTAAGTTAGTGGCTTTTATTATGACATGAGAGGGTTGATTGACTTTTTAATTTAAGAAAAGGCTCCTCTACGTAACCTACACTTTTCTTCTTGATGGTATGATGATTCTTTATTTTAAGTTGTATGATTTCAATGGCACCCATAGTTTGTCTTGCTATGTTATGTAATAAGCATAATAGTATTCCTCTGATAGTTTTGGGAACCCCGTCAATTGTTTCTTAAATTAAACTTAATAGAAGGGGTGTCCAAGTTACAAGAAGGCCCTATAGGACTTTCTAGCATTTCAGTAAATGTGCCAGTGGAGTCATAGGAAGGATGTTAAGCTTCTGTAATTCCTTTAGATGGATTGTGTGTATTATCTGCCTAATAGCACGTCCTTGCATAAACTATTTCTCGGTTGACTGAGAGTAAGAGAACTCTGTCTGCTTTCTATTGATCACTTCAAATTCGTGTTTTTTTTTTTAAAATTTGCTTCCTAACAAATTTTCTTTTGCAATTTCTTTGCTTATCTTCTTCTCTGAAAAAAAGCCAACCTGTTGTCCTTGTGGGGACCAGCGTCGGGTGCCTTCCTCCTGTGGAAACTTTTGTAAGTGCTCTCTGTCAGTTGTTTGGCACTACCAAAATCTCATGCAGGATGCAGCCTATAAGTTTGTGGCAATTGATTATTTTTATATCGAGTTAGTTGACAAGATGATGAAGGGGAAGGCCAACACTGCACATTGTCTTCGGTTCCCAGGTGATTGGTAAGGCCTTTGTTTTCTATTCTTAGTAATTTTGTGATTGCCATCATTGAAAATGGTAGCCCATCCATGACAGATGATTGATGCAACAAAGGCACTTGGCACTTGATAACAAAAAAAAGTGAGAGTAGTAAATGATTTCTTCTTTTTAGATTTTGAAAACAATTGGTAGACAGGTTTCACTTTTATGTTCATATTTGTGTAAGTGATGTGTCAAGTTTATGGGGTGAGCAGAGGTACGGTAGATCGAGAACAACACGCGGAGAAATAGTGAGAGAGGACTTGATTTGCTAGGACCCTACCAAATAAGAAAATGGCTCGTGTTCAGAAGAAAATGACTAACGTAGTTTTGGGACAAATGCTGGTTGGTGTACATTTCTGTACGCGATCAGTATGGCGTTGTAAACTTCCTTTGTTTCCGTGTATAGTTTCTTGTGATTGTTTCTGTTGCTATTACATTGATATGGTCTGCTGCAAAGCGGCATTCATGTTCATGAATGTCTGCGTATGTTTTTTATTTGACACATTTTGCTGAGAACAAATCGCTTGAAGGATCAAGGATGCTTTGAAATCATATTTTGATTTTAAGCTTAAGAACTTGATGGAAAGAGATTACGATTAATAATTTTGAGAGTTTTGAGTTATTTGATTTTATTCCTTTATTGTCACTATAACATGAAAAGAGGAGCTTGATGTAGAATGCTGAAGAATTGGAGTGACATTGAAGGACTTAATGTTTATGTTAGCTTTTTGTGCCCTTTGTTGTCACAACACCCCCCCCCCCCCCCCTCTCTTTCTCTCACAAATACAAGCTTTGCAGATGGACCATAAGTAGTTTCCTCTCTCCACTTAGGTTCCATGTGTTTGGTATTGGACAACGCTCAGTTGGATTTAGTGTTCGAATTGAAGTGAAGACTGGGTCAAAACTCTCAGTATGTTGTTTCCTGTCATTCTTATATTATACTGTCGCATTAATTCTCCGTAGCTAGCTGGTAGATACTTGAGATCTATAGTTTGTTAAAATAATGTCAGAAGGAACCTGATGAAGAGTTCTTTATACAACTTGTCAGGAAGTGGTCGTGGGTCCTGAGAATAGAACTGCAATATCGAATGATAATTTCTTAAGGGTGAATCTTATTGGAGATTATGTTGGATACACAAATATTCCGTCATTTGATAATTACTACCTTGTTATACCGAGGCAGGTATGCTTCTTTCATTGCTGATATAACTCTGATCACTTGATCACATCATCCAAGGGTGTGATCTTGTGACTTTTGGGGTCACTTGATATAGTTCTTTCATTGGCACAAGAAAAAGGTTGTTCCACAGTGACTTTCGGGATCAAAATGCTGAAACAATTGCTTTTCCATAGCCGGGGTGTACATCTCAGACCCCGCAGCGGCCAGAGCCACATGCACTGGGCTAGCCTTCCATCATATTATCTCCTCCAATGTGATCCCCCATCTTTGGCATGGTTTTCTGAGCAGCCTTCAGCTAGGAAACAAGGGTCTGTTGGGAATACAATCTACACAAAAGTTGGTGGATGGAAAATGGTGAAGTGTTCATGTTTCCCAATCTAACAAAACGAAGTATTAGTCTACCCGGAAAAATAGAGAAGAATTGTAGTGAATGGGAAAGAAAGATAAAAGAAGAAATAGAAGGAAAGTAAATAACGAAGTATTAATCTACCCGGAAAAATAGAACAAAGTATTAGAAGAATAGTAATTTAGAGGGAGGGAGGGGGAGGGGGGGAGAGAGAGAGAGAGAGAGCATATGAGAAGTGAATTTGATTTTTCTTTTTGTTTCAAGTTGAGTACTTTTGAGGTGGTGTTTGTAACTGAGTGGTTTTTTTCTTGTTGAAGGGTAGCCCAGGTGAACCACAAAACCTTGGAAGAAATTATTCTATGTGGATGCTGCTTGAACGAGTCAGGTTTACCTTAGATGGCCTTGAATGCAACAAAATTGGCGTCAGTTATGAGGCTTTCAATGGCCAGCCCGATTTCTGCTCGGCCCCATTGTGGAGTTGCTTGCATAATCAGCTTTGGAACTTCTGGGATGTTAGTAAATGATCCAAAATATTTGGCTACTGAGACTTCATTCTTGTCATCCAAATCTTTTTTGATTTTATATGTTATTAACGTCGAAATTCACATTAGCGGCACTGGTTTTTTGCTTCTGCAACATTTTGCTCTTTTTGGTTGTTGTTACAATGTTTTGCTTTCAGTACTGTAGATGTCTACAAAAAGTAGTTTATGGATTCTTTTCAGCTAAACAAAGTCTATCCATCTTTTACAGGCTGACCAAAACCGACTCAGTAGGAAACAGGTCCCTCTGTATGGTGTGCAAGGAAGGTTTGAAAGGATAAACCAGCATCCAGTTATGTTTCAGCAATTGTGGATTTGCTGTTCACGATTTTTTTCATCATCTCGTTATTAAAAGTTTACAGCTGCATGCAGAATGCTGGGAGTCATTCGTTCTCCATAGGATTAACTGAAGTTCTCAGCACAAACCTTTTGATAGAACTAAGTGCCGATGACATAGAATATGTCTACCAGAGGTTATTACTAGTTCTCGGGGACTTTTTCACGAGATTGAATATGTTTTAGACAGGCATTTCATCACTAAATGAGCTACAAAATTCTGGTGGTATCTTCGCATAGAATATACGTGAGCAAATATGTTAACCTACTTGTCACTAAACATATATTCTTATTCAATCTTAACATAGTCTCATGTAAAATATGGACTATGCAGGAGTAATTAGTGAATCATTTATCCTGTTAGTTGCCACAGCTATATCCAATTCCTATCTCTATGGTGGAATTTATGATTTTCATCACCTACTACCATACCCTCTTTACTTGATTCTCCCTTATCCTTCACTGCTACCACCTTGAGTACCTGGCTAGTGCATTCATTTTTCCGTTGCCGCTCATTATATGCATCCTTATGTAGGATCCCTCATGTAGGATCCCAGTTAGTTTACATTAGCATGTATGTTTTTTAAACTGGAACCGGTAAGCTAGATATCTGCACTAATAGGCCAAGTGTTGTCTCATTTCAATAATAATAGTTGACGAACTCAAATTTCTAACAAGTGGTTGTTAATAGTACCGACTCCATCTATTCTAATTTTCAACATGCATCGCATGTGCCATGGCAATGGAGTATGACTTTTGGCACATATAAATTTGATCGAATTTTAGCTCCGAGTTAGTTTTGAGTGCTGAAATCTTTTGGCTTTTTTTCCTTTTTATTTTCAAGGTCAATTTAAGTTGAGCTCCTCATTAGTAAAAACACCTAAACGCGAGTATGCAAAGTGTATGTATATCAAAAGTACTCTCTTTTTTCGTGGCTTTCACAAAGATACAAGAAAAAAAATGCTCTTTTTTTGCTAACTATTTAAACGCATTTTGTGTGCTTCTTTGACCCAATAGGCTGTTAAAAAAAGCAAAAGTAAATGGTATACTAAAAGTCTGAAACGTGTTTTACGTTTGTTCAGGTGTGCATATTCTCTCTCTTGTGGCACCATTATGATGCACAAATAAGAGAATGGAGCCAACTGTCTAGTTCCTGTAGAATTAAGTCAGACTATGAGCTCTCTCTCTCTCACATACACACACACACACAAAAACACACATGCACACTCCTAATCTACATAATTGATATTATCCTATCTATAAATATGTTTCAAGCGAAGTTAATTGCAAATGCAGATCTAGTTAATGAGCCACTAGTCCATCTCACTCGTATTGGTTTGGTCAAATTTCGGTTAATGCTAAAACAAGTGAAATGATAGCATCATTACTTGTGACCGTACTAAAATGATGTATAATGTGTATATAAAGTATACCATAATTTTTTTTTCGTACTTTTGGCTACTAACAGTGTCATCACGCATTCTTTAATTTACACACTTTTTCCGTCTTCTGTTTTTTGTGCTATATTTTTGAACATGCCTTTCTACAAGGTGTAGTATTTTTTGGTCCCATATTTTGCTATGCTTGAGATTCAACTCACACATTTTTGTTGATTTTAGTATCTGTAGAAGCTTAAGCATGATGCTCTTGACTATGTGGTTCTGATAATAGTCCATTCTGTTGTTGTCATTGTGGGTAATTGAAGTACATCTTCATGTTTCTGTAGGAGTCCTGGAAAAATCTTAAGCATTAATGTTCCAACTTTTGAAGCCCTTACTCAGTTTGGCACTGCTACAATCACGACGAAAAATATTGGTGAAGTGGAAGCGTCATACAGCTTAACGGTATATTTACTGAAACTCAAACTATCACTAAAATCTTTTTGTGTTAGTCGTAGTGAGCCCTAATGCTCAGATGATTTTGTTTACTGTGCTCGATAGTTAACTGGTGATATGTGGGCGGATATTGGCTTTATGTGATTGTGTTGGATAACTTCTAGATATTAAAATTCCTATACCAACTCGTATGTGTCAATACTGGCATTCTTATGTCGTTACTTGCATTTGTTTTACAGGGTGTATATTCTTGATACTGTTACATGCATTAAACTTCCACTGTTGATCAGTTACATAATTTTCTAGAAAAGTATAATTTTGGTTATTGAGAGGATCAAACATTTGCAAAAACATTTTAGTATATAATTGTACGAAAGTGGTCCTTCCCTTTTCCTTTTTTTAGTCATGGGATCCAGGAAGTGGCCTCATTTTGATGCTTATTCTGATGATCTTTTTTTTTTTCAATTACTGTGGATAAACAGAGGAATAAGTCTTACCTTGTATTGATCTATCTTAACCTAATATATTGGATAATTTTAATTTTGTTTCCTTTAAATTCTCTTGTTTGAGTTCAAATTGTCACGTAGAAAGAAATAGTGGTTACAATCTCGTGTTGCAGTTCTGTATTCGATTCTTGGTAGCTAGTAATAAAATTAAAATACTATGAACTTGGTGAAATGTCTTCTGGAAATAATAGCTATCTGCTTCTTGCAGTTTGATTGCTCAAAAGGTGTCAGCCAAATGGAGGTATCTATATGATTATTTCATCTGCCATTGTAGTTCCATAATTTGTTCGTGTTCAGTTCTTTGTGTAAATGATCTGTCCAGGAACAATTTTACATAATGAAGCCACAAGAAGTTATGCCCCGGTCATTCAAATTGTACCCAACAACTGATCAAGCTGCAAGATATTTGTGTTCAGGTGTGATACTTGGGTTTTCTTTGCATCATTTGCTTCTTCCTAGACTGGTAACTAAGATGGTTGTGCATGCACTCATGCTTGCTTGCAGCTATACTTAAGGACTCTGATTTTAGAGAAGTAGATAGAGCCGAGTGCCAATTTACTACTACGGCCACTGTTCTTGACAATGGATCACAGGTTTGGGACTAATTTTTTACCGTATTTTGCATTTAGAATGGCTAATACTTCAATGAACTATATTCTCATGGACTTGTTAATAAAATATTGGTCTAGATACTCTTTTCAAGAGCCTTTTCAAGAGAAGTTATGCATATTCATACAGCCCTTAAACACACTTCTTTGTACTTATCAGGTGTCTCACTAGTTTGTAGGGTGACTGGGCTGGGGAACATACCATAAGTAGGTGATACATGAAGTCGTTTAGTCTCGTCAAGCTTTTCTACCTGTGATTTAGATTGTTCACTTGTTATTATTGCCCAAGTCTGGCATCTGGCAAGGACGATGAAGAATATTATGTTCAAACTAATGAATATATTGTGGAACTGTGAGACAAGCTTAAATTTTAGCTTTTGTACTTCGCATTTACTTGTATGTCATATTCTAAGTGAAATTCAGGTACCTGTTTCTGTTTTTGTATCATGGTAAATGGTTATAATTTTATGAATTTTTTTTTGGGATTAAAGGCAACAAGGTCAGATACCTATGTTTGTTCTGATGTGCCCAGTCCTTTGTAAACCTTCGTCATGACTTCAAAGTTAACCTGACAAGCTGACCTAGTTTTTTTTCTAGTAAAGTCTACTAGATAGCCACTTTTTGTTCCGAACAAATATAGCTGGTGACCAGAAGGTGGGACTATGCTCAGACCCTTCATTACAAAATCCGCACCTTGGTTGTTGCTATAGATGCTTAGCGGCATTAAGGGGAACTTATATTGCTAACTTTAATATGTCAATATAACAAATTGTAACATAGTATTATAACTGATTTTTACAAGCATTCCCATTTCAGCTTCCTTTTCAACCGCCTAAGACCAGTATCAATGGTTTTTTTGAGTCTATTGAGAGCTTATGGAACAACATGTGGAATGGTTTGGCAGACTTTATTACCGGGAAAACCTGCAGGTAACTGTTATTGACACATGTTTTTGTATGTTATGACTTTTGAGTCAACGGGACTGCATTTTTAGTAATTCAAGTGCAACTATATTTATCCAATCTGGCTGACTGCTACAAATTTCTTGATGCTTTCCTTAGTTGCTGATGTTGGAAACAGTAAGTTACTTTAGCACCACTCAGCAATGGTAGTATTAGAAACATGCTTGTTCCTCAACAGCATGTCGTTGAACTGATTTTCGCTTCTTTTCTCTGTTGTTTTCCCCGTCAACTGAAATCAAATTACGGCAAACAAATCTTGCTGATATATCTTAGGCTTGTTGTGCCCTTTTCTCTTTTTTTCCCCCCTCTTCGGTACTTGTATCTAGTTTTTTTCGTCTAGGGTTTTTTGCTAGTATAATTTACTTAACAGAGAAAATTAAAGCCATTGTCCATCACATGTAGTTCTCTTAATGATCAAGGTGATGCAACACCTTGGTGGGAAGTATTGATCTGCGTTCTTCAACCATAGATAAGAGGCTTGGACATAGGCTTACAGTGTCTGGTTTGCAATCATGTGTATCTGATTGAATGTGTTTTCTGCAAATACACGATGTGGCTACGTACCCCCTTTCTAGGGAACTAACAGTGAAATGATTGTATGCCTTGGCCTATCAAGATGGATATTGCACCACAAACTCATGACCTCTTTAATTGTCTTAATTTGGTTCAAGTAGTTATTCTCATTTTCTAGTTATCGTAAGTTACTGTAGTTCTCCTGCCTCGGCAGTCAGCACCTATTGATAATTTCATGGTTCTTGTCATTGGCAGAAGGAAATGCACTGGTTTCTTTGACTTCAGTTGCCACATTCAGTATATCTGTATGAGCTGGGTTCTGATGTTTGGTCTACTTTTGGCTATTTTCCCAACAGGTACTTTAGTTATTCACACACTTGTTATGTCTGTATTTCATTTACATCAAGCAAGAAATATCGACCTTGTTTTTATTTGAGTTGCAGTAATTGTGCTACTCTGGCTTCTGCATCAAAAGGGTCTCTTTGACCCTTTCTATGACTGGTGGGAAGATCATTGTTTGACTGCTGAACAGAGTCTTGGAGATGTCCGAAGGAATACAACTGATGCTGACTTGCCCCAAATCCGTTTCAAGAAATATTATAAGCAGGAAGCATGGCATCCTAAGAATGTTGCTCACAAAAAGCGAAAAAGTCGTCATACTGAGCATAGGCACAAACATTCTGATAGGGACAGTGACTATTACTATCATCTTCACCGTGTTCACAAAGATAGACATAAACATGGGAAAATTAAAGGTTTTGCACCGCAAGTTTACATGGACGAAGGTGAACATGACATTGTTGGGCACCACCGACGCAGAAAAGAAAGGGAACCTATGGAAAGCAAACCTTCTAGACATTCTAATGGAAGTCAAGCAGAATATTACAAGCACAAACATTTGATGGATGAAACCCATTATAGGCCTCATGCTAAGCGGATGGGATAGTGCGAATCTGATTGAAGAGAGTGCTTGTTGTAATTGATCTTACACCTCTTAATTAGGATAGTAAATTTGTCATTTTCTCCGCTCTTTTTTATCCTTTCCTTTGGTTTCTTTATTGTTTCGGAGAAAGGGAGCTGGGAGCAAGTCAAGCTAATCCAAAGCTTTCTATAGATGGTCTTGTCATGTGAGAGGTAGTGCACATAGAAGACAGAAGGGTTATATGGAACAACGCAGTCTTGTTCTTGAAGGTAATTCTTTCTATTCACAAGTGTGTTATACATAGAGACTGGTACATCCCACGCTTTTCCGTTCTATCTGCTATAAATAGTACAATTTGTATATACTAAATGGAAAAACTCAAAATTGTGTATTTGATCCCAAGCAAAATTAATCTCGGTTGTTGCTTCTGCAAAGTCCCTCTTAATTGCTTTCCCTCCTTATCAGCACTAAATCTATCATTGCTTTTCTTGGCAGCCTGAGGATAGGAACTTTTTGATATGAGGCTAAGATGGAGTGTCTTGATATTCTGCCTCTAGTCATACAAGCGACTTGCCTGCTCATCATATAGCCCGAGTCTGCTGGCTACTTTGCTCCTGCCGCTTTTTATATCTCTCTGTGATCTGAACGTGAAAACCATTTGGAAATTGTAAACCTGGAGTGCGGACAATGTCTCCTCCTTTGACTGATTGCAACCTGACAATTTCATATGTAAATCTGGTTATAATCTCTCATTCAGGGTAAAATAGGTTAGACTCTCTCTCCCTCTCTCTCTCTCTCTCCCTCCCTCCCTCTCTGTCTCTCTCTCTCTCTCTCACACACACACACTGAATATGTGGTACACACTTACCTGTACTTGGTAACTAAGCAGTGGAGAAAGACAGCCATCTGCACCTTAGTGAAATCTGTTCCAACACAAAACCTCATGCCACCTCCGAACGCCATGAAATGTTTCGATGCACCTTGTAATTCCATACCCTGGATGCCAGAATTTCTTACATGGTTTTAAAAGATTCGTTATACTGAAACATACATTCTTATTAGCAGTAACTGCCTGCAGATGCAAAATAAAAAGTTAAATAGAGCAGGAAGTTATAAGCTCGGCTTACCTCCCATCTCCATGGATTGAAGTCGAGGGGATTTTCATATCTGGCAGGGTTCAAGTGCACTGCTGGAGGACAGACCATAACTGCCCAACCGGCTGGAATAGTATAGTCTGCATCAGTGACAAAATTGGAATGAGGTATGTATTTATGGATGAACCTTGAGTTACCACTAATAGGAATAAATCAGTAGTCAATATCTACCCTTAAACTTGATATCACGTTGTGCTTTTCTGAAAATTCCTGGTACAATATTTGCCAGTCTGACAGTTTCATTGATAAACTGCAATAACATGTAGCCAGTTAAAACATTGAACTACCAATGGTGTTCTATTTAACCACTTATGTAGCTTCATGATGGAAAGTGACACTAATTGGCCCACCTGAAATGTGAATTTCATTGATTTGTACTCTTTCCATGTAAATCCCGACTCCAAGTTTTCCCTCTCTTTAAGAATTGTTTCATGTTCTTCCTGTCGTGTATGCATAAAAAGCATGTCAAGTGTCTTCCTTGTAGAAGATGGCAATGGTCGCTGATTGGAAACAATACTTTTTCACTCACCGTTAATGCCTTCAGCACCAAGGGATGGTCTACAAGAAGTTTGGTGGCTAATGTTATGACCAAGGAAGTTGTTTCAAAGCTGGCAAATAGTAGTACAAACATCAAGTCCAAAGCAATTTCTTTCGTAAGGATTGTATCCTCTCTTTCAAGTTCTTCAAGGACATAATCAAAGAAATCTCTTTGGAGTTTTTGTGGCCTAGCCCTTCTTTCATTTAGCATGGTTTTCAGCATCCTCATAGCTTTCTTTCTTCCCTGATCAATCTCGGAAGAGTCAGAAGAGAAAAAATAGACTAGGTTTTCTGTAGGAGTTAATTCACGTCATAAATTAAAGCATGTGTATATTAAAGAGGCGGAGTTGCAGTGACCTATTTTTTGGTTAAGTTGTTTGAAGACATGAAAGCAACTCCTGGTGGTGTGTCGAAGAACACAAAGTTGCAGAAATTTACATTAAACTATCAAGATCACTATGGGAGGTTGTAGCATGCCTGTAAACATTTATGGTAAGCTGTTCCAGGAATGTCCACAGGGAAGGAGATTAATCCCTGTATGAAAGCTACGAAATTCTCCCTTAGATTTTCCGAGGACTCTTGTGCATCATAACTGATCAGTTTCTTCGCGGTTAGATCAAATATCATCTGCAACAATTGACCAAATGGATCAAAAACATTAAGCTAGTGAACTGTTAATGAGAAGAAACAATTAGCTCTGCCTTACACTCGCAGTTGCGTCTTTTAACTCTACGGTGTCCTGTCTTGACCACATCTTTAAGTTTCTATTTGCTGCCTGTTCCACTTCAGGGAGCATCTTTTTCAGGCTTTCAGGACCAAATAGGTTCAGCACCAAACTTTTGAGGTACTTATACATGAACCCATGCATGGAACCGACATTTTGTCTGCCAAAGATCTCAGTGAATGTGTCTGGGTACCAGCTCTGGAACAGTTGGCCCTCTTGTTGGAAGACAAAATGATTAAGATCCGAGTCTGTTGATACTATAACTGGCCGCCCTACCAAGTTTGTTCGAAATATTGGCCCATATCTGAAAAAGTTTTATGTAAAGATAATGTAAGCAGATAAAGATGGGGATGTTGATGTTTATGCCGGTGATGTGGCAATGCTGTATGAACAACTCAACTGGTGGGTTATCAGTATATTACCTTTCCATTCTCGTTTTGACGAATGGATTGATATCAAATGATGTGCTGGGGGCAAAGAACTGAAGAGTTTCGCCAACAATTGGCCAGCCCATTGAACCGGGTGGCAATTTCCCATTGCATCTGGGATTCCTCCAACTGTAAACCCAATGTATAATCCTTAGAACGAGTAAAGCTGCAATGCACACAGAAACTGGCCACATCTTACACAAGTATGTGTGTATAGAACTAACAAGGCTTATGATTATCAGGGAGGGAGAATGTGATGCTGATATGACTCCCAGGAGATGAAGTCTATGACTCTCAAAAGATTTTAGAGAATTAAGGTAGCGAACGTGGGAAGAGAAATTTAGTGAAGCGCTGGCCTGTATCTTGCTGTTCATGAGGGGAACTACTTATATAGGCTGGCCAGAAAGTGCATAAAGTTAGAATAGTAATATGAAGTTGGTTGCTCAAAAAGCTGTACAAGTAGTTGGAGGTTAAGTACAGAATAGCTAGAAATATTTGTCTAAGCCACTACCCAGTACCCTTGGTCAACGGCATATTAAAAGTGCGTATAGAAGCCTAGCATGATTATGAAGCTAACAAAATGTTTCTCTCTCTCTCTCTCTCTCTCTCTCTCTCTCACGCACACACACACATGCGCGCGCACACAAACACAGACACATACGAAGGGTTGCAAAACATGAAAATTAAGGAGCACGAGACAGAATAATGGTCTTTTTTAAAGAGGTTACAGACTCAAAAGGTCTCTTCCCTAGATTTGAGAAGATAGAGGTTCAAAGGATCTACCTTGACTAAACTAAGTATGAAACCAATCTCTAATGGATCCTTGAATACAAGGTTCAAATGGGGTTCAACAACCTCATAATCTTGCCAATATCTTTGCTAAATACCCTTGTATCTTTGTGATGCTAATGCCTCTTGAGATGCCATGGATTGTTTTTGGCTTTTTTCCTTTTCTTAATTTGTTTGGTTTTGGAACTGTATCGCATCCTAGATCTTCTCTAGCTGTATTCCTCATCTGAGGTCAAGTTTTGAATCTTAGTTGCATCACCAGTGATCTCAAATGGAGTGTTCTAGATATGCATGCAACCACTGTATATGCTTTTGTACTTATTAATACCCCTGTGAGTTTTTTAACTTAGAAGTGTAATTGGCGAAGCAAAGGTGAGCAGTTTAACCCACTTCGGCATAGAGCACCACCCTGCCGGCCCTTTGAGCCACGGGCTTACTTCCATTCAACTTCTACAATGTAGGTAGGCCAACGTGAATTATGAGTCTATGACCAACCATTGTATGCAGTTTTGCATATGTAATCTTTTATATCTGCCAACAGAGCATATTATTGGTAGAACTTCTGTAGATATAGCCAATAGAATGGAATGGAATGGTGACACTATTCAGGTCTTCTAGAGCACTGGGATCAAAGAGCTTCATGGGGTCTGTCGGCCTTTTAACATCCAAAAAGTTCTAATTTTGGATGATCATCTTTTTGTTGTCACCACCCTAAGAACTAATTAGGCCCTGTATGGTTAACCCATTATTAGTCTGTGCTGGATAATTCTCAAAGTTGTGTAGCAGTCCTTTCTTGCATATAATAGTGATGCCCCTCCAAATCTGAGGTCCAAACACCCCCAAGGTTTTCATTTGGTGAGGTGTTTTTAAGGTTTTCGTTGCTTGGTAGGATGACACAGATTGCTTAACTGCTTGTTCTGGGCATGGGAAGGTGTCCTTAACGGGGTGCAGCACAATGACAGCTCAGGGAGTACTTGGGTTCAAAGAATTATTATTAAAGAGAGTATAGAAGTATAAGCAAGTGTTCGTGAATGAAGTCAAGTTCTCTGGACTGAGTCTAGATGTTATTTTTTAATGTCTTGGGAGCCCCCCATGTCTGGGGGAGGACTGAATGAGGGGTCCTACTTGTCTTGATTGTGTAGTGCACAAATCTGATGGTCTGGAAAAGCTCACAGAGAGAGGGCAACACCAGTGACTTTAAACTTGATGGTATCAGATGGTTAGCATAGCACCTCATCTGTCTTATATGTTACCTCATTGGTCGTAGTTGTTCTTGAGGCACCTACTGGAATATTGTCCAGCAACAGATGCTCCCAACTTTTGCAAAAGTTGGGTGTTACCATAATTGTTCATAACCATGTTTTGCTGGGTGTTACCATAGTTGTTCATAGCCTTTTTTTTTTTTCCTGACTTATTACTCCGGTTATTACTTCCAACTCTGAGAAATGTTCGTACTCATAAACTAAGCTACAAGTCGGGTACAATTTTTTTTCTCCGGTAAATTGCAGTTTTGACATTGATTTAGATTGTTTGAATTTCATTAAGTGGTTGGGACCAAGGTGATAGTCCAGTAATAAAGGCGTCTCACTTTTTTATGAAAAACCGTAGATATAAGTCTTGGGAGATGTTGCGGTAATGGAAGAGGGCCACTAAAGCAGCCGATGTATCCAATGGACAGAAGAGTGATTTTCCATTAGTATTTTTGGTACTAGTAATCCTTTTGATTGCAAAAAATGGACTTTTTGTTTGTGCGCGCGTGCGTGTGTGGGGGGGGGGGGGTGTGCGGGGGGTTATTTGGTTGAACAGAATGGGAATGTTAAAACGGGAATCAAATGAATGGTTTCATATTTAATTTCATTCCAACCTCGAAAATAACACTCGAAATTTCCTAATGCAAATATTTGTTCTTTAATCGTAGCCTAATCATTTTTTTTATTTGGTTAAATAGTAAAAACATTTTATTCATACAACGGGCTTAAGAAACTGTCCTGGGCCGGTTGATTACAGCCTAAACTTTCAGAAGTCCTTGCTTGTCCATGTAACTTGAGACTTGTACCCCGTCTAGAAGGGGCGAGCACGGTTTCGTTTAGGGGTCAAATCGCAAACCGAACCGTTACCCCTCGGTTTGAAAAATTATAAACCGAACCAAACCAAACACCATCGGTTCGAACGGTTCGATTTGGTCAGTTTAAACGGTTCGGTTTAGTCGGTTTGAATCGGTTTGCTCACTTAAAGACGTTATTCCTTTACACATTACTAATTGAAGATATAATTTTTTTTAATTACATGTAATCTTGTTTCATTCGATATATAAGTTATCACTGATGAATGAGAAAGAATGAGTAAATATAAACTAGATATTGATCACAAAATTTTTGTGTTCTAAGTGTTGTTAATATTTTCGTTTCTATTAACTTTAAATATTTGTTTATTTAGAGTTGCTTAGTACCTTATATGTGTAATTATTAATAGAATGTTACTAAAAATACATTAACATATCATAGATCGGTTCGGTTTAGAATCGGTTTAAAAAATGTGAATTGTGAACCAAACCGAACCAAGGACGGTTTGGAAAATGTGAAACCAAACCGTTGAGATCTTTAGACGGTTCGGATTGGATTGGTTCTATTTGAGCGGTTCGGATCGGTTTGAACGGTTTGGTGCTCACCCCTACCGTCTAGTATCGTTGTAATCTTATCTTACCTGCGTATTATGGTAATTGATTTCATACTAATGTTCATCTTTTCCAACAAAAGGCACACAGTAACGTTTGAAACGATTTCAAGAGAATAATGCGGCAAAGGATGCATCACGACGTCGTAGAGAGAAGGCCGCTTCTGGTAAATCATACGAGACACTGGGAGAGCTTTTGACCTGAAAGCTAGTGTCATTGAGCTACCATGACTTCTGTTGCTGCTAGAATATTGATCGGGATCCACGGCTAGGAAATGGACCTGCAAAATAGAACATGGAGTGACTACCGGGGATGTTCCGGTGGAGGCGGCTCCGATGCTAAAGTCAGAACGTCGCTACTAGGGTAGAGCTCTGAATAGCGTAAAAATGCACTGGGTGCTTGTGTGTGAACTTGTCTGTGTACCTGAGGATTTTCCCCTTATGTAGGCCATTTCCAGACTCCTCTCTCCTTTAGGATTCTTTTCTCGCTGATCCCTCACGTATTAGAGTCCTACTAGGACTTATCCTTTTAGCAGTTGAGTCCTAAACGGATTCTATCACCTCTCTCAGACTCTGTCCCGATACAGATTCCTCAGTTCCGCTCAAAGTCATCCATGCCACGTGTCATAAGTTGGTTAGGGGGATATTTTAGCTATATCATAATGCCCCCTGCCTTTGACGGTTCCCTTGAGTGAACGGTTAAAGGCACATGTGTAACAACTGACCGAAGGCAGTTCAACTAAGAATTATCCAGGTTTGTCATTCAGCGGAACTTTTTAGAATTCCGCACTCAAAAGCATGTGCTAGGGAGGTCTATTCGGGAGCTCTGGCCGGGAGGTCTGGTCGGGCATCCTGGTCGGGAGGTCTGGTCGGGCATCCTGGTCGGGAGTCTGGTCGGACCTCCTGGTCGGGAGGTCTGGTTGGACCTCCTGGTCGGGAGGTCTGGGCGGGACCTCTGGTCGGACGTCTTGGTCGGGACCTCTGGTCGGACGTCCTGGTCGGGACCTCTGGTCGGACTTCCTGGTCAGGACCTCTGGTCGGACGTCCTGGTCGGGACCTCTGGTTGGATACCATTGGTCATGTACCCTTGCTCGGGAGTGGATCAACTTTTTGTCTTGCCACGTGTCAGGGAACCATGAAGGCGTCTTGAATGTTGAGGCGGTTAAATTTTGAATTTCAAAATTTAATGCTCCGGGAATCCCGGACGACACGTGTCTTGAATGTTGCCGCCTTCGTAGGGGCGGTTATTCCAACACTCTGCTATATATTTGGACTCCTCTCCTCATTTGCCCCCTGCTACTCACTCTCACTCTCACTCTGTTCGGCTCATCTGTTAACAAGTAAGTTTCTCTTCTTTTCTTCCTGTTCGGCACATATCTATTTCCTTTTCATAGCTCTCCACACCGTAGCTTCTGTTAGAATATGTCTTCAGCCACTTCGAGTAGTTCTTCGTCGCCCTCCGGTAGTTCCACAGAGAACAATTTAGAGAGTGATTCTGAAAGTAGATCTTCACAAGTAGGTACCTCAACTTTTAGGAGCCAAGTAGGAACTTCTACTCCCCAAACCAGCACTTCGTTTCGCCATAGAGATGCCCTTGGGGAAATCAAGGATGAAGCCGAGGATAAATTTGATGAAGACACTTGGTTCGCCGCAGATGAGAAGAGGAACAAGATGACCAAAGAAAGCATAGTCGAGCTTTTGAAGGAGTATCCTTTGCCTCCTCCCTTTTCTGCTCGGGTTCCTACACTCCAAGAGCCTGCCAACTATGGTACGAACTTGGAAACGAGTGTCTACGAAGGTCAGATTAGATCTGGCTATGGGGTTCCCATGCACCCCTTTGCTGTTGCCTTTTTCAACCACTATAAAATGGCGCCAGGTCAACTTGTGCCCAACGGATGGAGAAAACTAGTTGGCTTGATCTATCTTGTGCAGACCTCAGGGTATCCAGTGACTGTTGATGATTTCATGAGATTATACCTTGAAGTATGCTTTATAAAGAGTGTGGCCAAAGGTGATGGTTGGTATTATATTCACAACCGAATTAGAGTGATAAAGGGAGGTCCCAAGTCCAACAAAGGCTGGCACTCCCGATACTTCTTCATTCAGAGGCCAAGCGGCAAATGGGAGTTCCCAAGAAAGTGGAACGGTTTCTGTAAAAATTTTGAAAAGGATGGGTTCTTATCTCCCAATGCTGTGACCAAGAAACTGCTTGATCACATAAAGAGGAGGGGTGTTCTCAATATTGATGAGCCCCTTACAGATCAGGAGATGCGGCATGCGAGGCTCATTCCTCCTGCCTCCGACACGCCTGTTTCTCCAACTCCTATTCTAGAACCTCGAATTATTTCGAAGCCTAAGGCTCAGGACCCGACGATAGATACGTCGTCTTCTAGGACCCCAAGTTTAGGTAGAGTCTAAAGCCATGTTTATGTATTCCTTTCCTAAGTAATTGTAAACATGTTCCTTAACCCTTTCCTTTTTACAGAAATGGCTGGCAAAGGAAAAGGTGCAAAAGGTGACTTCATGGGTCTGCTGCAAAAGGCTTCGAAGGGGAAAAAGAAAGAGAGCACAGGGGAAGGTTCTTCCCCCCTTGTAAAAAGGCTTCGCGCTCCAACTCCTCCAGTACCCCCGCTGGTGGTTGAGGATCTTCCCATCGAGAAGGATCCCATTTTTCGTCCCAGATGGACCATAAAGAGGGGCGACTCGGGAATGCCCCATTCGCATGTCTCTGCTCAACACTTAGCTCACGGGGTGTTGCCAAGTGATAAACTAATCTTGGAAAACCAGCCTCATGAGGCCTTTGCTATGGCGCACGTCCAGGCTGCTTACAACGTAATTTGAATTACTTCCCTCTTTTTTTGGCTGTCAATTAAACTCTTCTTCCTACCCCATAATCGTCTTCATTTCTCTTTCCTTTTCAGGCATACTGCTATAGCAGCCAGATGCAAGACAGGCTCTCGATGGCGATGGACGTGGCCCGCAATGCTGAGACTGACAAGAGAGCAGCCGAAGGCAAGGCTGACAGACTTGATAAGGAGGTCAAGAACCTCAAGACGGAGAATGCTGATCTGCTTACCAAGCTTGGTCGTCTGGAAAAAAGATGTGAGAAGCTGAGGCATGAAAAGTCGGAGGTCGGGAACAAGGCCATCCATGCGTTCCTTGATGGTACAGCTGGTGATGAATGGCTCCGGAAGCGGACTAAAGACGGGCTTTCCATCTTTCAGGAGGGCTTCTAAAAAGCCAAGGAACTAACGATGGCCAAGTATCCAGACCTTTTCTTGGACGACGTTGTGGTGCCCAGCTTTGAGTCGCCGTCTGGTGAAATGGCCGTGCCTACTGAAGCTGGGGATGCTATTTCTCCCGGGGAGAAGAGTGTCCGATCCGGGGATGCTCCTGTATCTTAGGACAACTTACCTTTATTCCCCTATCTTGCAATTTTCATTTGATGTGCCCCTAATACTTGTGTTGCCTCAGAGGTTTGTGAATGGGAAACAATCTTGTTTTGGATATTTCATTTTTTGCGCTGTTTTTACTTTTGACATGAGCTCTTATCGTCAGCTAAGGGCTGGCAAAAAAGCCTCTTTCTCACGCTTGATCTAATTTCGAATTAACAAGACAGGGTGGGGCGACGATCCCCCGCATGGCTTTGCCGTTTCTCGGGCTAGAATTAAAGCTAGACCGTGTGAGGTAAGACTTATGTCTTACCCTATCACAATGGGTGATACTTTGCTTGAGCATCATTCGTGGTTTTACTTTGACGCGAACCCTTATCGTCAGCTAAAGGCTGGCAAAGAAGCCTCGCACTCACGCTCGGCCAGATTTCGAATTAACAAAACAGGGTGGGGCGACGATCCCCCACATGGTTTTGCCGTTTCCCGGGCTAGAACTAAAGCTAGACCGTGTTAGGTAAAACTTATGTCTTACCCTATCACAATGGGTGATACTTTGCTTGAGCATCATTCGTGGTTTTACTTGATCGGGCAGTCTACTCGGGAAGTCTGCCCGGGCATTGAATGTACCTCGTTCTTGGGAACATGGATATCGTTATCCGAGCTAACCATTCATCGTTGGGATAATGTAAGCAGTACTTCTTTCCAATAATGGTAAAGATCTTAATATTAAGTAGACGAAACGATATACTTCAAACTGAAGGAGATGAAGAGGATTTTTATTATAATTGAAATACGTCATCTCTACTATCCTTCTGTGTTCTATCCCCCTTTTCCCCCAAAAAAGGAAAACGTCTTGTAACAGATACAAGACTCTACTGGTAGTACTGCCTCAAGTTGTCTGCATTCCATGTTCGCGGGATCGCTTCTCCTGAAAGTGTTTCAAGTGAATAAGCGCCTGGTCTAAGCACCTTCGATATTTTGTAAGGTCCTTCCCAGTTTGGCGACAACTTCCCCACAGCAGCCTTCGGGTCTGAAACTTCCAATTTTCTGAGGACTAGATCCCCAACTCTAAATATCCTCATTCAAACCCTTCGATTGTAGAATCGCGCGACTCGTTGTTTCGTTGAAATCACCCGATCTAAGGCTTGGCTCGCTCGCACATCATCTAACAAATCCAGATTTCCTCTGAGATTCTCCTCGTTTTCTGCCTCCGAAAATTGCAACACTTGAACAGTGGGGAGGCCCACTTCTACGGGCAGCAGCGCCTCTGTCCCGAAACACAGCAGAAATGGTGTCTCGCCTGTCACCGAATGAGGTGTTGTGCGGTATGCCCAAAGTACCTTCGGAAGTTCATCAACCCATGCCCCCTTAGCGTCGTCCAGCTTTCTCTTCAACCCTTGAAGGATTGAGCGGTTCATGTTCTCTGTTTGTCCATTGAATTGGGGATGAGCAACTGATGTAAAACGGAGACAGATAGAAAGACCTTTGCAAAAGCTTCGAAAGTTAGAATTATCGAACTGCTTCCCATTATCGGTGATCAGGATCTTTGGAACCCCAAAGCGACAGACAACGTTCTTCGAGAAGAACTCTTCACATTTCAACGCCGTTATGGTAGCCAACGGTTCGGCCTCAGTCCATTTTGTGAAGTAGTCGATGGCAACTATCACAAATCGCCTTTGCCCGGTAGCCATCGGAAAGGGGCCCAAAATATCCATCCCCCACATTGCAAACGGAATTGGGGAAGTTAAGATACTAAGGGGCGCTGCCGGTGTGTGTGTAAGAGGAGCGAATTTTTGACATTGGTCACACCTTTTCGTGAACTTTATCGCGTCTCTCTGCATCCCTGGCCAGTAATAACCTTGCCTCAAGATTTTGTGCGCTAGATTTCTTCCACCCAAGTGTTGTCCACAAATACCTTCATGAACCTCCTGTAACGCATAATCTGCCTCTTTAGGGGTCAGGCACTTTAGGTATGGCAGGCTAAAAGACTTCTTGTATAGCACACCATCTATAAGGGCAAACTGAGCAGCTTTAGCACGTAAATTACGTGCTTCGCTTCTCTCTATAGGTAACGCCCCCGATGCGAGGTACTGAATAATTGGGTCCATCCAGCACGGTTCATACTCTATCACATCCACTTCATTTGAGAGCTGGATACTTCTTTCTTGGAGGAACTCAATGTATATTGCACGTGAGAACTCCGAAATGTCTTCGGAGGTCAGTCTTGACAGTGAGTCTGCCTGGGTATTTTGGTCTCGCGGTATGTGGCAGATGGCGAAATTCTTGAACTTGGCGGCTTCCGTCTTCACGGCCTGGAGATATTGGGCCATTCTATTATCTTTCGCTCCATACTCTCCCAATATATGATTCACAACTAACTGGGAATCGCTGTGTACGGAAAGGGAGTCGACTTTCAGAGATTGTGCCAACCTTATTCCTGCTAATAGCGCTTCGTATTCCGCTTCATTATTTGATGCCTGAAAGTTGAAGCGAAGGGCATACTCAATTTTGAACTTTTCGGGGCTGATAAGTATAAGCCCGGCTCCGCTATTTCCAAGCTTTGAAGAACCGTCGACATAAAGAAGCCAAGGATCCGAAACTTCGGAAAGAATCAACTGCTGGGGGTCTTCCAGTATTATGCACTCAACAACAAAATCTGATAAGGCTTGAGCCTTAATTGCTGTATGGGTTTGGTACTTGATATCAAATTCACCCAGTTCCACCGACCAGTTTACCAATCTCCCCGACGCATCAGGATTTTGGAGTACTTTCCCCAGTGGCTGATCAGTCAACACAACGATGCTGTGTGACTGGAAATATGGTCTCAATTTTCTAGCCGATGTGACGAGGGCGAGGGCCACTTTGTCTATTCGAGGGTATCTGGTCTCCACGTCTTGCAGGACCTTGCTTATGTAATAAACAGGTCTTTGCTTGCCTTCTTCTTCTCTGATCAAGACCGTGCTCACCGCTACCTCACTGATCGATAGGTATAGGAACAAGTCTTCACCAGTGACTGGCTTTGTAAGAAGCGGCGGGGATGATAAGTAACGCTTCAATTCCTCGAACGACTTTTGGCATTCTTCTGTCCACTAGAAATCTTTCGCCTTCCTGATAGCCTTAAAGAAGGGAAGGCATTTTTCTACTGATTTCGACATGAACCTTCCTAAAGCAGCTACTCTTCCTGTGAGTTCCTGAACCTGCTTGATTGTCTTAGGCGACTTCATGGCATGAATGGCGCCTATCTTCTCTGGATTGGCTTCAATACCCCTCTGAGATACCATGAATCCTAAGAACTTCCCCGACGCTACGCCAAACGCACACTTGAGTGGGTTTAGCTTCATGTTATAAGCTCTCAGGATTTCAAAGGTTTCTTTGAGGTCTTTCACATGAGCCTCTACTTTTACACTCTTCACCAGCATGTCATCCACGTATACCTCCAAAATTTTCCCAATTGAATCGTGGAAGATCATGTTAACAAGGCGCTGATATGTTGCCCCTACGTTCTTTAGTCCGAAGGGCATGACTTTGTAGCAATATAATCCTCGTTCTGTAATAAAGGCAGTTTTGGGAATATCGTCCACGCACATCTTGATCTGGTTGTAGCCAGAATACGCATCCATAAAGCTCAACAGCTCATGACCCGAAGTTGCATCAATCAAGATATCAATTCGTGGTAGTGGGAAACTGTCCTTTGGATAAGCCTTGTTGAGGTCAGTGAAGTCGATGCATATTCGCCAACGGTCGCTCGACTTGGGTACCATCACGACATTAGCGATCCAATCGGGGTATGATATTTCCTCGATGAATCCGGCTGCCAACAACTTGTCAACTTCTTCCTCGATTTTTACCTGTCTTTCTGGAGCGAAGGTTCTCTTCTTTTGCTTGACCGGCTTCTTGAGCGGGTCCACATTCAATTTATGGGTGATCACTTCCGGATCAATCCCGGGCATATCCGATGCCGTCCAAGCGAAGATATCTGAGTAGCTCCGCAATAAGTCCACAAGCTTGAGCTTGAGGTCGTCTGACAGTCCTTTCCCTACCCTTACTGTTTTCTCTTGGTTGCCTGGGTACAGCTCGATATCAAAGAGGTCTTCGGCGGGTTGCCTCTTTCGACTTTGGTCTCATCCCTCAAATCTTCAATCATGAGGGTTTCATTGGCTTTGTTTCGGCATGACGCCATGTAGCACTGCCGAGCCACCGCCTGGTCTCCCTTGACTTCCCTAACTCCATTCTCCGTGGGGAATTTCATTTTCATGTCGTATGTTGATACCACAGCCCTTAACTGGTTTAATGCTGTTCGGCCCAAAATTGCATTATATGCTGAAGGAACACGTACCACCACGAAATCTAGGATCAGTTTAGCTTGGTTCGGAGGGGCACCTACAGTCACTGGTAATGCAATAATTCCTTCGCAAATGACAGGGTGGTTAGAGAAACCGTATAGAGGCGTATCTAACTTCCGTAAGCGGTCGGATGGGATGTTCATTCTTTGAAACGCCTCGTAAAAGAGTACTTCCGCTGAGCTTCCATTATCTACGAGGATTCTTTTCACGTCGAAGTTTCCCACCCGAAGTGTGACTACTAGGGGGTCGTCATGAGGTATTCTTGTGTCTCCCACATCATCATCAGAGAAGGATATTGTCTGGGCCGATTCTTTCTTCTGCTTTTTTGTCGACGGTCCCATAGTTGTGAGGACTTCCCTTACGTAAGCTTTTCGTCCTTGTCCAGAAGAGCCTCCTGCCGCGATTCCTCCTGAGATAGTATTGATGACGCCCGCATTTTCTCGCACTTCCTCTCTTCCTGCTAAGGGGGTGGCTTCCCTCTTTTCATTTCTTCGATTGACATACCCTCGCAGATGTCCCCGTTTGATAAGAGCCTCTATTGCGCGCTTGAGCGATTCACACTTGTCGGTAGTGTGACCATGGTCATTGTGGTAATGGCACCACAAGTTCCTATCTCTCTGACTGGGCGCCGACCTCATCTTCTCTGGTCTTTCCAGTATCTCCTTATCCTTTATCTCATGGAGAATCTGCGACGGTCTAGCATTCAATGGCGTCAGATTCTTCATGTCGAACATTTCTTTTGGGCGCCTTTCGTCTCTCCTTGAACGCTTAGATCCCCGTCCACTTCTTGGACTATCTTCCCGTGCTCTCTTTTCTTGCCCTTGCCCATTGTCTCCTCTGTGTTCTTTGTGGGTTTCCAAGTATTCTTCGGCCTGGATGTACTTGTTGGCTTTATCCAACAAGCCGCTCATGTTTCCACAGGGGCTCTTATTTACCGCAAATGCAAACTTGGTTGTAGAACGAAGCCCGCGCATAAAAGCTGTGTACTTTACTGACTCGTCCAGGTTGTCTATTTCTAATGTCGCCGCGTTGAAACGTCCCAAATACCACGACAGAGATTCGTTCCTTTCTTGGACAACATTGAGGAGACTAGCCGAATTCTTCCTCCGAGTTCAGTTGCTCACAAAATGTTTCTGAAACAAGTCAGATAGCTGGGCGAAGGAATGGATGGACCTGGGTCGTAGGGACTTAAACCACGCATGCGCCGCCTTCCTCAAAGTGGTTGGGAATGCCCGGCACATGACGGCATCTGAGACTTGGAGGAGCAGCATATTTGTTTGGAACTGGTAGACGTGCTCTCCGGGGTCTCCGCTCCCATCATATAAGTCGCACTGCAGCATCCGAAAATTAGGAGGGAGTTTCACCTTCTCAATTCCTTTGGACAGGGGTATCCCGAATCATCCCTGGGAGGAGTGAATTCCTCCGGGCATGGCCCGGAGGTGGGTTTGTCAGAGGTTCGCCCTTAGGGACGGACTTTTCGTCCGGGGCCATGAACTCGTCCTTGGGGACAATGTTTTCGCTCCGCGCAGCGTCGTCCTCGAATTTTGTCGCTTACCGCGGGAGGCGAATTCGTGCTGTCCTCTATTGACTTCTCTCGTCGGAGATATAATTCGCTTCTGGCGACATGTCCTGGCTGATAGCTGGGATCAGTTTCTGATTTATGACTTCGACCATAGCCGGACCTTGAGGTCAGTCTAAGGCGAAGGTCGCTGGGATCCAGATGTGTCTGGTTCGTAGAAATCGTCGGGGCCACCGCCTCGAGCTTCTTCTGTAAGGTGGTCACCACGCCCTTAAGCTCATGGACTTCTCTGGTCAGGTCTGCATTCGGAGTATCAAACAGCTTTCGGGTCAGGCGATGGCGTAAATCTCCCCTCTTTAGAAGAGGGGTCGGGGAACGAGTTCCCTGGGAACTGTCAGTTGTATTCGGGGTGACTGAGGTCACATTAATCCAGTCGTTACTGGAATGGTGTTGGTTGACGCCCTCTTCGGCGGGAGCAACTTGATCTTTCTCGCCGATTTTGGACGGAGCGACTGGCTGCTGGAGCGTCTGAAGATGATTTCCTTGCCATGTTCCCTGTCGGTCCCACGGATGGCGCCAAAATGTTGCTGCTAGAATATTGATCGGGATCCACGACAAGGAAATGGACCTGCAAAATAGAACACGGAGTGACCACCGGGGATGTTCCGGTGGAAGCGGCTCCGATGCTAAAGTCAGAACGTCGCTACTAGGGTAGAGCTCTGAATAGCGTAAAAATGCACTGGGTGCTTGTGTGTGAAGTTGTCTGTGTACCTGAGAATTTTTCCCTTATGTAGGCCATTTCCAGACTCCTCTCTCCTTTAGGATTCTTTTCTCGCTGATCCCTCACGTATTAGAGTCCTACTAGGACTTATCCTTTTAGCAATTGAGTCCTAAACGGATTCTATCACCTCTCTCAGACTCTGTCCCGATACAGATTCCTCAGTTCCGCTCAAAGTCATCCATGCCACGTGTCATAAGTTGGTTAGGGGGATATTTTAGCTATATCAACTTCTCAAAACTTTGAATCGGTCTTTAGTCTAATCACCAGCACCAAGTGGAGTACAATAATTTGGGATTGAAGTCGAAGAAAGGACGAAAAGCTTTAGCCAGAAGTAGTTGCTTTTGTCTGTGCCGTGTAAACGGGTAATCTTCTGCAGATTCTGACACAAACAAGGGCATGTGATCCAGGACGAAGGCATGAAGACCCATCAATTGATTGAAGGGGCGATGGATTAAAAAATGGGAAGAAATCTATGGATTTGTTTAACAAAGTTGTGAATTTTATTTTTATTTTTTAATTTTTTTTATAGAAAAAATAGGTGAATATTTGGTAGAGCAGAGTTTTTATTCTGAATTTTCTTTCCTCATTTTTTTTTAATATCCCTTAATATGTTCTCTTCTTCTCCAACAATGTCTACTGCCAATCACCCCCTCTTCTCAAATCACATATCTGCAACGACAACGGTGTGATTGGTGAAGCTAGCAGGCATGGTGGAGGTGACGATGATGGCTACAATGTCTGATTTGAGTGACATTGTCGCAAATCTGCAATGATGCTTGTTGGGTGGAGAAGATCTGCAATGGTGCGATGACGGTGGCAGGGTAAGAATGTGAGTGGTAACGGTGGTAGAGTGGCAACCCTGGTCTCGATGGTGGTCTTGTACGTGTGTGCTCGATCGATGGTGCTGGGTCGTGGTGTAACGTTGGTAGTAGTCGACGGTGTGTTGTGATGGTGAAAATGGTAGAGGTGGTGGGTCATGGTGATGGCGGTATGTCTGGTGGTCGTGGTGGTGTTATGTGTGTGATGGGAGTTCTGTTGAAATGTTGTTCATTTTTTTTTTTGCCTTTAACAAAGTTTGAAGGTGAGATCTCAAAACAAAAATCAAAATTAGAAATCTAAAACTCCAAAATGGAATTTACAAAAACTGTCCCATTTTAAAAACTGAAAGGGAAAAAGAAAAAAAACAGAGAAATGTCTGTCAAACAATTTTTTTTCTCTAGTTTACAAAACTGAAGGAAAAAAAACTGTCAAACCCTATCTACTTTATCGTCGATACTTCTTTCATTTCATTCCTTTGTTCTCATGTATAGAACTAGGTACCCTTTCAAACGTTAAATACTCAAACTTTATGCATTCAGACTTCAGGACATTTTCATGTAGATACGATCGACTTATCCTCATGAGACTTTCAAACCCTAATTTCACCTAATCCCTCTAGTATTTTAGCGGTGTTAGGGTAGTACAAGGTTTAGTACGTTAAAATATAACATCGCAGTTCAGGCCTGTTCTGCGCTAGACATCCACATAATGAGTCACCGACAATTCACTCAGTCGAGTAAAAATTGCATAGTCCTTGACCGTTAGTTCTAAACATTTGTAACTATATTGGATCATAAGGGATTGATGGCTCGATGACAACCAAGGAAAGCAACAATATTTTATGATTATATAATAATCTGAAACGGTCAATAAGATTGGTTCTTAACCATCTAACATATACAAGCTCCATGAGTTAAACATTAGGAAGAAGCCTCATAAGAAAACAAATCTATGCCATGTGGCACACCTTGACATGAGTACGTGTAACGCGCAGAAATCAAGTAACATTTAGAGCAGGTTATTAAGAAAATGGAATTTGTCTCCAATCCCATAGATTTGGAAGAGGTAAAATGTACAAGTTTTCACGTGAAGACGCCCTAACAAACCCTCAAGACCAATACGACTATTGAAGTTCCCAATAGACTGGTGGGTCATCTTACGCTACTTAACAAGCCATTTAAGATAGTTGTCTACTGTGGTTGACCTTTGAGTGGTCGCACGTCTCTGCTTTAACCAAGCTAAGTCACTTTTCTCAAGAATCAGATGCCAAGGCAGTCAAATTTAGATGTTTATACGGACATTTTTCAAGGGTTGACACTTTGAGACTTTGAGATATACAGCAGCACCCTCTTTCTACATTTGCCCCAAAGCATCGATCTATGTTGTGCAAGTGATAAGTTGAATAAATGCAACCGTCAAGTTAGTTCCGAGTTATGACTTGCTGAAGTAAAAGTTTTAGAGGAAGTAAAAGTTTTAGCAAAATTTCCGTGTGATGCAAGGACATAAGTCTCCACGAACCGGTTCTAATCAACCACCCGAGCATATAGATTTCCGAAAGGCTAATTGATTCCTATAAATACTGCTTCCTATTCCCCGTGCTTCTACTAGCCAAATTAATCCTAACTCGTTTTGCTCTCTCCGTGATTCTTTCGTAACCATGTTTATGGTTATGTCTACGAACTCCTACCTATTGTGTTTAGTACGTATTGATGTTTATATAATAATAACTGTGTTAAAAGGCCGGGATGGCTCTGTAAACTCCTTCCTATGTTTTAATATTTCTACTATCAAATGCAAACAAAAAATTATTATTTACCTCAAATTAGAAGCTTTTTGTTGCAAACACAGATATGGGCCACGTTGATGTATATGTAGCTATTAAATACCAGCTATGAAGTTTTGGAACCATGCTGGTGCATTTTTTTTTTCCTCCCAAAGAAATTTTACAAAGAATGTAGAAATCTGCATTATGCTTAAAACAATCTTCTCTCTTTTTTTTGATAAAGGAATTGATTCGAAATGAAATCAATTAAGGACATCTTTTAGCTGGTATTTGGAATCGATTATATAATGGTAAAGTTGATTCAATCCATATTAAATCCGTTTTGAATTGTTTGACAAAAAAAGGTAAACTGATTAAATTTGCCTTAATGTGATCAAAGCTGATTCAATCCAGAATCACCATTTTCTTAGATTCTAAATTAATTAGTCTTGGAGACTCACATCTGACTAAGAAAGTTACCAACATATCCTCACATATAAACAGACATTAAATTGTCCCATTAAATTTGAATACATTATTTAATATATCATATGGTCATTTTGTCATATTGAACCTACTTTTATCCATTTTTATCCAAACACATTCAAACAAATTTTAATATCTTTAACATAAATTAAAACTAATTTTAAAAACTGATTATGATTTAATCAAAATGTATTACTTTAAGAACAGTCCCAAAGGCCCTTAATAGGATGGGCCTAACAAATGATGGGACCACGCCCCACCAAAGGATATATGGCTCAAAACATATATAGCCTGCCCAGCCAAAGCATGGAGGAATCTATTTTCCAACGCTTCTAGCCCGTCTTATAACCGCTCTGATAAGTGTTTCATAACTAGTAAAACAAGCTTCTCTTAGAGAACTGAAAACCTTCATTGCGGATACAAATTTGTTTTTAAGTTTCTAGTAAGGTTCTATTGACTTCATTCCAAACACAATCTCATTAGGAATCAACTTTTGGCAGTTCTACCCCCAAGGTCTGATTTTATAAAAAGGGGTAAAATTAACGTGCATCTTAAAAGTGGGCAAATTAATTATGCCATGTTCATCCAGCCGGAACCCAAGGTGCCCATCTTTCTTACTTATCGGGTCTCTCAAGAAGAGACTTTTATTTAGAAAAAAGTGTAAGATTTAATTTTTGCCATATTCGTTTCTGTTTGGTCTCAGCATTATTGAAAATCTTTGCCATATTCGTTTCTGTTTAGTCTCAGCATTATTGAAAATCTTTGCCATATTCGTTTCTGTTTAGTCTCAGCATTATTGATGGTATTCACGAAACGTATAATTGTTTATCATTACAAAGTACGTAATTTAGTCTACTGGGATGTCAGAAACAGAAGGGAAAGCAGATGGACCGACAAGCAATTAAAGAAGTATCCTTGGACAAATTATTAATAAAAATGGTCCAATAATATACTATTCACTGAGATGACTAAGGGACTAAGCAAGTTGTTAGAGTCATGCATGACATAAACTTAAGTTAGCCTTTCGTATGAAATCGACTTTACCAAAAGTATTCTTGCTTCAGATCGAAGTCAGGGATGGATAACAAAAAAAGTTCCAAGTTAGGCACATGGCCCATTCCTATCCGTGGGCTAGGTCACAACAGGCATGTGTGCGAGTGGGGAAGAGATATGGGTGTAATCACTAGGTCTAAACTCTTCTAAGCTGAATTTATCTTAGTTAGTCACACTGAAATAACGAGAGCCAAAGTTAAGATGATGCTGTAGGAACCCTTGTTTCAATGCATGGTCGCTACTAAACCACCCAATTGAGACCGCTGCTACAAGGGGTATAAAGCAGTGTATATCATACTTTATATAGTCAATTCGAAGCAGCAAGTTTTGGAAATTCCAATCAAGTAAAACGAATTTCTGTTTTTACTATAGCACAATTGGGACGGTGGGATGGGGGAACCAAGTTTTGTGAAGCTATTTCATGCCGCCTCTGGGTTAACTTCCTCAATGAAAGCAAGCTCAAATCTAACTTTAAGTCACAGATACCTGTTGCAGCGAACCTGCCTTCCGTCCGTGTTGACTTCCGATCCACATCTGCCACCTCAAGCCTTTGTGGTTGATAGCTTCTTTCTTATCATTCTGTCATGGTTGAGCATTGCGTTAACACACTCAACCACCAATACAATCTGCACAAGCAAATTGCATTTTTTTATCCTTCTAAGAAAGTATAACCAAATAAGTAGAAAACAAATCTAAGCTACTAGGCAGTAGGCATAATAGTTATCTTCCACATTTATCATGCCCTCAGCAGATCAAATACTTAATAAACAGATCGACCCACCAACCACCACCGCGCAGATGAATTAGCTCGAACAAACCTGAATTCTGAACTCTTAAATCATTGTCCATCAGAGACCAAGATTTATCGTTTTTCTACAATTATAATACAATCAATCATAGCACAGCAAACTTTTCATAGTTCTAAATATGATCTACTCCCTCTTTTTTCTTCGCTTCTATTATTGTAACTTTTATTTTTGGAGTTGCAGCAATCAAGCATCGCCAGAAATTTGCCACAAAAGTACCCTTACGAATTGATGTTTCATTAAGTAAGTTGCTGCAATTTGGATTCAAGAGTATCTATCATTCTCATATTGCCAAAAGGGTAATCGCTCTATTTCCCGAGGAAGAAAAGCAGTAAGAGAAAATTATTCAGGAATCCTATAAAACTCCGACCGACTCCAAAATTTTAGGCGCAAAGCTTGAATGTTGAACTCACTACAATGATTGAACTCACCAAGAAGAAGGTTGACCATTTAGACAGCTACAAGGATTTTGTGCACACATTTGAGATAAAAATTTAATATCCAGCATCCATGCCAATCTATGCATAGTAATCTCTTCCTAGTCAAATATTATCCTCACTCAATCTTGGCAAAAGTACATTGTACGGAGTAGATACACCAACTAGATTGTCATGAAAGTGGAACCATTCCAGTTTGGATCCAATAATATTGCATGCCAAAACAGACTAAAAGGATAATTTATCTATAGCATATCAAAGCAGAAAAAACTAAGAGAAAGAGCAAAAGGAATGGTAAAATATACTTCCATGGACGCAATAATGTTCTAATATAAAAATAAAGATGTAAAACTTCACTTCCCACGAAGAATGAGGATCCAACTAGGATAAAAGTTTGACCATGAAATCATACGCCATATTATGTACGACTGCTATAATAGAACCAAATTTATGATAAGCGTTAGATTATTAAGCAAAAATAACAAACCTGGAAACAGGCATAAGCCATTGCAGTTGCAAAGTAGAAGTTTGCATTGCCAGTACCCTGAAGATTTCATCAAGTTAAGAGCCCACAAAGTTATCCATGCATATACATCAAGCAGATACATACCCTCCATATCCACAGATTGTGCATCACAGGGCTAAGGAGAGAAACCCCAACATATCCACAGAAGAGGAAGAAGGAGAACTGAATATCTGCATCAAATGTAAGCACAGATAATAAGAAGGCAATTGACATAAAACCCATAGAAATACTAAGCGCTCATACAGAGTTACCTGCTAGTTCATTGATAAACAAGGCCAACAAACTCAAGTAAAGAGCCGAGTCTGAAACCTGATTCATATTTTACGTCAGTTAAGCATTATCATAATATCCAATTAATGGACTTGACTGCATAAGAAGTAATAACAAGAGGCCCAACCAAATCACTGTCATCATGTGTACTGCTGGCCTTGCAGGTGATATTAGAATGATCAGCTTAAAAGGACAAGAGTTCAAATTCCCGGAGTATCTAAAACCTTGATAATTACATGGTTGCGGAAAAAGATGCCTCATTTTATTGCATAGGCAGGAAGACAACACAGAATTGCGGAAGTGCTTCATCTCTTTAAGCTAATTTTTCTTTTAATGAACTTAGTCATCGAAAAGCCATGAAGGGACAAAGACACGAGAACCGAAGAACACATGCTAGCATTATTGAAAATTTGATACTAAATAGGCTTTTAAAAAGACAGTGATCACTGTAAACACTGAAAAGCCATCACCCAGCTCTTTCTATTTGTGATTTAGAAAAGGCCGCAGCAAGAGTAGCTCAAGCACGTCTAGGCTTTATACATCTTATAAAGTTTTTATTAGTTCAATAATTCTGTCATTGGCATTTGCTCTTTCACGCTCCTCTTGCCCACCCGAGAATTTTCAAGTTTACAGAATGAAGTTTGTAAGATCACAGAACTACATAGCAAACTGGCAACTGGCAAGTATGCACTGGACAATGAAGGTTATGTGCAACTAGTTCATATTATTGTATCACAGGACGTCTCTAACTTATGAAAAAATATTTAATGAAAGAATAAATTAACTGCAAAGTTAAGAGAACTTACTGAAGGATAAGATTTGAGCATTGATGAGATTGCAATGTATACAACAGCCAGAAAGAAAGGCCGGTGGTTTAGTCGTATGGCTAGTGGCAATATCATTACTAAAATGTTCATGTGGAAAACTATCAGAAAGAAACTTCTGAAGAAATCAAAAACTTCCGCAAAGAAGTACCTGCACATTTAAATAACATAGAGAGATTACTCGATGGAAAGCCTAAAATTTTAGTACTAATTACTTCCTAGTCCACAAGCAACACGGGCAACCTTGAACTCACCACAATACACCTATATTTGGAGATAAATCTTGGACCGTGATAATAAACCCATACGTTCTGCAAAATAATTCCGAAGAAATATGATAAGGCATCAATAAAGGTAAATTGAGAAGTCAACCCAGTTATATAGGGTTTGGTGTTCCTACATTGCATTTAGAGACATCGGGTGCGATTATCAGCTAGAAGGGAATAAAATATTTCAATGACCGGGATAACGAGGGAGATAAATACATTTGAATACTTCAATCAATTACTGCACTTACTGAAAACAATGTCTAGTAGACATCCTGATAATTGAAAGTTCTAATATAAGGGTGGAGAAAAATGGGTCAATAAGACAGATATAGAGCGTACCTCTTGAACATCTCCCAAAGACCGCCATACTCTTTCACAGACATCCAACATAGAACTACTACATACAATGCCCAAACAGATGCCCACGAAAGAAAAAGCACCACAGGCCTCCACAAGAAGTTAGCTGGTTTAACTGCTGGGGTTTTCAATCCCCTGTGCTCACTAGAGCTATCACTTGAAAGGTTATCTCCAAAATTTGCATCATTACTTTGCAGGAGATATTTCCTTGGGGGTGCATCTGGACCGTATCCTAGTAACAGAACTGCCTGGAACGAAAACAAATATGTACATATGCATAAACAGAAATGTAATTTCACAGGGACGTTTCCATAGATGGTGTATGATGACACGATGGTTCCTTACAAAACCCAGAAAATGAATAAGCCTACCGGTATAACTATAACTGCAGGATAAAGAGACAAGTGTGATGCTATGACCCATCCAAAAGCGGCCAGTGGAACCAGTCCTGCAGTACATCAGCAACATTCAAATGGTAAATAAAACGCTTCCTAATTGAATGGTTCCTTTTTCAATGAATGTTGGTTTCTTACGCGTACAGGCTCCATAAAGGGACAAGACAATGAAAAAATTTTCAACTGGGGATGTCGAAGAACCCACACAGGTGACTATGGTGAAAGGATTCCACAAGTAAAGAAGAGCAGCAATATCTCCAGATGGCAGAAATTCTGCAAATAATAGAAAGAGTGTACTTTATCAGCATGCAATGAGACTAAGCGATACAAAATATATGAAAGGGCACTCTAAGAGCATGTTATTATGTTTTAGAGTTACCTGAATTCTCTGAAACTCTGCTAAGGCCTAGTAATTCTAAACTCCGACCATAAGCTACTTGAAGATTCTGGCCAGTTGCACGAATAAGCAGCGCAGTGACAAAATCTGCAACCACAAAAAGCAAACTGTATCCAACGGTGTGTTGACACTTATTATGTCTAAGAGATAACAATAGAAAGTATCTCATAAAAATCATCGGAGACACTAAAAATATCGATCAATAAATACAAAGTTAAATCTACTCCTTGAACAATTGGTCCGCCTTCACAAATAATATAAAGTAATGAATGTTTTCCAACACTATTTCCAACTTTACCCAAGACAATCCGAATCACAGCTAATACATCTGCTCTAAGACGAAAACAATCTAGTATTCTGAACATGAATCGTCTGCCAACATATATGTTAGTGAACTAAAGAAGCTTTGTATGTCTCAAACATGCTTATGCTTCCATAGCATCTTAAGAGGCAAAAAAAGTAATCTGAATTATCATTTGGAACTCAGATCTTTTACATTTGCGGCTCCCACTTGAAACTTGTTATCACGTGTGCATGTACTTTTTGATTCCCTTCCTTGATCTTGTACAAAAACTACATTGAGCAATAGTGATATACAATTTGCCCCAGCCCTGCTATCGTTAGCACATGTATCCAGATAAGTCGGTTTACTCTAGCCTGCTACCGTTAGCACATGTATCCCCAGATAAGTCAGAATCACCCTTCCGCAATCAATAGATTAAAGCATCACATAGCATAAACAACATAAAGAGTAGATTGTGTCACAGAGAAATGTTACCTGCACAAAAGATGATCGTGATCACCTCCAATGCTGCAAACCCAACAACAATACACAAGCAATCATGTTATTTCAGGTGCACGCTTTTTTACGACTAGATTTTACGATAATTGACTAACACAAACCATTTTTACCTTTTGACAGTAAGCGGACCAAGAATTGACAGTAAAAGAGGAGATCCATGGTACATTGAACCTGCATAGCATAAAAATGACCTCACTCCAATTAGGGCACAGCTTATCAAAATACTCCTCCATTCCTTAATTTTATTCCATTTTTGACCTTTTGCAAAGTCCATTATTGACAATATTCACTCTGCGTGTTGTTTGCCAAGTTTGACTTGTCAAACGCAGTTTACTTAATCGGTAATTACTATTTGAGTTCAGTTCAATGTTTTGGACATTCCGGTTATATCTTAGTAACTCGCAGAACACCGAACACTACTAACTAATCTGTAACTACTATTTGAAAACACGCATTTAATTTAGGAACTCGCAATTGTCAAATGAGAAAACAAATGAAACGGACTGAGTAATTGAACGATAATTCATAAGGTTAAAAATAATCCGAGTAAGCTAACCGGCGTAGGGCGACATTGACGACTGCTTTAGCCAGTAGCCTTCAGCCACTACAAATTTAACAAAAAGAGAAGTAGAGATCAACTGAACTGCATCCAAACTTGTACTGAGTTTAAAGCACGTTAACAGCGCGTGAGATAGAGGGAGAGAGTACGGCGGCGGAGGCTGGTGACAGGAGTGGATACTTCCGGGCGAGAGGACAAGTTCAAGCTGCTCGGGAAGTAAACGAGGACCAGACGGAAAATCACGGCGGCGATCGACCAGCTCCAGAACCACGGCCTCTTCTTCTGCGGCGGCACCTCCATGGTTCACGGCGGATCGGAACCAATTTGAGTGCAGAAGCGTGTTCTCGAGTTACAAATTTTGTGGGGCTTTGAATGACGTCGTTTCGATCTGTGGTGTGTTATCCGGGCCGGGCCAGTTTTTTGGGCTTCTCTAATTCTCTCAGTTAGCGGGTCTTAAACTACAGCCCATTAAAAAAGAAAAATAGGGCAACTCGTGAAAGCCCGAAATGCTTATACATGTATATTTTTGGACCGCCGCAGCTTTACTTTTTATTATTTGAGCTCTAATTTTCTGTCAATCTTTCTTAATGTGTAACTAATCATGCAAGACTTAGAGGCCGTTTGAGATTAATTTTTAAAAATAAATTTTGATTAAATCATAATCAGTTTCTAAAATCAGCTTTAATACATTTTAAGCATAATAGATTAAGTTGAAGGTGTTTGGGTAAAAAGGGATTAAAATAGATTTGGGGTAGCAAAATTAATATATAGTTTGTTCAAACTGAAATTGAGCATTTAATATCTTTTTAAAAGTAAAGATATTTTGGTAAATCTCTTGGTCAAACTTGATTCTCTATAACTGATTAAATCTTAATCCAAGAAAATGAGGATTATGAATTTAATCAGTTATGGATATTTTGCTGAACACTTTAAAACTGATTTAATCTAAATTTAATCAGGTTTGACCAATCTAAAATCAATCCCAAACACCCTCTTATACATGCATTCTAAGTACTTACTCGTGTTGGTATACAAAAAGCACGGGATATGCTTGTGGAGTGAAAAAAGTGTAGAAGAAGAAAAGGGAATAACTTCTCATTTTAGGCTTCTGTCTTTGATATATCTTGGGCTTTCTCCGCTCGTAATAAATCGGCTAATGACCATATTACACGGCAATATTTCTTTTGACAGGGTCTAGTCAACAAATTTTTATGAGTTCCTGAACAATGTTTGGTTAGGTTAATCTCATACTATCTCACACTTTATATGAGATATCACATCCCTCCTACCAACATAGGATATACACGACTCACCCTTCCTTGATACAACCATCCTCGTAAATATACCTGAATTTGATTCCGTAACTCCGGACAGTTCAAGAGTCACCTTTGATACTATTCACAGTGACCAGGTTCATGGTTCCATCACAAAGACGATGACAATGTTAAACCCCTTCCCCCCCTTCCACCCCACTATATATATAGCTAGCTAGTTGATAAGTACTTATGAGCTCATAAATAGAGGTAGTGTCTGACAGAGTTTTTGTTTTCAATTGTATTTATCTTTGGGTTTGTAAACCAATTTTTAAAATTGAGTTGTTTTTGAAAACTCAATTTTGAGTTTTGTCTTTTTGTTTTTGTTTTTGAGATCCAACTTTCAAACTTCATTAGAAGCAAAAATTGAGTTATATTTAAGGGGGAAAAAACCACCACACAGAAACACCACCAACAACACCGGACTAGGTATTACTTCGCCACCATCGCTCCCCCCTCCCCAAAAAAAAAAAAAACCCACCTTAAGACACCACCACCACCACCTTGTTATCACATTTGTCCCCACCATGGCCATCACAGACTCCTCCCATCGCTACCGCCAACCTCAATTTAACCTCCAACCCGCCCCCACTGCACCCACGTATCCATCAACACATTGCCATCATCGCCCCCCACCACACAAACGCACACACACACACACCAGTCGTTGTTATCGTCATCAGCCCCCCTTCCAACAACCGATCAAAATCAAGCTGACCACTGACCATCAGACTACCTCCAACAATCCATTTTTTAAATTTATGTACAACTAAACTAATCTAAATCCAACATCGCCACATAGTCATTGCCCACAAATATGTGGGTTGTCGATCAAATTCCTATGCCTAGCACAGCCACCACCGTCAAATTTATAGATTATAAAGAGGGCTCAAGAATGATGAAACTCCAAGATAACCATATTGTCGTCGAGGCTTAATGATTGGACAATGGATCAATTCATGGTAGTGGCAATCGACAGTAGTGTTGTGAGTTTGGGTGATAGTGGTAGGGAGGTTTTCTGTTGAATACATGAAGAGAACATGAGATATTTTGAGGGAAAAATGCAAAGATGAAATAACAAAAGAGAAAACTCAAAACAAAAAATTATGAATCAAATACTAACCTGTTTTTGTAAAAAATAAAGACTAAAGAGGTTTAGTTTTTGTTTTTTGCTGAAAACTAAAAACTACATAGATTTCAAACAAACCTGGAGTTTTATAGATCTAATCTCATAATAGCTCACGTTTGACATAAAATATATCTTACTAATTCGAGCTTGCTAGGGCTGTAAATGAACCGAATCGTTCACGAACGGCTCGTGGTTCGTTATCTTAAAAACTCGTTAATGTTTGTTCGTATAATATACGAACCGAACATGAATAAGTTTTTAGGGCTCGTTTATTAAACGAGCCGAACATGAACACTCCAAAATGTTCACTAACTTGTTAGCGAACAGCTCATCTAATTAATAAATTAATGATAATATATTTAATAATAAATATTTACATAAATTTAAATTTAAACCTGGAGGCCAGGCCGTAAAATTAAGTAGCCCAAAACCCCAAGGCCACTCATAAAAATAAAGCCCAACCCCTAAATTTAATTTATGAAGCCCAAGATGAAACCCTAACTATATATAAACTAAAAGTTTAAAACCTAAAACCTAAATCTCTTATATCTTCATATTCTTCATAGCTGCATCCTCTCCCTCGTCTCTTCCTCCCCATCTCATTCTCTCACTCTCACACATAGATCCTACAACAGGCCCCTATCTTCATCTCTCACACATACAGATCGTCGCACACAGCCCCCCGTCTCTCTCTCTCTCTCTTCACGGACGGTAATCATGTTATCCGTCTTTGCCGTCCTCATTGCTCGTCGTCGGATTCAACATGCGACGCCGAATTCAACCTGCGTCGTCTGATTCAAGCATGTTTTCGAGCTGCAAAGCCAATGGACTTGAAGAGGGAGCTGATTCATAAAGATTCATCGCCGATCGATCAAAATTTTGTTTTACAGTTTTTTTTTATTTTGCATCCATCATTGTATCTGCGTTCTTGTTTTTGACTTATTATTGGAAAATAGCTTGATTTTTTGAACGATTTGGAGATTTTGAGTAAATTTAGGGATTTGATTGAAGAACACGAATGCGAGTCGAGTTTCTGAACTCGAGTTAGGCTCATATTGTTAAACAAGTTGAACGAGTCGAGCCCGAGTTTCACCGACACGAATTCGAGCCGAGTTCGAACAAAAATATTTTGGTTCTTGACGAACTCAAGCCGAGCTCGAACATGCCGAAACTTTAATGAACCGAGTTCGAACACACCCATGTTCGGCTCTAACTCGATTCGTATTCAGCCCTATCGCTCGCTATTCGATTCTTCACACCTCCATTGAAAAAAAAACATAAAAACAAAAAATATAATAATAATAATAAATAACCAAAGAACTCCAAATGCACACGTCATAGTAGCCTTCAAAGCAAGTCCACATGCTACTTCCTCCTCAAGAGATACACAATTTTTCCCCCAAAGAGGCAAAGGTGCAGAACATTCGAGAAAGGGGCCAAAGTATTTATGAATTCCAAGCCAATTTTGCCCCTGCAAATTCCAAGATTTACAGCCCCCCCGTTAGAAAAGAGAACACTCAACCTCTTTTTATGTTCTCAAGTATATATATTTATTTATATCTAATTCAGTTCCATCTTAAGTTCACAAGCACACATACAGGTATTTATTTAAAAGCAATCCAAACTCGTTAAATTGCCTGTTAAATTACAACTCCACAGAAATGGCGAGACCTGATCAGGAATCGATCGACACCTTTATGAGCATCACCGGCTTATCCGAACCCGTCGCTATCCAGAAGCTCGAGGTAACAAATTACTCTCTCCCTCTCTGTAATCCCCGATCAGAAATTGTGGTTAATTTGATAATTAGTCGGTTTTTTTGAGGCTTAATTTGAGTTCACGCACTTCGTTTTTATGTGTGATTGATTGTCAAATGTAGGGTTTTTATGCGTTAAGTTGCATATGTTTTCATTGATTGTGCCTGATTTCGTTGTCTTAGCCCGTGTGCTGCTTCGATAGGATAATTGAAATTTGAATCCAATTAATTGATGTGTGTGTTTGTTTCTTGGGCTCCGGTTGTCATTAGTTTTGCTTTTTTTCTTGGTTATCTGCTCACATGGAAGCACAATTTTAGGCTTGAAGTGATATATAAGTAAAGCGTCTGCTGTTTTCATAGTATACTTGCAGTTTGCATCAATTGAAAGGTTTTGTTTGTATAGTGGATTGGATCATTTGCGGTGTTAGATTGGCGGACTATTCCTTTTTGTGTGTGTGTGCGCGCGCGCGCGTTTCCGTGCGTGGATTAACTTTGCAGATATGTTTGTTTTATTTCCTTCCGCCTATGAGAAATGTAGAGGAAAGGGAAGGATTACAGATTTGGGAAAGGTTTACAAAAGAAAGCATTGCGTACTATGCTGTTATGGGATTGGAAACATATAGGATGAAGACTAGTCTGATATCTACAGATCGCACGCCTGTCTTTTAGCTTCAAGCCCTAATAATGCATGAATGCGTCTGACCCCAGTATTAATGATGGGGTCAGATGATTTATGTGATTTCTGGAGGATGTAGTAATAATTGGTGGAGGAAAATAGCGGCTACTGGAATTTCGTCGAATGCAGAAGTTTAATAAGAATAAGAAAACCTGAGGAAGAGGCTTTTGTAGTTTTTTTGTGGTGATGTGTTAGGCGGGATAGCTGATGCATCAGTTTGGTTTCTTGTAGCTGATCGCAGCCTATCTGTGACTGAGGCTCAGTTGAATTCAGCTAACATAGATACACAGACAGTTGATGGTTGCTCTAGATTGCTTGAAAATGGCAGAATCTTTTGGCATAATTATTTTATTTGGCATACGGGAGAATACATAAAGTGATGGAATGTTTAGAGCTTTCCATAACCCAAAAAAAAAAAAAATCAAATATTTTGGGAGGAAAGAAAAGAGGAAAATAATTATCTGAAGGAAAGTTGATTATCATTTGGCATTAGCTTTTCTAGTTTTCGCAAGCACCAAGTTATCCAAGTACAGAAAGGGCGCAGCTTATTAAGCCGGACAGAACAAAAAGTGACAAACTACAGAGAAATTAAGAATTAATTTAATGATATGCAAAATAAAGAATTACTTATACAGTGCAATCCTCTACGCTAACACTTATGGCCCATTCCCATTGAACCTGGAAAGCTCTATAGCTATGCACATCTTCCAACTATCACCTAAGCTGTGATAATCACCAAAAGGTCATCATGACTTTATCTTCCTTTACAACCTAAATTTAACCTTAACCGCTCGCTCTCTGTTTTGGTTTCACATCGTTTAACCAAATTTTCATTGTATAATCATCTCTCTTGTCAAGGAAGGCTTCTGACCAGTGCCCAGATGGCCTGTTTTAAGCTTCCCCGTATTAGAGTTCCTCTTCATTGCTAAGCATTCCAAGTTTTATGTTTACCGTGGTCTTCATGCTTTTAGAGGGCAAGCGTTTGCACTGTGGTAAGTTTTTTAGTCCTGGAGGTCAAGGGATTGATATGCGGTGACGACCTTTCTGCAATAGCAAGGTGAGGCTGCGCGCGTCTAACCCTTCCAGATTCCTCATGGCGGGAGCCTAGTCCTTTGTGCTGTCCCATGGTTCTCATGTACTTCTAATTTGCTTGTATGTTACTGTTCTAATTTTGGTTCATGGTGTCTATTCATCACATTCGAAGGGAGACCAGAAGTTAACTCGCGAAGTGTCATAAGAAAAATGGGGAAGGTGGGGGTGTTGTTTGGGGTTTTGTGTGTTGGTGCGCCGGGGGGGGGAGGAAAGAGACATGATAAAAGTTAGGCAATCAAACTTGCATTTTTTGCTTTCGGTCCTTGTTCATGTAGTTGCTGCTCTTTACGATAGTCTTTGTGCTTTGATTGTTAAGACTAGCAATTAAATTGATGCAATATTGGAATTTATGCAATAGTGTGATTGATGTTGCTTGTGCCGTTTGTTACCTCGGAGCACAAATGCCTATGCTTTTGATAAAATACCGTGATGGTTGAGCCTGAAGGGTCATCATCTTGTGAACAAAGAAAGAGCGAAGTTTAGCTGCCCTTTGTCTTTTTTTCTTCTCTTGTATTTTTAAGATTCCGATTGATATAACACTGAAGTATATAATGGACTGAGCATAGGGTTGAAGAATGACTTCTAAGACCTATTTGCTCTTTCTGGGTTCTACAAAATTTGTCGCTGCAATCAACCTTTTAATTTATAGTTGTCTTCATTTTGGTAATCAGGAGCATGCTGGCAATCTTAATGAGGCTGTTAATGCCCATTTCAGTGAAGGGGACAGAAACATGTCAGTATTCTTTCTTTTTTCCTATTTCAATAATATTTTGCCTTCTCTAGTTTTTCTGATTGACAACAGAATTTTTCTGTGATTTTGCTTCCTGAAATTGTTGGTTTTTCTGCACCCAGCACACATGAAACATCTGTTGCTGCACCTCAAGAAGATTATATGGACATTGACGAGCCAACTGAAGTTGCACCCCGCAGACCCCCTTTGTCACTTTTACCTTCTGCTAGAAACATGAATCCTTTCTCTCTACTTGATCCTATTATCACTCGAGGTATATTAGATAGTGGAACTGGTATCACAAGCCAGGCCCCATTTGTTTCACATCCAAGAGAAGTGAGGGAGATCCCCATTGAGGTGAAGGATGGGAATGAGCTAGCAGGTCAATCTGGCCTTGCTCCAACAGTTCAAGATTTCACTGGAATTGAACATGAACATGGCCCTGAAATACATGGGACTGTAGTCATTGATGACGAAGAAGATGAAGATCTTCCTGGTGATCCAACTGCACGTTCTTCTAGGCAGAATGGAGGAAATGATGGCATATTGGGTGGTAATTCTCGCAGACAACGTTCTAGACCTAGTGCTCCTGAAATTGATGATTTACCTGACAATAACAATGATATAGAGGAAGAAATGATCCGAGCAGCCATTGAGGCTTCTAAATGGGACGCTGATACAGGTTATTCAAATCAAAGTGGTCCGATGCCTCAACAAAGGCCATCTCACCTTGACGACGTTGAACTTGCACATGCAGTGTCTCTGTCATTGAAGGTTTTCTTTTCTCTCTTGTTCTGGTATCATTATTTATCATTTGTGTCTCTTATCTGACATGAACTGGATTCAGACGGCGGAGCAGGAGAAAGCAGTACGTGAACTTGGGGGAGAAGTTGGACCTTCAGTAACAGAAGCTTATAAGCCAACAGAAGTGGGAGATCGAGGGAAATCAGATTGGTTAAATGGCAGGTACACGTCTTCTTTTGTGGCATAATATTTTGTTACTCTCATTCTTTGGGTTCGCCCTGGGATGGTCCGTGTAACGTATGCTTGTGTGTTTATGTACTTGTGTGTTATTATGTTGGAGGCAAGAGTTCGATTTCTTATAAGCGTGTTTAAGGGGATATAGGTTGGAGGCCGGAGGCTCATCCATCCAGGATGAAGCAGAAGATGCGGAAGAGCAGCCACTAGTTAGGCATAGGAGCAGACATATGTCATCTGACTCTGTCGACACTGCTAAAGAAATGGGCGAAATCGAGGTTAGCCCCCCATCAAGTCCCCCACGTGATAATAGTGTCAGTCATCCACAGCAGAATGAACGTGACACCAGCTTGGATGAGGTAACATTTCTTTTCTTATTTTTCTTCTATTTTTGTTTTTCCCCCCCCCCCCAAGTGCGCATGTGATCATTTGCTAGTCAACTGTTAAATGAAGAATTGTATTTGCCTTTACATTAATCTATTTGAAGTGGGGAGGCATCTCTTCTCAAGAACACGATGAAGCAGTCATGCTCGAGGCTGCACTGTTTGGTGGAATCCCTGAAGCAAGTGGGTATCGCGTACCATATGCACCTCATCAGTTCATGCAGGATGGTTTGGATAGAACTGTGGGGCCTAACCCTTGGCGGATGCCTCGTCCTCCATCACCATCTCTCACCGCTCAACGCCAGATACGGGAACAACAGGTTTAATCTTGAGCAGACTATGATTTGATATTTAGATGATCCTTGATTCTAAATTCTGGTTCTACCTACTTATGGCATGCAGGATGATGAATATCTTGCATCACTACAAGCTGATAGAGAGAAAGAATTGAAGGCCAGGGAAGAAGCTGAACTTCGTCGCTTAGAGGAGCAGGCAGCTAGAGAAGCTGAACTTGAAGAGGAAAGGCAGAAGGAGGTGGCATCGCGTAGAAAACTAGAGGAAGAGCAGGTTTGCTATATGTAACTTATGAATTCTCATGATAAAATAAATGGAACTGCTTTAAATATTGCTCTCAGATTTAGTAACTGACACCTTGATAAATTAGCCCTTAGCTTCCTCCCACCCCACCCCACCCACACAAAAAAAAAAAACCAATACACACACACACAAAAAAAAAAAAAACGGGTGTCCTTGTCTAAAATCAGCTTGGGGATTGAAGATTATGCTAGGATTGCTCGCTTGTCTCTGATAGCCTACTTTTGGATAATCGGCCAATTTGTTATAAGTTGCATAGCTAGTAAAATTGATTTGTTTCTGTACTATTTGTGACTTATAGTTTCCTTCCATAACTTTTTGAAAAACGGGCAAATGCCATATCCCTTTCTGTGATAGCCTATGTTACACGGACCCTTCTCTTTGGGATGAAGGGGTGGTGTCAACACGATTTGACGTAGACACCTGTGTGGAGCCATGTCAGATTCGTTGTCTGCCAAAGGGACGCCAACAGTTATTGGAAGAAGAAGATCGAAGAAAGAAGGGCTGCAGATATGGCGTGTGTGGGGAAGAGGGAGGGGGTGGGGGGGGGGGGGAGGGGGAGGGAGGGGGAGGGGGGGGGGAGAGAGAGAGAGCTTTAACCACATGGGTAGTTGACCGCTTGTTTCTTTTTAATGAGCTGTCAACTTGTTTATTTATTCTTAACCCTAAGTTTTATGCTAGTATCGAATATAATCCAAATTAAGTACAAATTTTAAGTGCAACCCGTATATAATCCATAACATTAAATATATATCCTTAACATTGACACTGAATCCTAGATGTTCAGACGTCTCCCGGTGTCCGTGTCCTAATACGGGCCCGTTTCCTTGTATCCTTAAATTTAAAAAAATGGTTATTGCACAGTGAACAATAAATAAAAGAGATGGTTATATACATAGGCTTCCACCCCATCTCCTCCTCTCTATGCGGACAACCTGCCTCTCGCTTTCTATTACACGTGTGTTTGTGACTGTGTCTATCTAAGTCAGAATTGATGCTATAACTAATAGCTTCTTCATGCTTTGCTTCCACCCAACATCCCTTTTCAGGCCCTGGCTACCAGCACCTCACCCTCTAGACCAGAAGGAAATCATCATCCTGCGTTGACACCCTCACCTCATTTCTAAGACTAGCTTTTACATAATATGCTGCACACACTATGAGATGTGAGATCCAACTATTTTGTCTTCAATTATTTTGGTCCTATTTCATTTAATTTGATTACAAACAAACATGTGCACGTACATTCCATGATGAAGTGAATACCATTATCACTTTCCAGCTCTTCCTGTCTTTTTTTTGGGTGGATTCCTGTAATTTATTAAAGCTGTGTACAAAGTAGTGCTTATGTCGTACTTATTCATAAGCTAGAGTTGAGAGGACCTTTTTCACTTTGTAGAATATGATTTTGCTATCATTTGGAATGGTATGATAATTCTATTTTTGCAGTAAACTAAGGATTTAGCAGTTACTAATCTCTGCCATGTCAAAAGTGAATTGCAAACTGTGGAATAAATAATCCCAATGGTCAAAAAATTCCAATGCATATTATGCAGTGGGTATGTGTTTTTATTAGCGGCTTCTAGACCTGAGCCCTCAAATTTGTAGTACATGCTCATGTAACGTGGTTATGCCTGGGCAGCATTTGTCAAAAGTAAATTAGATGGCATAAGACAAGTACATATTCAAACTTGTCTCTGATGTCTCTGCAGGAAATTGAAAGACAGTTGGCAGCAAAAGAAGCTTCTCTTCCTCAGGAACCATCATCTGATGATGAGAATGCTGTTAACCTTCTTGTGCGAATGCCTGACGGCAGCCGTCGAGGACGCAGATTTCTCAGGTCTCACAAATTACAGGTACGATTTGCATATGAAGATGTGACTTGTGTTGATTTAGTGGTTCTTGTGACCTAACTTGCTTGTTTTTGCTTTATAGTGTCTTTTCGACTTCATTGATGTTGGTAGAGTGGTCAAGCCTGGCACCTACAGATTGGTAATTTGTCATCCGTACGCCTTTTACTTCAAGCTTTCATTCGTTCTTTGGGTGGGCATATCTTTTTATTTATAGGTTGTATTTAACTGAAAGTAACTCTCCCCCCTCCCTCCCTGTCATCTCTCTCTCTCTGTCTGTGTGTGCACGCGTATACACCTTTTTCCTTTTTTCTTTCCCGGTGGTTTTTTTTTGGGTTGGGTGGGGGGATGGCTGCCTGATTGGGACAAAAATATGCAATATCAAAATTGTCTCTTTTGACTGCTAATAGCCTCGATATCTTGAGACTTGAGTGATATTTTCTTTAACCCTTTGAAATACAGTGAGAAATTGGTCAGACATATTCCTAGTTGATTTTCATCTGCTTTAAAGATTTCTCATTCGTCAGAGCTATTCCTGGTTGCATTTTCACTCGGCTTTTCCTGCGTTCATTCATCGTTGTGATTTTCCTGCGCTGAGTAATATGAAGCAAATAATCTCCTAGTGCTGACTGATCTTTGGTTCTCAACATCACTTTATCATTTCATCGGTTGGATAGTTCTTGGATGTTTCTCTAGATATCTCTTGATATGATACGATTTTGCTGCGCGAGTGAGAGAGAGAGAGACACACACTGGAAGGTAAGAAGATTTGCTGCATGTTCTGCTTTGTGTAATGGTTTTATATTTTGGACAGGTGAGACCGTATCCTCGGCGTGCATTTAGCGGTGGCGAGAGCGCCTTGACTCTGAATGAACTTGGCCTGACCAGCAAGCAAGAAGCCTTGTTTCTGGAGTTTATTTAGAATGTTTGTCTTGTGTAGAGCTGTAGAAAACATGACTAGCAAAATGTTCGTTTGTTCAGCCAATAGTTTACTCGTAAAATTGGTTTTTGATGTTCGGTTGGATGGATTTCTTGGTTGAGAGGGCGGACTAACCATTATATATCTCGATGGCTTATTTGTGTGAAGAATTTAGCGCGTTGCTAGTTGTTTTTGGATCCACAAACACCTGCAAGAGCTCTTTTGAACGAGCCGACGCAGGTGTGAATTCATTAAATCCAGAATGCAGTTGCAGTCGGTTATGAAATGCTTGAAACTTTTAACGGGCATGGCGATGAACTGTGCGACTCCTCGTGTTGGGTATGCTTGTTGCATTTTGTTGGATATCATGTCCTATAGAACTTCTCACTTGCAAGAGTGAAATTTTCTACGTAGTTATGGTGAAAGAACGTTTTTAGATATCCGGTTTTTTTTCAAGAATAATGTAACAGCTGAATAACAAGAAAGAATTTAGTAAAAGTACTTGAAATGTGACAAACTAGAGAGTGTTTGTGATTGATTTTAGAGTTTAAAGTAGATTTGTTCGGTGTTTGGTGAAAAAGACCCTAGTGTAAGGTGGTTTGTGGCTACAAGCAATTTTTGATAAACATTATTTATGAAAGTATTAGATTACTGTTATTTTTTTTATATATAATATGACATTGAGTGACCTCTTTGTGGCTGTGCTTTTCAGAGTTTTTTCATTATTCTTACTGTGTGCAAGAAAAAAATATTTAGAGGAGACCGGGTAATATACAAAAGGGTGAAGAAATAGTTACAAATTGTAACTTCCAAATTTTGACATTTTTTGTTTACAAAAAATATTAAAAATCTTGCACGTTCTTTTGTTGCCTTTTTGATCATTTTTTTGTACTCAAAATTGTTTTCATCCCCTCTTATCCAAAAACGTTGTATGGTTTTTCACTATCGTTTTTGTAATAGTTATCAAATAGAAAAATAATTTGCTAAAAATAATTTTTTTAAAAAAATATTTCCATTTAAAATTGCTTCTAAGAATCGCTCACGAACATAATTTATTACACTTTTTGGCTAAAGTAATTTAGAACAATAATTTCTTTTAATATTTCTTTAATTGAATTGCTCTACAAGAGTTTGTGCCCGTCTCGACAAAGATGAGAGAAAGTATTTGTTAGCTTTACGGATTAATGTTTTTTATCAAATATTTACCAAATGAAAGAACGCAGCAAAATGTATATGTTAAAAACATGAAAACATATTATCTTTTCTTCCTTGTGGATACCAAATCGAAATGGAGGTCAGGTGTGGGGAATTAGCATAGCCATCAAACATGTTATCAGGGGAACTAATCATTGTGTTTCCTTGAAATTTCTTGGCAAAGCAAAATGAGATGATCCAAAGTCATCAAACCAAACGGTCAAGTGACCAGACACCAGGAGACAAGCACGTGCAGCCTACGTGCACTCTTCAGGCCCTGAAAGAAACGAGAAAGAATAGATTCCTTCCCATAGCCTCACCGTTCCGTACACACACACACACACACCCCCAACGGTCATATTTCTCCGACAGCCCCCCAACGGTCGTATAAACCGCCACTCTCCACCGTACGATCCCCATCCTACGGCCATTATCCAAAATTCCCTTCCTCTCTGGGAACACCCTTTTCACTCGACCATCATTTTCTTTGTACTGGGTAAGTTAAGAATACAACCAGAGGAGCTTCAATACTTATAAAAACAGAGCCTTGGAATGTATTATGGCTTTTTTTGGGTAGTGGGTACCTGATAAAATTTTCGCACTGGGTGATCGTTTCGAATTCTTTTCATGCATGGTTGAAGGGTTTCGAGGCTCAAGATTTCTGGGTTTGTGCTTCGAGCTGATATGGACTCGTTGAAAGTCTCAAATGCTGGCGCGGGTTACTCAGAGTTTCAGTTTTTAAGCTACCCATTTGAGCAAGTTTGTCTATGGAGTTGCATTCATGGTGTGAGTACCGTCAATCAGCTGCAGAAACAGGGTTCTTACCAATGATTTCTCTCTGAAATTTTCGGAATCCGATGATCATTTTAAGGTAGGTTCTGACATTATATACAAAATTCTTTCATTCTTTACACTGTGTTTTGCTGATTCTATTCTTTGTTGGACATATCATAACTTCATATAGGAACACTCGTTTATGAAAGATTTTCACTGATTTTAGTCCTTTTTGGCATCGGATTCCTAGGGTTTTAATTAGTTTTTTATTTGTTAAAAGTTTCACACACACTCACTTAGACTGTTTCTCTGCCTTTTTTTACTTGCAATTCATACCAATTGGTTTAGTCCATAGAGAGCAAGCATATTTTGCATACTTTCAAATTTTTTTGAACCAAGAGAGAGAGAGAGAGAAACATAAGGGTTTGTATTGTGTGTGTGCGTGGTGGAGTTGAACGAAAGAAGGAAAAGTTGGAAGGGTTTAAATAATGTTGGCTGGGTGTTCTTCTACATTGTTGTCACCGAGGCATAGACTCAAGAGTGAAGCATCAGCACAATTTCAAGCTTGTCATTTCCCTTCAATGAGCACGCAGAGATTGGACTTACCGTGTAGCTTTGCCAGAAAAGAGACGTCACGATCACAAACGATTAGGCCGGTCAGCGTTTCGGTTGAGAAGCCAATTGAAGTGAAAGCCAGTAGTTGTTCCATTAAGCCGAGCATTCTTGAAGTTAGGAGAGAGAACAAAGAGGAATTTTGGGAGAAAAAAAGAAACTTGAAGCGGTTCGCAGAGCAGGGATCATTTGATGATGATGAGTCTCGTATGGATAGGGCTAAGCGGAAAAGGGGTAGTGGGAAATCCAGTGATTATAAGGAAGGAGGGGAAAATTTGAGTTTAGGCCAATTGGGTTGTGGGACTTTTTGGTTTCAGCCTGGTTTTGATGTTCCAGGACTTGATCCACCTCAAGTTCCTTTCTCTTTGACATGTTCAAGAGAGGAGGATGGGAGGGTTTGTTTCACGCCAAGCGACGTGATTTCACTGCCTCTACCTCTGTCAAACAATCCTATTTGGGTAGAGTCTGTTGTAACCGAGATTACGGATTTGGGTGAAAAAATTGTTGAGACAAGCCAGGGTCCTGTAAAGGAGGCGTCATCATCAAGTACGTCATCGGACAGTCACAGGCTGGCTTTAGGGCTTTATGAAAAAACTTCAGACCAGGAGATAGGTAATGGTTCTAGGCCACCTAATCAGGATGAAAGCGCAAAATTTACAGCTGGTGGAGATCACAATGACGAGGAAAGTGAAGGGTTTGAGCTCATCAGCTTACTTATGGCTTGTGTGGAAGCAATTGGCTCGAAGGAAATTGCTCGCATTAACCACTTCATAGCTCAATTGGGAGATCGTGCTTCCCCAAGAGGATCCCCTATTAGTCGTCTCACTGCTTATTTCACCGAAGCCTTGGCTCTGCGAGTTGCAAGACTTTGGCCTCATGTCTTTCACATTGCTCCTTCACGAGAGCTGAATCCAGTTGAGGATGATAGTGGTACTGCATTGAGGCTTCTGAACCAGGTAAGCCCAATCCCAAAGTTCATTCATTTCACGTCGAATGAGATTCTATTGAGAGCTTTTGAAGGAAAGGAGAGGGTTCACATCATAGATTTCGACGTGAAGCAAGGCCTTCAGTGGCCTAGTTTGTTTCAGAGTTTGGCCTCCAAGAGCAACCCTCCAAGCCATGTTAGAATCACAGGTGTTGGCGAATCCAAACAAGAGCTTATTGAAACTGGCGACAGGCTTGCTGGATTTGCCGAGGCATTGAACCTACCTTTCGAGTTCCATCCAGTTGTTGACAGGTTGGAAGATGTGAGGCTATGGATGCTTCATGTTAAGGAGAAAGAAACTGTGGCAGTTAATTGTTCTTTCCAACTGCACAAGATGCTTTATGATGGTAGTGGAGGAGTGCTAAGGGACTTCTTGGGGCTAATTCGAAGCACAAACCCCACAATTGTTCTTCTGGCAGAGCAAGAAGCTGAGCATAATGAACCCGAATTGGAGAAAAGATTTTCCAACTCATTAAGGTATTATTCTGCCATTTTTGACTCTCTTGATTCTGGCCTTCCGTTAGACAGCCCAGTGAGGATCAAAGTAGAGGAGATGTTTGCACGTGAAATCAGAAATATCATAGCATGTGAAGGCCGCGACAGGTTTGAAAGGCATGACAGTTTTGGGAAATGGAGGAATATGATGGAGCAAGGGGGGTTAAGATGCATGGGAATTACCGAGAGAGAGTATCTTCAGAGCCGAATGCTGTTGAAAATGTACTCATACGAGAATTTTAGGTTGGAAAAGCAAGGACAAGGTGGATGCGCTCTTACTTTAAGCTGGCTAGATCAACCTCTCTACACAGTTTCGGCATGGGCACCAATTGATGTTGCAGGCTGCTCATCATCTTACTCTCAGCCAAGTTGATCTTGTGCAGGTCTCTTCTTCAACATTCGTTATTTCATTCGTTATACAGAAAAGGGTAACAAATTCTTTGTAGGTAGATCATTCTTTTGTTGCAGATAAAATTTGTTTAGGGAATATGCTCGCTTGGTACAGGTTTCAGTTCTTCTCAAGCCAGGTTTCTATATTTCAAGTTTGTAGTTTTTTTCGAGTCTCATTCATGTTTATTCTTTGATTCCTTTTATGTATTCTTTCCAAGTAGTGTCATTCTAGTTATGTATTCTTTTGTTGGAAGGATTACCAGTGTCTTGCGTAGTCAAATGTTGGATCTTCATAGAATGATATCATTTTATTTTCTTCTTTCAGAGGAGTTGATTCATTCTACTTTATTGTTGATGTTACGGATGAATAATAATATTTTCCAAGTGATCATAACTTCTATTCCTTAATTTGCATCTTTTGTCTCGAATTAAGTTGTCTGATCATGGTTCTTGGAAGAGATCTTCTTGAATCAAGGGGGCGGCGGCATTCTTGCCACATAGGAAGCAGCAACCTAGCACCGCCTGCCACATTCCTTTGCATTGTTGATCACTTACTAGTTTGGCAAACTGAAGAACAATTAAGTTGGCAAGGGACTACAATTTTCCTTTAGGTTGGTATACAACTAACAAAAGTCACTATCGGGGGGTGTTTATTAAGATCAGAGCTTCAACTTAAGCATCTAGTTTCCTTGCTAATTAATTGGTATGGTCCAAAATGTTTTCGGGAAAAAAGTTTCATGTTAATTTGAAACAAAATAGTTGTGAAAGCTAATTCTGGCTTTGCACCAGAACAATATTTGAAAGGGGGCATGTAGATAGAATTGAATTTGCGTCCAAGATCGTCAGTATCAGTAGTATGCTATTCGGCCACAGAAAACCAGTGAAATCAACGATTGGGCAGAAAAGTGAAGTGATTCCACTCTATGGCATGGACAGAAGATTCAAGGAAAGAAGGATATTTTGTTTCAGCAAAGGCATTTAACTGAGATATGTAGCTACAAGTCAGTTGTTGCTGAAGTACCTACACTTGCAGCTCCTGAGTTGTTGAGAGTGAGGTACTAATAATATCCGAGGGGAGATCAAATGGAGACCATAAATAATAGTTTGTGCCTATGGTTTTACGCGCTTTTAAGTAATAGCTTTTTCTTGCAGAACCTAAACATTAAGATTTTACTAAATCAGATATTTTTCCTCAAACAATTGCAATTACAAAGATATAAACCGTAACATGTTACACGAACTACACCAAGATGAGTGATATGATGACTTCACATTTGTTTCAGTCAAAAAATGCTTGACAGAGATCGTATACAAGATAAAATCGAGATGCTTAAATTAGGCACTCTGAGTCATTTTCTAACTTTAGGGATGAGAAGTAGAGGTGGTTCCTTCTTCAATGTTATGGCAAGCTTCTCAGTCATGTCTAGCTCACTCGCTCTTTTTCCCAGTGGAAGTGACCAATCAAACGAATGAATCAATGGACAAGGACCAAGGGAACATGCCTTGCAGCCATGGGTAAGCCAGGGCAGATTCTTCTTCCCGCACCAAAGGGTAAAAATTCGAAATCATTCCCTTTGAAATCCAAAGTGGAGCTGAGGAACCTTTCTGGCTTAAACTTCAGTGGATCTTCCCAACTCATGGGTCTCTTCCGATTGCCCAGACATTTACTACCAACTGAGCATTTTTAGGGACGGTATAATTCATCACTTGGCAAGAATCAAGGGCGCGGTGAGGAAGCATCAGTGGTGTAGGAGGGTGCAATCTGAGGCTTTCTTTAACGCAAACTTGAAGATAAGTTAGCTGAGACAATTGAGACTCTTTTGGCAAATCCTGGCCGGCTTCTCTCACGAGCTCTTCATGAACTTTTGTCATGCATTCTGGACTTTTCATCAGTTCTGCCATTGCCCACTCTATAGTTGAGGCACTTGTGTCTGTACCAGCAGTGAGAAGCTCCTGCAGTGCATACAACCGGACTGTAGTGAATTAGCATGTTCTACGATTTTTCTCAGAGTTCCCGTTTACGATTTTATTTTCCTGTTATCAGTTGGATCATGTTTGTTTCAAGTTTTTCTATTTTTACGTGAGTTTCCATTTCCACTTTCTATATTTTCCTCAGTACAAATATTGACTTTTTCTCAGCTCTAGCCTTTAAGCCATTATATAGGGTTATATCAACAGAACAAAGCTTAAGAGTGCTTATAATACTTACAATAAAAAACCGAAATCAAAACAATTAACAAAAAGATAAACTAGAAATGAGAACCAAATAATGAATCAGGAGATGAGATGAACGCATGAGAGTAACACTGAAAATGGAATGAGAAGCGAACAGGCTGTAAATCTCCCAAAGAAGTAGTTGTGGGAAATGCGGTACACTTTATTAGTTATTCACCATTGCTCAACTAGTTGTCCCATCAGCAAGATCAAACATCTGCACGCATGCTAGAATTTGTGATGGAATGCAGTATTTTGCTACTATATTGACCTTCTTTTCAACGCTATTTTACTGGCTCTCAGAAAGCATAAATTCTCCTACTTTGATTTCAAATGCAAGTATTTGGGAAGCACTCTATAGAACTCAGAGAGAGAGAGAGAGAGCAGACCAGGAGCAGATGGTTGATTTGATCATTACTAAAGGAATTGGTGAGTAGTGTATCCAAGAAATCTTGTTTTGCATGAAGAGTCACCACTTAATCTACCTTTCCTTTCTTCAACTATAGGCTCCCACATAGCGTAAACCCTCTCCAACACCACCTCTGACTTCTTCTGCAACCCCTGAAGAGTCGAATTTACCTAGCACCGGATAAAAGTCTGATAGATTTGGAGTAGCATAAGCCTCCAAAATCCTTCCTATGCGATCCTTAATTCCTCCATCTCCCCCTCTTCCCCTAAGGTAATAAAGTCTTTTGAGAGCATCAAGCTGCTCATCACATTGAACAAAGTGGCAAAAACTACTTCTGCAATTTTCACCACTTTTCCCTCCATTCCACTCAAATACTTCACCATGTCCTTTACTTTCTTTTCTCTCAAACATGCTTGGGACTCCAATGCGGCGCCAGAGAAAAGCTCGGTCCGGCACAGTGTGCGCAAATACTTCCAGTTTTCGTTGCACTCCACGGACCAACTCATCGATATGTGGTTCATTTCCAAACTTTTAGCCGGTGATACAAAAGGGACCCACCGTCCAGATAAAACCCGATCATGGGTTTTGAGGATTTCCATTGCAGCAGCTGACGACGATCCGACGACTAGGGTTTGAGTTCCTAGTCTCAGAGAAACGAGTGGTCCATAGGTTTGAGCAAAGCTTGTTAGAGTGAGATGAGGCTTCTTTCCCATATGCAGGATATTGCCTACGACTGGCCACGGTTTTGGACCTGGTGGAAGTGGTGGGGTTTTTGGTGGACGAGAAGACTTCAAATTCTTCAGGATGAAGAGAAGGAAAAGCAGCAAGAGATACGTTCCTCCTTCTGTTACACCTTTCAGAGCCATGACTTCCATCAAGAAGAGATGGATTGTTGAGGCACAAAATTGCTTCACAATTAGCCTTCTGCCCTTCTTTATGATAGATGTGTTCGTCGAAGCTTTATAATCTGTTCCTCAGTTCATAGTTTATAGCATCATTATTGGGAGAGTGATGGTAGAGTAGAATATAACAGTGTGTCATCCTATATTACGTTGTCTGTCTGGCCATATGACCATCACATGGTACAATGTCAACTTTTTATCCAATTCTTTATGATTTCCTCTGGGTAATGTGTAGATTTAGCTTGTGGATTATATTGAAGACAACTTAAAGATACCATCTGCCGGTGGGCGGGCTGCCGGCAGGGGACATGATCCCCCAAAATCTATGTTAACTTTAATTCTTTATAGAGATGTTATTGGAGATTTGAGGCCCCTGGAGGTTTTCAGCATAAAATTGAGGCCCTCGGAGTCCGATAAACATGGTCTTATACATGTCATTTTCTGCCTGATGGAAGGCATGATCTTTGATCCTTTCCAGTTAAGGAAGAGTGAACCAAGCACAATTGTGACAACAAATGCAAGTGCTGCTAAATACTAGAGTTTGCAAGTCTTAAGACAACTCTCCTGGGTGTAGCTGCAACTGCCGGGGGGGGGGGGGGGGGGGGATGGGGATTGAGATAATTTTTGCTTCTAGCTTGTTGGTTGTAGAAAGATAGTTAGTAGTTACTATAATTCAAGGCGGGTCTTTTGGGATAAACTTTTGCTTCTACCTTGATTGTAAAAGGATAGTTATAACTCTCGTATATCGACAATAATGATCGCTAAATATAATTAACGACAATTCTACTAACACTTAATTAACGATTAAGCTGTTCTAAATAAAGCCACTAAAAATATTAACAATCATTAATTGTTGCTATAAAGAGGTTGTAACTATCTTTCTACAACATTGATAACAGCACAAAATATTTTCGATCATGTGTAAAGCCGGAGGACCATGGTCTTCCCCTATATTTGCCACTGAAACTTGCTTATTTCACTTGCATGCCATTTGTTTCATGCTTGAAGTAAAAAAGCCAAAAATATAGTATATGCTGCTTATTTACTTCCAATCGATACGAAAATTCTGATTATTCTTTTTATTTTTGAAGTAAAAAGCCAAAAAATCTAGTATATATGCTGCTTATTTACTTGCAATCGACATGAAAATTCTGTTTATTCTTTTTTATTTTTGTATGTTAGAACACCGATAATCTCATAATTAGGAAAGAAAGGTAAACTCAAAGTTTGAGCAATACTTTTTGTTTCTAATCAACCTGACATATAAATATTGCATAAACGTATAATTAAGAATTTTCACTGAGTAGCAATCAGCAAAATTATTTATGTTCTTTTTTCATGTATGAAAATAAAATATTTTTTTAAATCAGAACTTCTAAGTTTAGGCAACTTTTTTTACCTCAATATAAATGTGATACTAGTACTAATGCATATAAACAAACACATTTCTCTCTCTGCATCCTATATGAAATAGGAGCTGAAAATGTTTCAAACTTTTTAAATGTTGCTCGCTGCACCAAATGTGATTGTACTATATCAATTTTATTACACTAGAGACTAAAATATTTACGTGCAATTTCTGCCTCAATGTGAAATGTAGGATGTGCCCCTACAATTAACCTTATTTAGTACTACTTGGTCAATATTTAATTGGTCTATTGCTTTAGTTTTTTTACAAAAATTGTCAAAAGAGACTTTTTTTTTTTTTTGGGCTCAATTTCTTGAAAAATCACTTCCTAGCTCAACCCCGTAAACCCTAAGTGATTCATAGAAACCCTGCAGTAGAATTTAACTCTTGTGGTTGTTTGAATTTTTCTAGAATGTAATGTGTGATTATTTGTCCTGTAAATAGACCCAAACTTGGCCCATTACAAAATTTGGGCCGAGTTTGTTTCGTAACATGAGTTCCAACTTTCTGAATCTCAGAGCCCACTCCATAGGACACCCTCAAGCAGGGCCGGGACACTCGGCCCATGCCCACCTTGACTAATAAGGCAAACTATTTATTGATTGAAACATCAAGGAAGGATATTCACTACACTTGGAATTGTCGTTTTCGCAATGCTTAATGTTATGACGATCGTATTATGTGCTACCTCGTCCGTCCATTTAATTGAAGGACGTCCTTTCTTTTTCGATCTTTTATTTCTTGCGTGAAAAGATAGTCAACAAGACTAACAATAATTAATGATGAAACACCCTCGACGTTCTATTTCTGCACGTTAACACAGTACAGAACATAGGCGAGCATTTACATACATGTAACACCTTGTTAATCCCTTGCCATATATCAATTTATTCAAGTCTGGATACTCATAGAGCCAAATCTGTAGCTGTAGTGAGATTGTTTGGTATTTTCCGTTCAAATTGATCAAAGTGAACCAACCACTTCACCTGATCACAAACTAATTTATAAAAAAAAAAGAATTGATCTTTTTTTCAAAGCTTAATGTCTTGGTTCTGTTTGATTTTCTTAAAATCGTTATAAACAGAATGGGACCGTACCTATATACTCAATGTAGATTTTTTAAAATTTGATAAAAAATTACTCACAATCTAGTTTTTATGCTAGTTATGATTTAACACTAGCAAATTCAAGTATATTCTATTCTAAGTTTCCTAGGTAGACTCCAAAAAAATTCGTGATCATGAACCTTCATAGGCAAAATAGTCAATGGATAGGTCCAAATAATTACAAAAATGACTACATGCTCAAACCGGTCATTTTGTCCAACCGATCTATCAGCCAAAAAAAAAAAAAAGGCTTGAAACCAAACCTTACAACTATATTTTTTATGTATTTTTTCTAAACTCACAGTTTTCGATTCAGTTTTATATTCATCCTCTAAACTAAGTCAATTAAACTGTGCTCACTCTTAACGCAAGGCAGTCTGTTCAATTCAGAAAATACTATCCAAATCATTATTAATATCTCGCCAAACAAATGTAAGGTGACGGTTAATAAGAGCACCACAGCACCGTTGCTAAATTATCATAAAATTGCATTAAAGAAAAGTGTCTTGTCTAAAAAGATGTCAGATTAAAATTTATGATTTTTTCCGTTTTTTCTCAAAGTCATAAAAAAGAAAAGGAAAAAAAAAAAAAAAGAGGGGAGCATTGTCCTTTCAAAAATCATTGATATTACTTGCCAGCTTGAAATGTCTCCAAATCAGCCTTTCCATTTCAGTGAAAACGAACTCTCGGAGTCAGACGTAACGTACCATGAAGAACAAGACAGTGCCGATAACAAGTAACCAGTTTCCTGATATTTTTCATCGTACAATTGCTTGGCATTTTCAGTAACGTACTGCCAGTTCGGCCATCACCGATAGCAAGTTGAAACACAGAGAGATGTCAGTTTCATTACGAGTCTTAGTCAGGCGAAGAGACTGCAACTTGCCTATCAATCACGACACTTGATTAATGTCAGTGTCTAAGCCCAGTTTCCCATCATCAAGACACGGATATTGGGTTACGGCCTATGTTCATCTCCTCCTTATTGCCATCCTTGTGAACAACGTGAAGAGGAGTAAGGTTGATAAGCATATCTTAATTTACACACTTCATACTAGCATAAACTCAATTTTCTCAAAAAAATTAGTGTTGGTAGTCGCATATGTCAAGTTTTATATCAATCATACAAGAACTCTGAGTTTCGTTCTTATATTTGGTGAATTTTTCTTAATTTTAAACATATGTTTGTGTTGAATATCAAATTTAATATGATATCAGAGTTAGATTTGTGTCGCCCCGTTCGTTTTAATAGGAGCACCTCTTATTCCATCATTTCCGTGAGGGGGAGCACCTTTTATTTTATGCTTTGTGTGAGGATAGGTTTTTAAGTCCTACATCGACCATACACGGGGTTTGAAATTGATTCTTATACTTGATAAGTTTTTTTCTATTCTATAGCATACTTTTCGGTTGGACACTAAACTTTAATAATCTAATTATATTAAATACCAACGAAAGGCACGAAAAAAATTATTTCCTCTCTAATTCAACAGCCATATTACGTAGCGGAAGGTAGCCCTCACGTTGCCAAACCTATTTTCCTGCCCACATAGACGATGGAACTCGCAACCAACTGCAGTTTTCAAGTTCGAGTTTGTATATTTGAACGAACAAAATCTAGCTAAACAAGATTGTCCTGAATCGAACTGCAAACCGAGTGCAAAAAAATATTTGAAGATTACAAGAATACGAATATGATCCGAAACTAAACAAACGAGTTTTGATGATTTACGGCACAAGCGATGCCTAGATAATAAGAATATCATTTAAAAGTAATGCATTTATTCAAGTAGTTAATGAGGACTGTGGTTAGCAATCGGGTCATAGAAGGTGAATTTGTGGGGGGATTACGGGTGATAGAAATGAGGGATTTGGGTTGTGGAGTTGTTTTAGGAGTTTTATTTATTCTACTGCTCCTTCCGTTATAATTTTAATTTTGACTAGACACACATGTTAAGAATATAAGTCATACATATAGTGCAAGTTTTTTACTCTACCCTTAGAGAGAGGGGTGAGAAAATAGGTTAGAAGAGAGAAAATTAATTGGTAAATGGTTAAGTAGCATGTAGAGAAAAAAAAATATAATTAATTTTTTTAGAAAAATGGTCAACATGTGAAAGGAAACCAAAAAAAAAAAAAAAAAAAGGACCGTTGTGTTTCCAAATCAGCATTTCCATTTCAGTGAAAACAAACCTTCGGATTCAGAAGTAACATACCATGAAGAACAAATGCAGTAGTAGTACTAATAATAGGTAACCAGTTTCCTGATATTTTTCATCCTACATTTGCTTGGCTTTTTCTGTTTCGTGCTGGCAGTTCGGCCATCAACTGATCGAAAGTTGTAACACAGAGAGATGTCAGTTTCTTTACGAGTCATAGTCGGGCTAAGAGACTGCAACTTGCTTATCAACCATGACAGTGTCCAATGTCAGGAAAAGAGATTTCAACTTGCTTATCATGACAGGCAAAGAGACTGCAGCTTGATTTTTTTTTATTTTTTGCACAAAAAAGGGTGATAAGATTTGTCACATATTTTAAACGGGTAAATCACATGGTAATAAAGCCCCTTCCTATCAAGTTTTAACGCAACTGCATTTTTAGTGTTCGAACCCGAAACTTCTGATTAAATTAGGATACCCGTACTGACTGACTTAAACAGTATACTTTTATGTTGGATATCAAACTTCAATAGCTTAACCGTATTAAAAGCAAACGAAAAACACAAACAAACTTATTTACTCTCGAATTCAATGGCCGTGTTACATAGTGGAAGGTAGCCCTCCCGTCGCCAAACCCATTATCTTGCCCGTATAAACTACGGAACTCGCAACCAACTTGCTGAGATTAGCTGAAACTGAAGTCCGTTAAACAAAACATATAATTACCCAAGTAGTGTGATGCCGACCAAACATTGAGAACCAGAAGGAAAAATGACATAGCTTTCGCCTGACTTATCAGTTATCATTACACATCGTCTGGTGATGCTTCGTCTCCCCCATCCTTTTCTCAGCTGTCAAATTCCTGTAAAACGCAAAGAGAAAAGTAACTTGAATAAGGAGACCAAAAATACCACTAAACTGCTCTAAGCCTCCAGATCACTGCCTTTTTCTCAATCTACTAGTTTCTATTTCTTATTTTCATAATAATGTTCCAAACTGGATTCAACAAGGTAATGCCTTGACCATAAATGAGACTACATATGGAAACTGACTTTGACATGGCAGCCACGGACTCGAGGCATGGCTATGATTGATCCACTGTGAACCGACTTAAACATCATTTAAGTTCAGCTTTGTTAGTTAAAACTTAAAAAATATCATCCTACAATCACTTAAGTGAAAAACGTATAATTCAGACGGTTAAAGTGAAGCTAAAATATCAGTTCTTAATATCCTTATGTTCATGTTAGCGATAGCGACGGAGATCGGTGAGTGCGGGTAGTCATGTCACCAGCTGTTTGCTCCGTCGGACGTAGAACACTGTTTTGTTGCACCAAAACTTTGGCATGCCGTGGAGTTGTTGTATGATATTTTATTTTATTTTATTTTATTTTATTATATTATGGATTTACAAGCGCACGTACTGGGCCGACCATTGGCACTTTCTTCTTGGTGAAGACGACTTTTGGTATTGTTGGCACCACTTCTTCATCTTTAAGTTAATGGAGAACAACTTTCTTTAACTTTACTTGTAAGTATAATTTTCCTGTTTAATTTTTTGAGAAAAAACATCATAAAAAAGGAACATAGTTTTGCAAATTGTTCTCCAAGTGCATGTCATGCACATGGCTGTGAATGAATCGAGCACTTCCGTGATTCGTTCCATAAATAACTTATTTAGATTCGTTTTTATAAGATATGAACCGAATATGAACAAATTTTTACCACTCGTTTATTAAACGAGTCGAGTATGAACATTTCAAATTATTCACAAATGTGTTCGTGAACAGTTCATCTGGATAATAACTTGATTATATGTATCAAAACCCAAAAGATATGTAACTTAATTATAGTATAAATTAAGTTTAAACCTAGAAACTCTAAACTTATTTAGACAATTTGATCAAGAAAGGTATAGTTCTGATTTTTAAAATAATTATTTTGAACGAGAACACAAATTTTAAGTTCAATTTTGATTCGTATGTCCTGAACCGAACTGCGAACTGAGTCAAAATAAAACTTTGAAGATTACATGAATAGGAACATGGCTTGAAACCAAACAAATGAGTTTAAATATACAAATAATATAGGGCACAAGCAATGCCTAAATAATTAGAATATTATCTAAAAATTCTACATTTATTCAAGTAGTTAATGAGAATTGTGGGTTAGAGATCGGTCATGAGAGGTGAGTTTGTTGGGGATCCTAGGTGACAGAAATGAGGGATTTGGGTTGTGGAGTTGTTTCAGCGGTTTTTATTTATTTTGCTACTCCCTCAGTTATAAATTGAATGCTCCTTTTTGACTTGGCACGCATATTAAATATATAAGTCAAACATATATGGTATATTTTTATTCTACCCTAGGGGGGGGGGGGGAGGAAGTAGGTTAGGAGAAGAAAATTGGTTGATAAATGGTTAATTGTAGAGAGAAAAATATAATTAAAATCTTTTTAAAAGGGGTCAACATGAAAAAATAATCTCTTTTAATTTGAAAAGTGAATAATCTTTTCGGGATAACTCAAAAAGAAAATATGATCAATTCTTTTAAAAAGGATAGAGTATATTTTTTGTGACTCTAATACCTTTAATGAAATGGTTTGAAACAGTAAGATATGATCAAATAGAAAATACAAAAATCGCTTCACAATAAAGTACTCGCCCTTAACAATATTTGCTCGCAAAGACAGGGGTGTGTTAACTGCGCTGCGCTGCCACTTTCATCTCGAGTGTAAACTAAGAATAGCATATTTAATCTTTTGAACTAGTTATTTGTCAAATCCACTACATGATTTACAAATCTACAATAACTAGTTCCCTATGTTTTTTGATTTGAACTTGAGATTTGATTTTGGTAGGATATTTGTAAATCACTTAGACAAAATATCTTGTTTGGATAGTTCAAAAGAAAATTTTTGAAATTTCAGAGTGATTTAAACTGTGGATTCATTCACAATTCAAATCACTAGTTTGAATTAGTTATTTGTCAAATTCACTACATAATTTACAAATCCACAATAATTAGTTCCCTATATTTTAGGAATCTTGCCTCCAACCTTTTTCTTCCTTTCTTCCAAATAAGATATTTCAAAATGATAAAATTTGTAAATCAGGGAATTTCAAAATGAGGGCGTTTAGAAATGTCCAGTATTTCAAAATCTCATATCCAAACACACCCTTAAAGGCAAGGCTTCTGAGGATTTTTCTAATGAACCCTGGTCAGCGAAGCATCCGAGCAAACTAATTTTGATTCCGACGTGAACCAATTAATAATTGTAAAAATGAACTTGACTAGTCTAGTCTAATTTGGTAACACAAAGGACCATCGTATTACGCTTGTTCAACATTTTCTCTGCATAACTTCCTCTGCTGTTGAGATACAATTATCATAAAATGCTTTACATAGAAGATTGTTGAGGCTTTTTCGCTCATTATCAATTGATTTTAAGTCGGTCAGAGCGGATATTTCAGACTCTTAAACCTTAAAAATGGACCAAACCTAGCAACTGCTAGAAGCCTTTCATTCAGAGCAACTATACGGCGCGATAGGAGCCAAAGGAGCATACAATTTTGTAACTTTACACTTTGCTCCCAAATTTGTTTATTTTTATACATAACTACTTATATAGGTGGCCACAAGAATTTATTCCTCGATATTCTTTGAGGACGTTGTACTTCAAAACAAGAACCCGTCGTCGACCACCTATATTAATGTAATCAAATATACGTTGATTTAGAATCTAACCCTATATCTTATGTGCAGTCCAAGTCCATAATCAAGAAGTTTAGTTGGTTATACATAATCAAATATACGTTGATTTAGAATCTAGCCCTATATCTTATGTGCAGTCCAAATTCATAATCAATCGGCGAACAACAAGATTTACTAATTAATCTCACTAAACCCAGCCTCTAATCTTATCCACGAACAAGAGTACATGCTGACGGTGCACCACATGTTGCAATCTGGGGGAATACATGGTTGACATGTTATGCTGACTCAATCACACGTTGAGGTGGCTGGACATTCACCCTAATTATTAGAGATTAAACAAATAATTATAGTGAGGAGGTGCACACTTTCATTGGCCTTGAATTCAACAAGAGAGACCCTCGACCACACAATTCTTATTTACTTATATATAAGATGTAAGACATCTGTACAACCTAGGAGTAACTTTTTATAATGCTTATGTCTTGATGACTACAATATTATCACCCCTTGTTGCTTTTGACTTGTTTAATGGGATTAATTAGCTAAAAAGTACCATGGAAAGGAAAAGATAAAACAATTGCAAGGTGGTTAATGAAAGAACCAAAAAAAAGTGTTATTGTAGTCTTAGGGTTGCACATTAATTATTTTAAGAAATTTATAATTTAATTTCTTTACCTGTCAACGTTAAGTTATGAGTTGCTTAAAATACTAAACCCCTTAAAGTGTGACCCAATAATATATTCACACTTAATTTTTTCTTCATTCGTCACTGTCAAGTGCGCAAATAAATAGAGTGCAAATTGAACTAAATAAAATGAAATTAAATATACAAGCGGAAATAATCAAATCGAAGACCTTGCCAAACTAGAGTTCTAATACCATGTCAACTTACCGATTGCTTTAAAAACTTAAGCCGATAAAAAATTAGCTCATCAATGTTATCAAAATTAACAGTAAAATACTGAGAAGTTACTTCACCAAGATAACCGAGAGAGTCTCACATAGGAATTGACCAATGACCATCTATTTGGGCTAACTTCTTTGACCCTTTTGCAACCCAATAATACCACCGAACATCTGAACATTGTTTACGCATCCTATGAGTACCCATCTGATCGTTGCCTTCAGCTCACGCTAAAGTAAGGGATAATACTTGAGATGTGATACAATAATAGTTCTAGTTTATAAAGTTTTCAATATTTTTAATTGTTTCAACAAGGAGGTAGAATATTGCAAAACGACTCAATAATTGGCGACTTTCTATATTTTATTTATGACGATATTCGTAAAATGACTTTAGAAGTACACGATTCAAAGTGGGGCTAAAGCAATATATATATATATATATATATATATATATATATATATATATATATATATATATAACAATAAATTTTATGTTTTAATTAGTTTTTGGAATGCTGATTTTGTGTTGATATTCTTTTGTTGTTCTAATTGCTCCTTGATTCGGTATTACTTCAAATAAATTTTGTAGTACTTGTCGACACTGCCATCTAATCACATATATATTTTTTTATAACTAATTAAGTCGGTAATATTTAATCTCCAATATTTTCAACGCTAAATAAAGTAAAAAAAAGAAGAAAAAAGAAGGTATTATGGGCCATGAGTTTAAACAAAAGCAAGGAATGACAAAAAGGCACGAAATGGGGCAATCTCGATATGCAGTCTTTTACAATCCATTAACAATATAACATGTAAATCTTGTGTGTCTCTTTCCTCCTTATCGATTAATTTTAAGTTGAATGTTATAAAATTAGATTAATTGATAACTAGCCTAATTCATTCACGTGCTTAATTCGATCAAATGAAGTTTGACAACACAAATGAGGCATCGTTTTTAGCAAAAAGAAAAGAAAATAGAAATAAAAAATAAAATAACCTAAAAGTAAGGTAGTGTTTGAAAACACTTTCAGTTTTAATTTTTAATTTTTTAAAAAAATAAAAATAAAAAGAAAAATCAGTTTAATTTTTTTTAAAATAAAAATAAATGGGTGTTTGATTATTTAATTTTTATTTTGAAATTTTTTTTGGATATTTGATTACCCAATTTTTATTTTGAATTTTTCTTTAGTGATGATTTGCGGTGACGATGGTGGGTGTGCCAGTAGCCAGCGGCAGTGGGCGGTGGCTGTGGTGGTGAGAGGTGGTGGTGGTAGTAGTCGCAAAATAAAAATCAAAACTCAAAACTTCATATGAAAGTTTTTAAAAATAGTTTTATTTTAAAAATTAATTTTCAAAATTAAAAAAAAAAAACAAAAATTGTGCCTTAAACTAAAAAAATAAAAATAAAGTACAAGACGTACCTGTACCCTACTACTTTTTCCTACTTCTGTTCTACTTCTAGTATAATTCCCTTAGAATCACATGGCTGTACAGAGTCCTTTTCCTGCAGCTTTTTCGACCCCAAAAAAATCCAGCACAAATATCAAGCACAATGCTTAATGTGGCGCATAAACTTTGATTTTGCAAAATTATTTTTACTTTTGAAAAAACTAATTCATTTCACACTTCTTTCTTAATACTTGAGTCCTTCTAATTTATTCTGTGAAAATTTTAAGTTTACTTTTCATCTGAGACCCTTATTTAATATTTAAACTTATATAAAAATATCGTATCACTTTTTAACGGAAAGACAAAAGTTCTTATCTTATGCTTTAACAGTTTAACATGCCTTTTTGATTGAAGATCTTCTCTAAATTATAACGTTGGTCCGAGACCGCGGAATAGGAATCTCACAATTTTTTTTGCCTGAAAATTTCCGTTCTGCTAGTATTAACTGGATCTTAATCAGAATATCTAATCCAAATACCTACCCCCTCCCTCTCTCTCTCTCACACACACACACACACGCGCGCACAGACTAGAAAAACAACAAACAAGTCCATCTATAAATGAGAACCAACTGGGAACTCCTCGCCCCTCTTCTTCACCACCTCACTTTTTTCTCCCGCAAAATCTCTCTATCCCCCCATATCCAACCCAAGTTTCCATTTTTTTTGATTTTTTTGAGCCACCAAGAACTCCTCAATCTTTTCACAGGCTTTTGATGGGTTCGGGTTTCTCATTTCTCATCACCCGCAGCGCCGCCATGCACCCATCTCCGGCGTCGGAGCCGGGTCTCGGCGATCTGCCGGAAAGTTGCGTGGCCTCCGTTCTGGGTTATCTTGAGCCGACGGAGATCTGCAAAATCGCCGGCCTGAACCGGGCTTTTCGGGGAGCCTCGTCGGCTGATTTTGTCTGGGAGTCGAAATTGCCGGCGAATTATGAGTCGGTGATTAAGAGAGTATTTGATGATTTTCCCGAGGGTTTGTGTAAAAGGGATATTTATGCGAGATTGAGTCGACCGAATTCATTCGATGGAGGCACAAAGGTTCGATTTTCTTTTCTTTCTTTCCTGTGATTTTTTTTCTCATATGAGTCTGATTTGGATAGTCTATAAAACTTTCTAATAGCAGCAAATGGAAAATCGAGAATTCTTAAAACCTCCAAAGCTGGGGTTATTCCATGATTTTAATTTTTTAAGGATAATTTGGAACGATATAAATTTGTAAAATCTAATTGATAGGTTTTATTGATGGAAAATTATTTCTGTTTCTCGAAGCAGAAAATTAATGCCATGTAACTGGGGAAAAGTATTAAAATTATGATTCGAAAGAAGTTTTCTAAAAGAATTTTCTAGTTTAATTAAGGCTTGGATTAACTTAATATTGTGAACAGAAATAAGAGGATAAATGTTTGTTATCGACTCTTTGATTACTGGATCTATCTGGTCTTGTTATGGGAAGCAGAAAAATTAATAACGTACTTTTGGGGAAATAACACAATTGGAATTTGTTTTCGGGAAACTTTTCTGTTAAAGCAAGACATGAGAAGAGGGTGCCAATTGCCAAATAGGCCAGTAGCTGTTTGGAAGGGGATTTTGTTTAGGTTTTAATGATGGAGTTGGTGTTTCGTTGTATCTGCAGAAAGCATGGCTGGATAAGGTAACAGGAAGGACATGTTTGTCAATATCTTCAAATGGGCTGGCGATAACGGGCATAGATGATCGGAGGTACTGGAGCCGTATTCCGACAGAGGAATCTAGGTGAGAATTTTTGGGAGTATTGATGTTTTACTTTTTGTATAGTTTCATGGATTTGGAATTTCGCATGTTCTTTGATGGGTAGATCGGCTGATCAAATTCGAATCTTCGGGGCATTTATCGGTTGAAACCCTCAAAAAGTAGGTCCTTTGCTTTTCCAGTTTTGTGTTTTTGTTGTGATTCTTTTTATGCCAACTCTGTGACCAAGCGTACTGATTTGAAACTGCCCAGTCTCTGTTTTGAATAAATTTGGTTTTTATGTGCTAGCGGACCAAGGTCTATGCCCTGTATTAGTTCCCAATTTGGTGGCATGTAATAGGGTTGCCATATATCTGCACTGTGTGCTAGGTGGAGGGGCTTAAATGGATACTGAAATTTGAAATGCAATCCTGAGTTTGCTCTTGTATTGTATACTGTGATAAAAGTTCCTTCCGCTTAACATTTTTAAGCTTGTTAGAGTTGGATCCCAAGCCTCAGTTTTGGTGTGTAATGTTTGAATAAAAGGTTATATGGCGGCCCATTTTTAAGGTTTGGATTAAGATGGTAGGTTGAGGAAATTTTATTTAGCGTCTGTATATTTTTGGATTTTGGTGGGTTCTGTTTTGAGAAATCAGCTGAAGCTTTCATCCAAAAAAATTCGTGATGAAAATAGTTTCAGGGCCAGAAAAGGTGAGATTTTTGGAAAAAATAGGTACCTAAAGGCATCTATAAAAAATGTTCAAGGCATGCCACCCAATCATTATAAAGTTGTCTGTAGTGTGAGGAGTTAGATATCTACAAATGAAAGATACCGCGTTCATGTTTTGCTTCTGTTATAATTGTGTCATGTTAGATGTCTATAAATTAGAGATGACTCTTTAAAGTGTTGCTTCTGGTGTGTATCCTTGTGCACCATCTACAGTTTGCAGTTCACCCTACTGCCTCATTTGTACATTATAGGTAGAAAATTCAAGTTCAAACTTAGCCTGTTGATTTGTTTTGATGCATGTCAACATTCATTTTCCAACATTGAGGCATTCCTTTTTCCCTTTGATGCGGGTGATATAATGTTACATGACTTGTTGAGATGGTTGTCCACTGCTTGCATCCTATGTTTATTCAAACAAGGCTTCTTTAGAAACTTAGCCTATTTGTTCATTCAAACAAGGCATCTTTATCCTATATGTTCATTCCAACAAGGCAGCTTTAGAAGCTTAGCCCGTTGATGTAACTTCTGCATAAAGAGCTCTTGACTCTTTGCTTTAATATATTGATTACATTGACAGAGGTCTTTTTCTTGCATGTAGATTCGGCTCAGTTGCCTATCTTCAGCAAATTTGGTGGTTTGAAGTTGATGGAGAGGTCGACTTCCCATTCCCCGCAGGGACCTATAGCCTATTCTTCAGATTGCAGCTGGGACGGGCCTCGAAGAGGTTTGGCCGCCGTGTTTGTAACTCTGTGCACATCCACGGTTGGGACATTAAGCCAGTGCAATTTCAGCTTTCGACCTCAGATGGCCAGCGGGCAAGATCTTCCCAGTGTTATTTGGATAAACCTGGAAATTGGAATCACTATCACGCAGGAGATTTTGTTGTCGAAAACTCCACGAGGCCAACGAAAGTCAAATTTTCGATGATGCAGATTGATTGCACGCACACCAAAGGGGGCCTCTGTTTGGACTCTGTACTGATATGCCCAAGCGAATTCAGAGAAAGGCTAAAGAGTTTTTGAGTTGCAATTTAAGCCTTCTAGGTAGCCATGTATTATAAAGAGGGTAGGCAAAATTATGATATCTGATTCATATTTTAGTTGGTTCGAGGTATAAGACTGAAAGTAGTCCTAAGTGTATAATTGCTAGAACTATGTGTATATGCCGGTGTGTTCTTGCAAGGTTCATAGCAATTTGAGTATTTATTTTAGTCCGTGTGCAATCTTCTTTCAAGTAACTGATAAAGTGCTGAATGTGGTCAATTATGTCTCAACGAAATTCAGGAACCATTTTCTTTCTTTTTCTTGTTTGACCTTTTTAGTTTCTTTTACTCGTGTTCTTGGGCCATAGAAAGTGACCGAGTTGACTCGACATTACCGAACAGAAGTTGTCATCGGAACGATTAGCAAGGCCGAAGCTTTGTGCCCATCCTTGTCCAAGGGAAAACTGAAAGGAATGTAATAACACTGTTTTTCGTCCTTATTACTTGCTTTAGAAATGCAAGTTGTTGGTAGAATTTCTACCCAATTTTAAGAAAAAAGACAGATCCAAGTAAACTTATCTGAGTTGGCGATTCTTGCCATTAGAAGGACCATACCATAATGCCAACAGCATTTGGTTACTTCCATCGTTACATGTTCTCGGTGAAGAGAGCCAGACTAAAAAGTTTGCGGATTCATTTATATAGAGGGGGAACTTGTTATTAAGATGATAATGACCGCAACCGGATAAAAGCAAGTACGGCCAAAAGTACATGTCCATTTCCAGGACTTGCAATGACGTAAGACTGCCTAACAGAGAGTTGCACATTAAGAAAATAACATGAAACCAGCTTCACTGTTCACTGCTGTTCCAAACGGCGGTAAGGCATGAATTTGTGGTCTTTTGCAGCATTCTTCCTTCTTCTTTTCTCAATAAAGGACTCGAGCTTGCCAGATGCCTGATAGATCACATAGTTAACTCGTTGCTTCAAAATCAAATCAAACATTAGTTACAAAAGTGACACTACGAGGATTATGTACCTTGAGTTCCTTGTACTTCTCAACAAGTTTTTGCTTCCTAATTTCAGCTGCAGAAAAGAAAAAACAGAACAGTAGAAAACAGACCCGTCAATCGGAATAGAATTTACTGCTCTTTGTTCCTTTTAGATGGCGGAAGAAAGAAGTTCCATAAATCCAACAAAGCAGGTGACCCCTCTAGACTATAGCGATTATATTCTTCAACCAACATCATGATCATGCGCACGCATTTCTCATCTTTGAGGGGGTACACTTTTGGTGGCCACAGAGAGTGTATAAAACAGTGAATCGCAAGTATACATATTCAGAAAATAACGGAATGAAATAAAAAACTTCTCACTTTGCGACTCTCCCTATGTTTGTTGAGAAATTTGCTAGCCTTATCATAGATAATATTAAGTGCAGGAAAAGGGTTGAGGCGGAATCTAGCACTCACTACTTGATTAGTTAGACTAAGATACTGAGATTTGAATAGCTAAGACCAAAAACCAAAACTGAAGCAAAGTTCACAGAAGGTTGGGTAGTAGTAAGGCCAGGGTCACACAGTGCCAAATCATACTCAAGAGGAGTTTGACCATAAAAGGCCACCTTTGTAATGCAGAGCAGGGGCATCTGGGAGGAAGAGATCAAAACAACTGCTGACCCCCACTTGAAAGATGGTTTTGTTGTGGGCTTGTGTTTTGTGGGCGGTGGGGGGCCAGGGTTGAGTTGGGTTGAGATGTGTAATCTTGTAATCTCTTTTCTGAAAATGAACTTGGTAGATTGAGATTGGCTAAAGGGCAATATCAATATCCTGCTATATTCATTATATTTTTGTGTCGTCATATCCTGTCACCAGAAGTGAGGATCCCCAGAAGTGCAGGTAAATATTTGGCCAAGTTCTTTCTCCCCCCTTTAACGAAGCAGCGTTTGTGTGTGTGTGTGTGTGTGTGTGAGAGAGAGAGAGAGAGAGAGCATTACATTTCTTCAGATAATATGGTTGTTTCCCTTGCAGTGCAGCATCTCTCTCTTTCTTCTTGTGCTTAGCCAGGATCTCTACATCAGTATGCTTTCTTGATGCGGACTTCAATTGTTTGTCCTAGCATACAGTATAAAAGGGAAAGGATATCATGTGAAATTACTGTTAACGGGGAAGTTATATGATCACATTCAGCATAACAGCTGCTTTCCACTTACAATCAACGATATGCGGTTTTTAATTTCATCTATTACTTCTGGGTCATTTGACTTCTTCAATGTTTTCTTTAATTCCTGTCAAACACCAAGAAGATATTACCGAAGATAACTTCTTAATAACAATAACAAAAATTCTGAAGTTCTTTAGTCTCCTCATACCTCTTTTTCTGCAGGAAGTTCATTCTCATAAATGAAGTTGTATTTCCTCTTGAACCTACAAACATACATCAAGATACAGATGCTTGAGGGACTTGCTAAGTGACATCTAAAAGGTCATAATGACCATAACAGTGTAAGCAATCTCTGCTAGAAGTCGTAAAAAATCGACAGCCAAAAAAAAAAATTGCCATACTGCATAAATCTGAAGACTGTCCATTTTCTCTACAGTTCCGGGGTAAAAAACAAAGAACGGATACTCGAGTCTAATTTCGTTTCTACCTGGATATTTCTCCGAACCATTTCAAGTGAAGAGTCAGTGGCCCTAAATTTACCACCAATATGCCTTTGTTGCTACTGGTAGATGTCACTCTTCGTGTGACATCATCTTGCTGCTAGAAGCCCCAGATATGAGAGGATTATCCCGAATACTAGATATTGCTCTTTAATCGAACCATGGTTGCAGCAGTACCATGTAAACCGAAGCTATGCACTGATCAGTTAACCAATGCATAGCAACTGATCAATGCATAGCTTTCGATTTGGTTAACTGGGGTAAGTGAAACTAACCAATCATCTTTGGTGTTCTGCTTGCACTACAGTCTTATTTTCGGTTCCTTCTCCAGCCTTCTTTAAATAGTCCAAAATTTAAAGCACAAAAATTCTAGGAAAATCTTGTCAAAACATTTGAAAGAGGATTATCCCCAATACTAGATATTGCTCTCGAATCCAACCATGGTTGCAGCCCACCACTATTACCGTTGTGTAGCTAGACTTTTTCTCTGTTTTTTCTTCGTCCAGTTTACCTTTTAATACTAGCATCTTATTTTCGAATATTTGCAGTAAACTTTTATCATTACATACAAAAAAGGAAAAACTAATTCGACAAATAAGGTCTGGAATTATTCTTCAGAGGATCTTCTACTTGGTCTCTTTTACCCCAGAGGAGGTAGTTCACAGAATTTTCAACTCTGATGCTCAAATCAGATTAGCTCTCCTGGATGACATCTCTGCTCGTCGATGCCTTGGACAATTTGCACACCGGGCGGGGGGGGGGGGGGGGGAGTAGGGGAGGGAGGGGGGGGGAGAGAGAGAGAGAGATGTCAAGCCTGTTGCACGCTATAGACAAGTATTTCTGAGCTTATTATACTCCTTATAAAGATGTGATAAACAACCTTGAAACCACCACCCAAGGCAACGTAAACTAATAGACTCTTTTCCTAAGTGTTTTTAAACAAGTGCAGTAAATTGCACCCGCAAAACAGCATATCAGAAACTAAGTTAAAATATACGCTATCAAAGAGAAATAAATGAGCACAGTATACTTACACACGCACCCTCTATATGTATACATAACATATTAAATATATGATCACATATGCATGTCCCTGTATAAAGAGAGAGACAGAGACTCACCAGTCGGGATCGAGTTTGCCGCATAATGACTCAAAACGAGGGTCACGTGCCACCTGAACATAGTGAAATACAACATATAAATACATCACAACAACTCAATACATAAGCTTAAATAGGTAAACAACAACTCATTCCATGATTAATTTTACTTGGTAAGAAGATAAGACAGTTGGATTCTAATCATAAATATTGAGTATAATGAACAACAAGTTTCACCCCAAACTCAGTTATCACAAGTTTAACATCCCAATCCAACAAAACAAACAACAAACTTCCCAGTTGTAGTAGAATTAAGCACAAATTTTATTTCGAAAGTGTCTTAATTATTCAACTGTCTTGACTATAAGCACTCACACACCCCAATCGATACTCACAAAATTATAAACTTGGGCAAAATATACAACTCCAAAAGCCAATCAATTACTAAACAATATCATAAACCAAAGAGCTTAAAGGTAATAAAGTCAGACACCTCACCAAATGTGTAGATTATGTATCTAATTCATTTGAAAAAGGAGGAACACAATATTCACACCAATATGCATGTGAGAAATTAAACGTTAGCAACTCTTCTAAATAGCTTTCGAGTAGCATAAGAATACGATAACTCACCCTTTTAGGAACTTGGATGACTTCTCTAAATCTACCAACCGGCTTCTTGCTACTTATCTCCATAGGCCTTCACGCAAGTCATAATCAACTATTGAAGCATTCTACATCAAAACTATTGAATTAGTAAAGCACTTGAGCCACCAAATAATTACCTGTTCTTGTTTGCTCGGCCGCCCTTTTTCTCCACATTGGGCTTCTTATACACCGTGTGCGACCCATCAGAGCGTGCTTTCTGCAGCTCCTCAAACGTAACATCCGCAAGCTCCTGCTCTATCTCCTCCTCCTCCTCCTAACCAAATCATATGCTTCAATATAATTGCATATATAGCTATATATATACGCATGAATAAATCTTCATAGTCGTAACTATATGCATTAAGTCGATTACTTCAAGAAAATGTACTCACGTCTTGGGAGAAAGATTCTTCTTCTTCTTCTTCTTCTTCTTCGCTCTCATCGAACTTTATTTTACTTGAAGTGGCAACGTCGGTTTTTGGCTTCCTCATTTCAACTCTCAACTAAACGCTTCACACCTTCACCTGAAACCCAGCCAAACACGACCAAGTGACAATAATTCAAACCTTCATCCGTAAATCAGTTGTTTCGTTTACTGTGACAACTGAATCACGCACAACAACAATGAGAGAGAGAAACTAGTAAATCGGTCGCTTAGCTACACTGACACGAGCAGATAATTAACAGAGCATGAGCAAACAGCTTCCTGTTTGAAGAATATAGCTCAGACATGTCTAATTTACACGTAGATAAAACCTATAGTTGCGAATACGCTGAAACCCTAGCATAATGAGCTGATCACAAATACACAAGTGCATGACCGAAGGCTTACTTTTGAGATTGGAATGGTTCGCTCGATGTTTAACACAAATCAGTCTGCGGCGTGGGAAGAGCGGCGGCCGGGGCGGGGAGCGCGCATCGGCGGTGCTCTTCCGTGATAGTGTATCCAACTGGGGCATAAAGGTAATTGCGACTTGGTAAATTTGGGGCAATCCTTCGTGAAAAAATATTGGTCACTAGACCAGAAGTACAATGATAGCGATAACATTAAATATTTTTTTTGTAGTTTTTATTGAGTTAACTATATTATTTATTATTATTATTCAATAAATTATTCTAAAAGGAAAAAGAAAATAAGTATATCAAATTTTCCCTTTTTTCTTATTTTACCTTTGTCTTTTTTGTGAGAATTGTTGGTTTCACCTTCGTGGGAAGGTGATCCGTTTTATGTATGGCACAGCGGTTGGTTGATTTTCATTTTACAACCTAAGGAGATATATCTGAGAAGAAAATTTTGTAATTGTTTGTTTGTTCCAAGAGTAATTTTACCTATTTTATTGGTTGCTAACATGGGTAAGCACGATTCGGTTTGAAAGTCAAGCTGTAAACTGAACCGTTACCCCTCGATTTGAAAATTTGTAATTTGAACCAAACCAAACACAATCGGTTTGGACGGTTTGGTTTGATCAGTTTAAACGATTCAGTTTGGTCTTTTTAAACGGTTTGCGCTCACTTAAAGACATCATTCCTTTGCAAAATACTATTAGATCTAACAATAATTAAAAAGTAAAGTTATATTTTTTTTCCTAAATTGCATATGATGTTACAAACGATATATAAATGCTCATTGATATATGAGAAAAGGATGAATAAATATAAATAGATATCGATGACGAATTTTTTGTGTCGTAAGTTTTTTCATTATTTTCTTTTGTTTTAACTTTCAAGATATGTTTATTTGGGTTTGTTTCGTATCATATATGTGAAATTATCAACAAATGCTACTAAAAAGACTAACATATCATATATCGGTTTTATTCGATCTGAAATTGGTTTATAAAATATGAACCGTGAACCGAACTTAACTAAGGTCGGTTTGAAAAATGTGAAATCGAACCGTAAGATCTTTGGACGGTTCAGATTGGATTGGTTCGATTTGATCGCTTTAAGCAGTTCTAATCATTTTAAACGGTTTGGTGTTCACCCCTAGTTGCCGATGAGTTGATTTTGTTACAGAAATAATTTGGAAATATGATGTAATTCTACTTTGATAGTGAACATAAATTGACACGATGTGATTGTCTTTGGTTAGTTATATACCGACTACATGACGAATTGACTCGACCGTTAAATCATGGCTTCTCTATTATAACGGACCTAAAAAATTGTACAAAGGGGCACCTTACTAAAATTTAAGAGAGAAAACCTTATTTTCGCTAACACAAAGTCATAAAGGATCGTCGGTGAATTGCTAACATTTCATTTAATTGTTAGGAAAAGCAAATGAAGCACAATCGATGTACAAAGATGATAATATACACTTAATTAGTACCCATGTGTTAATTAATATTTTCAGTGTCTCTGACCATCAAGAATTCTCAAAACAAGGCACACGATTCATAGTGATTTATCTAATGATAAGACTTAATTTAATCCAGAGTAAATCAGATTGATATTCCTACTAATTGTAACTATCTTCACCATCTTCTATAGAGAGTCACTAAATTTTTAGTCAACTTATCGCATTTAATTAGTATTTTTAATCCAAACACCATCCATAACTTATAGCTAATAATGCTAGAAATAACTTAACCTGGTTATATTTGATTAAGAAAATTTACCGGTTGATAATCAATCCAAAACAGACTCTTTGTTATCTTCACAGGATGAAGGGAATCGTTAAACATAAAAAATACGCTGAAAAAGAGTTAATAACCAGCTTAACAATTGACCGGTCAAGACTGATGCTCTACCATGTTGGATCAACATCAAAGGACTTACCTCAACAATGGATCATGTTGTGAATTAGAGAGCGGGATAGTTAGCAAAATGGATTGACAATTTTAAATCAAAAGCCCATTTTTTATTAAGGTACTACAATTGGGCCCCTTATTGGTGATCATATTGGGAAAAGTAAATATGAAAAGAAAGGGCACAAGGATCAAATACCAATTAACTCCCTGATCTTTGTCCGCAATAATCACTTGTATCCCAATCATAATCTTGTGGTCAACTGAACCGTGACCTGTAAAATACTTTTCAATTGAACCCTACTGACTAGCGGCATTTCAACTTCTAATGCTTTGGGGCAACTGTGCAAATAGATAAGTTAGTATTTTTTATTATATTAATTATTGGGTACATGAAACATATGAGGTTTTTCAAATTTAAGATGCTAGAAATACCCTTATAATTTGTTTTTCTTTTAATTTTTTTCAGCTGCAATTATGCCATTTCCCTACTATCCCAAACTTTTTCCTCCTTTTATGTTCTTCCTGCCGCCAATCACGGACCCTCTTTCGCCACAGTCATAGCCCCTCCATCCAGCGTCACCACAACCACCAAAAGATGTCATTATAATATGCCATAACGACCCAACACCACCACGCCAATTCCTAATGATACACTATCGCCATTACAAAACACACTTTATAGCACTCACCACAAAATTATCATACAATAGGTCCTAAATCCAAAATTAGGAAGCTAGCTTTAACTAGAAAAAGGCCCTAAAATCCTCTTTTGCCTTTCCTCTCTTTCTAATAACCAAACATCGTCCCTTTCTCCGTTAGACCCGAAGTTGTAGTTGATGAAAGTGGGGACTGAACACAAATTGTGCTCATTCTCTTCCTTTCCCTCTTTTCCTCGGCAAACCACTTTAGTTGACCGCAAACCACCATCTTCCTCCCATATGCAATCTGCTCTGTCCTCGTAGATCGAACCTCCTTTGACCATTTTCTTACCCCTTTCCCATGCGAAGCTCTATATCTCCATAGATTCGTTGTGGCCTCGGTCTTGTGGCCACATTTTCGGTTGGATTCGTCTAAGATAGGTGACGCTTGAGATGGTGGGATTATGTCTTGAATATGCCGAATATGTAATTGTGGGTTGGTGAATACTATCTTTGCGCTTCAAATCTCATTGAACTAGCCTTGTGGAGGCCCCCTATCCATCTTCATTAGCTTTGAGATTAATCGCGTTATAGTAACGTAAACTGCCACCCTAAGCAACCCTTGAATTTGATGCCTCATTATTTCTCTTTAACCTTGCACCATTTGATCTGGGTTTCCCAAACCTAGTACTGGGTTTCCCAAACCTAGTACTGGTTTGGCCATTGTAGTTTTCTAGAGCCAAGCCCTTGCGTGTGCTCTTTTAGTTGTATTTGATTTTTTAGTTAATGATATTAGATTTAGCAAAAAAAAAAAAATTCTAAATCAGAACTCCAATCTCAGTTTTTCCGTAATGCATAGAGCAAGTACATCAAGCGAAAGAATAGCCAAAGTAACCCTTAACTTAGGACTTTCTAATTGGGGATCCTGTTTGTGTGTGCAGGTGAAGCCGGGGGGGTTGATAGGGAATGATTTTTTTTTGGAGGGGGGGCGGGTTGAAGGAAACAGAGGGGGGCAGAGAGAGGGGGACGAGACACGACACTTTCAAGATGTGTGGTGGTGGTGGTGTTTCGTGGTCGAAGGTGGTGGGGGGTGGCAAGGAGGTCCGAAGGCGTAAAAAGATGTTTTGGAGAGGATAGTTACCAATTAAACCCTACATTTATTCAATTTAGGGTTTTGAACTTCCAAAAGTTCAAACTATGGATTTTAAACAACTTCTTATGTGCAAATTGTCCCTTTCCTATAGAATTCCAAATGCTGGTGGACAACGGAGTTCAGTCAACAAGAAAGTAATGGGATGAGATTCAATTGGTCAAAGGGTTATATTATGACTAAGATTTAATTGACCATTGCAAACTTTTACTAAGGCTGTCAATTTCAACCCAAACCCATTTACCCACCCACACCCACCCATTTAAAAGACACCCAAACCCATCCATTTAGTAATTGGGTCTAATGGGTCAACTATTTTTCAAACCCAATAAACCATGGGTTTAAATGGTTTATAAATGGGTACCCATTAAACCATCTAATTTAATCCTTATTTCTCAGAAAATAGAAAACTCTCAGCCACACCATCCCGACCGGCCGCCATTACTGCATGCCAAAGCCAAGAACACTTCATCATCGTCATCCTGTTCCCACCGTCCCCGCCATAAAAAACAACACCCCACGCACAACCAAACAATACCCTCACTTCAGAAGACCTCGAGTGGTTTAGAGGTCATAGTCTCTGAAAAATTCCAGTGAAGACCTCAAGCTAGATCCTTAAATCGGAGTCAGCTTGGCTCAGATCTATAATAGATCTAGGTTTTGCGGGTAAGGTTGATCTCAAACAACTTATGGGGGCTCAAGTGGAGGCAGGTGCGGTGGCGTTCACAGCGGTTGTGGTGGTTGTTGAAGGGATGGTGATAGCAGTGCGGCGGGGCTGTGGTGGTGGATGTGGATATTTTTGTATGGAGAGGACCTGTAGCGGCGTTCAAAGTGGTATATAGGCGGTGGTTGTCATTGTGATGTGATTATGGTGGTGCGATATTTTGGTTTGGCAAGAGTTTGTGGTTGCATCTGCAATGGTGGGTTTTGTCGACGGGATGGTGGTAGCAGTGCTACAGGACTGTTGCCGTTGACTGATGTGGTGGTTGTCGGTGACTCGGTGGCAGTGACGGTGGTTATCGGTGTGATGGCGATTGCTGGTGGCAGTGACGATGAAGAAGAGAGACTCAATAATATTAACCTGTAGATTATGTATCGGTCATTTTTGGGTTAATAGGTGAAACCAAGCCATTAGAGGCATGACCCATTTGACCCACAAATAAATGGGTTGACATGGGTTACTAACCCATTTACACCAAACCCATTTAATTCACGCCCAAACCCAACCCACCCGCCCAATTTGCCACCTCTAAAGTCTTTTACCATTGCAAACAAAAGTGATAGTGTAATTGGTAATTAATCCAAATTTTTAAAAAGAGAAAACAGTCCAACCACCCAACCGACTCCTGCGCCTGCTTGTCTGAATAGATAACATTGATAGTATCCAAATGATCAATGCTGTGGGTATAGAAGGTTGCTAACCATCACCTACCCAGGTTGTCTGAGCAACAAGAAATTGATTATGGTTCATATTAATAGAAGGGAGCTACATGATAGGGCTGAAAAATTGAATCCCCCAGTTGGTCATTAATTCAAGGTGCAGGAACACATTTCGCACACCAGCGTTTAAGAGAGAGAGGACCCTTTGTCATAAATCATCATCGCTGTAACAATTTTTGTTTTATTACGAAACCGCTTTGTCGCCGTTGTTAAAAATTATAATGATAATCTCTCATCGTTCAAATACACTTGTTGACATTTTTCTGTTACAACATATCTACCGTAAAACAAAAATCCTAATCGTTTAAAAGATGATGCCTTTAGCATATTTTGTTTCATAAAGCACCTCGTCGATAACTTCTATGTACAAAGTCATTGAATAATGAATGGGCTTACCTCAACATCGGTATGACATATTCCACCTTCCACGATTCTCACCACTTACCTGGGCATGGGCAGATCTAGGGCCAGAGGACATGTCAAACGTAATAGCTACGGGTTTATAATTTCAAGAATATGTCACTATAGTGGTATGCTGTTCCTAATATCTAAAAGTCATTACACAAAAATGTTTACTATCTCGATACACTAAAGTAGCGATTATGTGTTAATGACAAAATTGAACTGGTTTGTTATGGCACAATCAAATAAAAGGTGCAATTTTTTCATGACTTACTTTTGTTATTGAAAAGGCGTTTGAACCATACCAGAATGCTAAACTTTTAATTTAATTGCCTGGAGTTATGTGTACCTTTTTTTGTCGCCAAAGCACAGTAGTACATTAATGACGGTATATTGGCTCTTAGCAATTCAACCAATTCAAACCAAAGCCACCATCCTTACTGTATACAAACAATCGGACGCCCTAACCAATGACAACCACCTGCGCCAAACAAAGTTTCCTTACAACCACCGTCCACGTTGTCTCACAACGAATCAGGAAATTTCCCCTCTCTGCAACTCTCTTCGTGCAACCACCGTGTCCTAATTGTTAGCAAATATATTGACAGAATAGCCTACAACTTCTCGGTTAGTGGTTATTAATTGACTTTTTTTTTTACATATCATTATCTACTACTATATTTTTACCTATAACTAGTGTATTTTTACATATCATTAGCGACTATTTTGACAACATTTTGTTTAATGTTATTATTTAAAATTGCCCTACATATATTTAAAGACTCTTATTTATGAAAACTGATCCATGACAGCCGCTGACAATTTAACCTAAGTTTTTAGCGGTATCCCACCGTCCATTACATTAGAGGGATTTAATAAGTTTGAGAGATTCTCGGGAGAGCGCAGTTTAGTAAACTTCACCGTCCGTTACATAATGTATCGATAGCGAAGTTTACTAAGAAAAAATAAATTCGACTCGTTCAGAGTCAACAGTAAGCTGAATTAAGTTATCTATGCGATTGCTATTAAGAATAGTAAGCTCCAAAATTATTTATTTATTTATTTATTGAGAATAATAGGCTCCAAAATCGTCATTTTTCGATCCCAAGAAAGACTCTTCAAAGCTTCACTTAAAACACACCCAAACGGACACATCTGCGCCAGCCAAACTCGGAGACTCGCGAGCCGAACAAACGATGGAGATGGAATCGATGGCAGCGGCGATCGGCGTATCGGTGGCGGTGCTCCGGTTTCTCCTCTGCTTCGCCGCCACTATTCCGGTCAGCTTCCTCTGGCGACTCGTCCCCGGCGGACCGCCGGCCAAGCACCTCTACGCCTCCGTATCCGGCGCCCTGCTCTCCTACCTGGCCTTCGGATTCTCTTCCAATCTCCACTTTTTGGTGCCTATGCTAACTGGCTATGCTGCAATGGTACTTTACCGCCGGCGATGCGGCCTCATCACGTTTGTCTTGGCAATGGGCTACCTCATCGGATGGTACGTATGAGCTCTTAACTGTTTTTCTTAGGATATCGGCTCCATAACAGTATGGAAAATTGTGTAAATTTGCTTGCTTTTTTGGGAAGGAAAGGCAAGAAATTAAGAAGGATGTACTAATTGACTCAAGTAGTGCATGCCACTTTCTATCACATTCTTATACCACGTCTTTATTCGTATTGCTAGGATAGATTTGGTTCATACTCAGCATCCCCCGACCCCATAGCTCTTTCGCTTGAAGCCAATTCAGATTCTATTGCGACAATTGTTGACATCACTCATTGTTTTTGCAGCAGCTTGACTTTGCTTTATTTAATCTTTGATTACCGTTCGAGTTTAAGTTGATGTTTACATGGTACTAAGTCTCTATCTTAGGAATTCGCAGAAGGTCAAAGGGGAAATCCAATGGAATTGAGGGAGTACGATAGTTATGTATGGTTAAGTTGACATGATTGACTTGAAAAAGTAATAAACGAATGCAACAGATGAGATTTAATTGTTGTTGTCAAATTCCAATAAATTGAAGTTGGATCTTGTTGACATTTTTTTCTTGAGAAGTGAAAAAGTTGCTTGAGAATTTTGAAGTCTGCCTTACTTACTCAGCACAAAGTGGTCAAAGTAACTTCTCATTATGTGGGGGTTGCCAAGTGCAATTCATGATATAGTCAAGGAGTTTTCGATAGGGCGCACTCATGCATAATATACTCATGCTTCTTTTCCTAGTGCAATTTTCTTTTTCGGATTTGCTGGAAATGGCATGATCTTGTGGGTATGGATAGATAAGCTGTTGAACTCAAAATTAATATTTTTATTCTGGTGATGAGGGTTCTGGTTCCTTGCTTGATCGTACTTATACCCTAATCTTGTGCAATCAGAATTAACGTTAAGGATACTGAATCCACTAGAAGCAATTTTTTGATAAGACTTACTATAGCAGCATTTGGTCTTCAGTGACTTGTTTTTCTTGGCTCATAGACAACTAATTTTTCCCTTTCAATACATTTGTGTCCACAGAAACCGATGTATATTTTTTCCCCATTGATTGTTCATTTTTCTTTTTCTCGATAGATTTACGAGCATCATCCTTTATAACTAAAGTTATGAACTTCTTGAAGATCTACATTTTCCATGGAATGTTTTCATATTTGTTAACTATTACTATTCATGTGTAGCCATGTATACTACATGAGTGGGGATGCTTGGAAGGAAGGAGGTATTGATTCTACTGGTAAGCATTCTTATTTCCCCTTGATAGGCAGTACAGTATAATAAGTCCTAGATACTAGGAATCATATGTTGTTTTAAATGTTAATTATGGGCCTAAATTTTTCTTTTCCTTTTTACGTTTGGGTAGGTTGGGGGTGTCTATTAAGCAAGGTCTAGTATTGGATCAGTCTCTCTCTTGATCATTGCTAAGGAGTACAATGCCAATAAACTGACTTAGTTGCTACAACCTGTGAGTCGTCTTAGGAACACTCTACTGTGGTTGTTCCCTCCTTTTTTTTTTGTTGGGGAATTATCGCTTTACCTTTGATCTTCTGGTCATATATAATTGATGTTCTGTGGAGCTCTATTTGAGGTGTAACAAAATGAATTAGCTGTTGGAATTTGCAATACACGGCAGTATGTTCCTTCGAGGAATACTAATTCTTTTTCTTTTGCTGGTCAAACATTACATATGAAAATTTTCTTTGTTATTTTGTGCAATAATCTTGGCTCTAAATTATTCATGTCGTCTATTATCCAATATACAGGAGCCTTAATGGTGCTGACACTGAAAGTTATTTCTTGTGCTATAAATTACAATGATGGAATATTAAAAGAGGAAAATCTACGTGAGGCACAAAAGAAGAACCGGTTGCTTAAATTACCCTCTTTGATTGAGTACTTTGGTTACTGTCTCTGTTGCGGAAGCCACTTCGCTGGTCCAGTTTATGAAATGAAGGATTATCTTGAGTGGACGGAAGGGAAGGGGGTAATGATATGCTATTCTTCTTGTGATTCTAAGTTGTTTCACCGAAATGAATTCTATTTTGACTTTTGATTTATGTCTTCCAGATCTGGACGCATTCAGAGAAGGGACGATCGCCACCATCACCTTATGGGGCGACCATTAGAGCTCTTCTGCAAGCTGCTTTTTGCATGGGCTTGTATTTGTACCTGGTACCACAATTCCCACTTTCGCGGTTTAATGATCCGTTGTACCAAGAATGGGGGTTCTGGAAACGGTTGAGTTACCAGTACATGTCTGGATTTACTGCTCGCTGGAAATATTATTTCATATGGTCAATCTCCGAAGCTTCTATCATTATTTCTGGCCTGGGTTTTAGTGGATGGACAGATTCTTCTCCACCCAAACCAAAATGGGACCGTGCAAAAAATGTAGACATATTGGGTGTTGAGCTGGCAAAGAGTTCTGTTGTACTACCACTTATGTGGAACATACAAGTCAGCACCTGGCTTCGCCATTGTGAGTTTTTACATTGTTTAATGTTGGCTTTGAATAAGAACCCCCCCTCCCCCTCAAAAAGGAAAGAGAACCCACTCTACATGTGCAATAAATAAATAATGAAATCCCAGAAAGCTTGGGTGTGGTATCTCCATAGTGCAATTTGCACAACTTTCCAGATAGCTGGGAACTTCAATCTATATCGCACTGAAATTGAAATTGTTTTAGTGAGATGGATTTCATCATTTGATCTGAGAACACAGTCTATGTGCACTTGTCCTGATTAACTGGGCGTTATCTATTGCCAAGGCAAGTGAGCTCATTAGTTGGTCAGAAACTGCTAAGATTACATGAGATGGCTGTTATGAATGAAGAATGTAATGATTCAAGAAAATTTCTAATACTTTCTTGTTCTTCTAGATGTTTATGAGAGGCTTATCCAAAGCGGAAAGAAACCTGGTTTCTTTCAGTTGCTGGCAACACAGACTGTCAGTGCTGTTTGGCATGTAAGTTTAAACTTCTTTTGCAGAAAGTTCCTTTAAGCAATCTGTTGTCAAATCCCTGCTCTGGTCTGGTGTATTAATTGATCCATTTCTTGTGAAATAATAGCTAAAACCGTAGTTAATGGTGGCATGGAGATTACTGAAGTTACTAATGTCTTGCTCTTGTAACAGCTGCATTAGAAGCTTCTTGGACATGGTTTAACTAAGTAAACCAAACAAAAAGCTTACCTCGTGTGCTTTTAGTTTTCCACCAGAAAAAAGTAGCACATATTGTGGCGGTTCTTTTTTCCTCTCATACTCTGGTAAAGATATGTATGAGTTAAGAACTGTAGATATTTCAATCTCCATGTTGACCTTTGCCCTCTGATATGACTTCTGTGAGCCATCGTTCTCTAGGCTGATAGAACTTGTCCTTGTACTTGTATGCCCTTGGAGGTGGTTGTGAAGATGATAATGCACTTCTGGATCATTTTTGGTATCACTGCAAGTCCTTACTTTCTAGCTGAGGATACCCATAACTTTAGTTGCATGACCTTTGTGAATTTTATCACCAGTTTTGGTACCCGTGATTCATAACTCTTACAAAACATCATGAGTGTGTTCGACCCTTCATTATAATAAACTGTCGCAATGGACTTTATTTGTGTGTGTATCACACATTTAGGGCCTAAAAATGTTTTGAAGGTTTTCTTTCTCCTGAAAAGGAGGTACTGTTGAAATCATTTTATCCCATCTATGTTAGTCTCATGTCAGACTTATTAGCATGTGAATGCCAATGTGTCCTCCAGTGAATATTTTTTTCAGATAAACGTCCAATTATGCTTATTGATGCTGGCATTGATCTATACTCTTTGCAACTTAACTATCTTTGTCTGTTTCATGATATGACAGGGATTATATCCTGGGTACATCATATTCTTTGTACAGTCAGCTGTTATGATTGCTGGTTCAAGAGGTAACAAACTCAGTCTCTAGTAGTATGACTTATTCAGATGGTTAAGCATTTCTTTGATTGCTCAACCCTATTACTTTCATTTGTCAACAGCTATTTACCGGTGGCAGCAAGCTATTCCCCCGAGTATGGCTCTCGTTAAGAAGCTGTTGGTGTTTTTGAACTTTGCTTACACGCTTCTGGTTCTGAACTACTCCTGTGTTGGATTCATGGTTAGTCTCTGTGTATGTGTGCTTGCATGCATGCGTGTGTGCTTGCATGCTTGTGGGTCCTGTGGGCTTCTGTATGTGTTTGCTTGCCTATGTGTGCTCACCTGCGTGCAGGATAAGTCGAATTCACACTTACACAGCCTGAAAGCGAAGGTGAAATTCTAGTACTTCTTTTCATCCATCTCAGGTATTGAGCTTGCGTGAAACGCTTGTGGCATACGGGAGCGTACATTACATCGGAACCATTATTCCCATAGTATTGATCCTCATCAGCCATGTGATTAAACCAGCAAAGCCTGCCAGATCTAAAGCTCGAAAAGAACAGTGAGGCAGAACCACATTTTGGATACCTTCGAAGTGCTTGAAACGGGATTAGCAGATTGGTTGACACTGTTTTCTGCCACATCACCCCCGGCTTGATAACTTGTAACATCCATTTGCTTTCATCACTGTCGACCTGTAAGCTCACTTTTGGTTTCTCATTTCAACCAACATGTCTAGCTTGGCAATCTTGTAGTAGACTGTAAGATTGTTTGGGAAAGTGGAAGAAACGATTTGAGCAATACATAGTCCCTTAAATCATATTTACCACCATGGCATGACAACATCAAATTAGTCTAACCGTCCAGCCAAATGAAAGCTTGGGAGGAAAGGTGCTTATACTTTGCCCTTGTGAACAATCTCAAGTTACCTGGTGAAATTGTAACCTCTGGATGGGCTAAGAAGTAGAATTGCTAAGAATAAGAATTATGAACTTATTGTTACGAGGAAAGATGGAAGTCGATCTTACTTTGTCTTTCCCATTAGGAAACTTTGGGAGGTAATCAATATTGTAGGATAGAACTTTCAAAAATGTCATAGAAGATGTTTCTTGCAGTAACTCATGGTATACTTCCGCCGTAGTTGTGAGGAGCTTCAGATGTTACTTTGTCTTTCCCATTAGGAAATTTTGGGAGGTAATCAATATTGTATGATAGAACTTACAAAAATGTCATAGAAGTTGTTTCTTTCAGTAACTCATAGTATACTTCCGTAGTTGTGAGGAGCTTCAGATGTCAGGTAAAGTATTTTGGATAGTTAACTCTACTAAGGTTTCCTTCCAAAGTTGTGGTGTATCATACTAATTACGGTTGCCTGATAAAGAGTCAGTGCATAATGGTGCGAACCGGAAATTAGGTTGTTTAGGCAGGCTTGGTCTGAACTTGCTTTCGGTGCGGCTTCCATCTGCTCGGTAAGCTCGTGATCATAGGCCATTGACTAAAGGTTTGCGAACTAAAGGTAAATGCAGTAAAGCTTGGCATAATGATACGGCTTACCAGCTCTTGCACCACTATCTGACGTGATATCAAGAATGACGGAAAGCTTATCTAGTCTCTTCGCAGTGCATGAAAATCTAAGGAATCATATTCCATGGCATGAAAGTATACAATCTTGGAACTTGAAAATCACATTTACCCCGACTCAAAATGGCAGTAACAGTAAAGCAATTCATCTACCTTTTCTCTCTCTAAAAATTTCTCTCTAAATCCAGCCGTCCACCAATAGTCACCGGGGGCCCTTGCGGGGGGTGGGGGGTTTGTTTGGGGTGGGGTTGGGGCCCATGACTACCTCTTTCTCTCTCTCTCCATTTTATTCTTTCTAGTTTCGTGTCCGTGTTGTGTTTGTTCGTGTACTATGAGGAGGATTACGTTGTGTTTGTTCTTGTTCGTGTACTATGAGGAGGATTACGATGGTGGCCGGCGGTAAATTGAAGGGTGGATGAAGGCAGTGGTTTAGCCGGCATATCTCCCCACATCATCGGAGGTGGAGACGCATAGATCCCACCAGATCCAATCAGATCTATGTAGATCTTGGTGCCGATCTACTAGATCTACTCGCTTTAGACAGTCGATTAGTTGGAGGGTCTTCTGAGGGATAAATGTTTCAACGCCAGCGATGGCCGAAATCTCACCGGTGGTTGACAAAATCTCACCTTTATTGGTTGGAATTTAATTGGCGGTGGCCGGAACTGTGGCCGACTGTGCGGCTGTATGTATTGGAATCTCTGGCTTTGTTTGGTTTTTTGTTTTTGTTATGGGTGAACCTTGCTGTCCTTGGGGGATGTTTCTTGGATTAGCCCGTAATGTGTGATCGCTGCTTGGTTTACCGGCGTTGTTGGAAATGCTGGTGGAAAAAGTGCACCTTGCAGTGTTGATAGCCTCTTTGACTCTTGTCTTTGTGTTGTGTTTCTGTAGGTGATTGCGCACTCCTTTGTTTGTTGCGGTTCTAGTTGTCCTTTTCATTGTAATTTTGTGTTGTATCTTTATGTGTTTTGATAAGTTTTTATGTTTTTATGCATCTTTGTAAGTAGATGATTGTTGGAACCATCAAGGAAGCACTTCATATTACCTTTTTATGTCTGTAAAATAAATGATAAAGTCGGGACGGCCTGTAACAACTCTTATAAATGAAATATTTTTTCCTCTTAACAAAAAAAAAAAAAAAAAGAGGGCAGTAACGTCACAAATAACGCAGCATTCGCCGCTACAAGACACGTTTTTGCTCACACTGAAGTTACTAGGATGTTTTTCATTTTGAGGCGAAACCGATACTCGGATTTCATACCTTGAAGAATGCATGTTTACGGCTTACAAATCTGAGATTTAACATCTCATGGTCGTCACTTGTGTATAGTTTATCCTGTTTGAGGAGATGTTTCCAGTTAATGGAATTCATTAGTTTCTAGTAATGGATGCTACTCCCAGGCTCAGATTCTGCCAGAAGGGGATACTATGTACGTGATTGTGTTTTTATACCTGTATATATGGTGGAGGTTTGATTACCTTCTCCTCTTGACTCTTGCGAGGGTTATTTATCTGGCATCTGGCCTTTGTACTTGGACTTCCATTGCTGAAGGTATTATATATGGATGGATCATGCATACATGATTTGAGAATTTTAGCTTTACATGGTCACAAATACTGGTTGCGGAAGAACATGCATGAGTTCAGGAATGACACAAAAAACTATAACTTTGCTTTTCTTATATGGGCTAAAGTTTTCAAGTTTGATGCAGTTTAAGGAGCATGTACATTATGGAATGTCTCTTAAGGGACCTGATCCCTTCCTACCGCTAACAACTTTAAGTTAAGTTACTAGCGCGATCTGACCATCAACCATCGCAGATGGACGGGCCAGATAAAAAGTTTCATTTTAACTTTTCCCGTTGTCTGCTAGACGAAAATTTTGACAAAAATGCCCATGGAGGGATTGACAGGCGAATCGGGGTGGAGGGAGGGTAATCTTCACCGCCCACTAGATAATATAGTGGACGATCGGAAAGTTTAAAGAAAAATTAGATCTGGTCTGTCAATCAGAGTTGAATGGACGGTCAGATACAGTTGACAACTTTAAGCAGTTGCTATTGATCAGCTCCCCTTTTTATAAGCTTCAAAAGTATAAACTGAGTTTCAAAGCAGTAAGACTCAATCCACCCAACCCCCCCCCCCCCCCCTCTGTATCTCTTATTGAACTCTGCTTCCCTTAAGACGACCAAGACTAGGTATATGCGACTTGGGGTTGTAGGACCTTCGCTTCCATTTTCTGTCTGTTTTTCCTATAAGTTTGCCTTGAAGAAGGCAGCTGGAACGCTGACTTGTATTCAATCTAGCTGAACAAATGCCACAAGGCATGTCATTGGAGTATGAACTGGCAATTTAGCCCCACAAGCTTCCCAGTGATATACATAGACTTGGATTATGCATTGAAGGATAAGGCTGACAAGTGCTAAACATGTTCTTCCCATGGTCTGTCGTGGCTGTATCTTTTCTTTTCCTCGCCGTCTCATTCCATTAGGCGTCCATGGTCCCCTGCTTATTGCGATTCTATTATTAGTTTCAAATCATTTTCATCAGGAAAACTTGTGCCATCTCTCTTTACTTCCTTGCTGAAAAAAGTTGAACCAATCAACATGTTAGACCTTCTAATCCTGCAGGATACGACCTGAGAGGTGGCTGTCATTCAGTTTTGCTTAGACCTCGCGAAAAAAAAAAAAACCCGGACCCGACCCAAAACCCTGGGTACGGGCACATATTTGGAAGACCGTAAAAATCAGACCTGGAATTTTCGGGTCACTTCGGGTCGGATACGGTTTACTCGGATTACCCGTATTATTAACTATATAAGTTAATGCTAGAGTTTCCCACTTCATTTATCCCTTCTTCGCTTCATTCTCTTGCACCGCTCCTCTCCTCCCTCTCTGAACACACGCTCTCTCTCCGGCGCTCTCCCACGGCGCTGCTCTGTCTCACGATGGCGCTCTCTCTCTCTTTCTCTCTCTCTCTCTCTCTCTCTCTCTCATACGACGTCGTTCTCTCTCACGACGTCTCTCTCAATTGACGACCAAGCTTCGCCGCACATCCTCCGTAGACGTCTTAGACCAGATCCGTTGCAGATCTGCCAAAGCTCCGCCGCCACCGTCTTCTTCTTGCTTTGCTGCAGCCGCGACTGTATCTCTTCCTCAGTCTTCACTTCACTCAAGTGACAGACTCAAACTTCTCTTTCAGTCACAGATCAACTGTCGATCGAGAAATTGAAAGGATTTTTGCATGTTATTTTGTATTATTTTGGATTGTGAATTTTTGGGTAGTGTTGTAGATGGATGCTTGTAGCTTGTTAAGATTGTTTGTATTACTTTGGATTGTGGATTTGTGGGTGGTGCCATAGATAAATAGGTACTTCGATTTTATTTGATTTTGTGGCATTTAACGATTAACGTAATTTTTTTTTTATCTTTGTTAGATTGGAATTTATTTTAACAACTCATGCAAAAAAAAAAAAGGCAAAAGAAGCAAAAAGAGGAAAAAAAAAACACTCTCTAACAGTTACTAAAATCTGGTTATATTAAAAAAAAATTTTATTAGAAAATTGGTCATTTACCCGCGGGTAATACTTGATCCGTGTGGGTGGTAGGGTACGGATCTTAAAAAAGACTACCCGGAAAAAATCGGGTATTACCCGCGGGGTAATACCCGATTGCCAGGTCTAGTTTTGCCATTTGGAAATGGCATTTTTGGGTTTCAGTTTTACCGAAAGAAGACATCGAAGTCAAAGAATGAAGGGGTTCCTTAGTGGTTAGAGCTACGACCTCGCTTGGCTTTGTTGGCCAAGTAGTTTGGTCTTGTTGAATCGAACTTGGTCTCAACTCTCAAGACTTCTAAAAGTCTCAAGAATTTTAAGTTACTTTTAGTGTTTTTGTTGTGACTAGTAAGGATCATGTGCTTTGCACGATATATAGTGATTTGAAATAAGAATATTCTAAATCTTATTTAACAAATAATTAAAATTAATCAATATGACTATTATAATTAAACGATAATAACAAATTAGTTGTTAACTACTAATCAAATGTGAAAAGTTCATTACTCAAAACACGGTCTTACTTTCAAACTCAAATTTTTTACGTCAATTATCACTAATATTTTTCACTATTTATCATACTTATTTTTTTTCGTCACATCAAGTTGCCTCTAAACAGACTTCTGACTGTTCCATATTATATCTTGTTATCTAAGGTACAATGACATTGCAATTAGTCTCAAACATCTCCCACAAATATCTAACTCTCATGAAATACAACAAGTTTGATTGTACAACGATAAAAGTGAAGAAAGTTTTTAAAGATAATTAATATCAAATGTTTATATTGGAGTATTGACACTTTTTCCTGCAAGTATCACTACTAAAGTTCAAAATATCATCACTTATGATTTTCAGTATTATTTATTACCTATCATGTTTCTTTCTACTCAGTTATGACCATTTCTTGTAGTGATGATTATTGTGGGTCAAAATATCCCCTGCAGTTTATTTGTTTTTGATAATGATCTATTATATAACTCCCTCAGTCTAAAAAAAAATAATTATTTTTTTGGACTGTCCTAAAAAAATTGATCAATTTTCAAATTAAAAAAGATTTTGTAACTGTTTTTACATGTTTACCCATTGTAGGTATTTTTTTTTATTCTAGTTCCCTCTTTACATTTAGTCATTCATTCACCAACCCATTTTTCTCTTCTGAATCACTATTGTCCTGCCTCTCTCTTTTGAGATAGAATGAGAAACTCCTAAAATAGGAAATATATTTTAAACAAACATGCGTCATATATGATCAAATAAGGGACAAAGGGAGTATAAGTTTTATTAATCTCTTATTTTAGGATTAAAGTACAAAGCATGTCTTTTTCAACTTTTTCTATCTTTAAGTTCTAAAGTTCGAGTACAATTTGTCTAAAACGACGCTTAATCTTATTTATACTTTTTTTACTTTTTAATTAAATAATCTATAATGTAGTCTAAGTTTCTCTTGATAGTGTACTCTAAAACTTTTATATTTATCTAGCATGACCTTGTTCATCGTAGTAGTAAAAAAAGACTATTAATGTAGTTGTAGATGTAATTTATCATATATTTGCCTTAAGACTTTTATTTTTAATACAGACTTTACCTACTCATCTAAAAAGTATGTATATATGTGTGTGTGTGTGTGGGTGTTCTTTTGAAATTCATACTACAAAATGTATGTGCGAAGTTGATATCAGATAGCGATAATGAACTAATTATTTCAATAATGTTTACAAACTTATATTTTTCACCATATATTTATATATACACATTACAATTTTAATATAGATACAAATTCAACAAAAATTCATCAAGAATAATTTATAACCCAGATCATTCATTAAATAAAGACCTGTATCATCAAAATAAAAAAAAATAAAAAACATATTACCTATGGCATAAGATTTTGAGAGTTAAGAAAATTATAGGGTTAATTACATCAATGACCTTGAGGTTAGGATAAAATTACAAGTATGCCATTAGATAGAACAAATAACATTTATGTCCGTTGACCGAACGAAAATACTGAAAGGATGTAAAGATCAAAATGTCCATCACTTAGGAATGTAATTATTCAAATGTCATTCCTTATTCCTTCATCTCATCCATATAGCCCCACTACCATCACCATCATCTATTTAGATTTTTGAGCTCCAACACACACAAAGACAACATATACATGCATCCACACACACGCGTGCACCCATCCACACACACATAGACGATATGCACAGATACCTACACACACGCCCCTCCCCTGCCCCCCAACCGGCTACAACCACAGCCACACTTACATCTCACAATCATTATATTCTTCAACTTTTTCACTTTTCTTCAGCCTTCTCACCCTAATCAACTGTCACAACTTTCTCATTCTACTCACTTGCATCAAACCATCACAATTCAACAAACCAAATGAAGAGAAATGAAAATTTGACTTTGGGGTTTAAAATTTGGAAGAAGATGTATAAAATTTCTTATTTGCATCAAACTATTATGCAACACCATGGCAGCTGCCGCCATTAACTGCCACCAGAGTAGCTTTCCACCATTGACGTTTGCTAGTGCTGGGATGATGTGGCTAGTGAGGCTGAGTCAGTTTGCCGACTTTCACGCTGAGTGCTTGCCGAGGAAGGTTAGTGACGGGATTTGGGGGGGGGGGGGGGGGTTGGGTTAAAACCCTAATTTAGAAAATTAAGATTTGTAAAATTTTATATTGCATATGCCTTGTAGATACAATGAAGGGAGGAGTATCAACATATAAAAAGTGCGTATCAACATAAGAAAAAATATATATTTTTTTAACGGATCAATATGGCTTTACCTTTTAAAATTCAATATCATTGATTGTAGTTCACCCTAATCTCGAGGACATGAGTCCCAAACTTATAAGAATCTACCTAGTCAAACTTGTAGATATTCGGCCTTTATCATATGTCAATAAATTTAAATTTGTAATTAATAAAGGCAATAGCTGGTGCACCTTAATTTATAGAGAAAACAAACATGATAATACCTGGACCTAGGAACAATTCTCTAAGAACTAGGGACAATTAAGGTGCTCATTTTATCGATTTTGATGTTGATAAGTTTTAAGGTTATGTTTGATAAGATTTTTTTTAAAGGTGAACAGAAACTTACTATCATATTTATACGATTGAGTTAATTCCACTCTCACATTTTTGTCACTTAAAGATGCATTGGTGAACTTTTAACCTCTTTAGTAGTAAATTGTTTATGATTAATAAAAAATATTATAATTTAGGCTCACCTTCTTAAAAGTAAAAATACACTTAAGTTTAGTAAACCTTTTATTTCTAAAAGGGTATTTTTAATGAAAGAATCTGTAATCATTTTAATCGCTTGAGATTATTCTGTACGCTAGAGCGAGATCGTTACCCATTTTGATCATATAATAGTCTTTTGTCACAAAAAGATGTATTAATGGATCTTTTTAGAGTCAAAATGTTTAAAGTTAGTCAAAACAATAGTAATTTAGTCTCACCTTCTAAAAAGTCAAAATACTTAGAGAACTTTTTAACTTAAAAATAATATCTTCAAAAAAAAAAAAGTTATTTAACCCCTTGCATATAAAAACTTGAGTTTTCAAGTTAAAAAAAGTTATTAATCATTTGAGCTGAAAAAAATTGGAGTCTTTTTTAATTGGGATTCATCTAATCCTATTACTTTATAAGAGTGAAATATGTGAAGATAATAGTCATCTGAAATATGTTATCATGTAAATATATAATATATCGGAATACAATGTATCATAGAAAGATAATAACCATATGAAGAATATGTTGTCATGAAGTAAGAGTATTCCAATAACTCTAATCCGAATATATGATTATGTACTTGCTACGAACTCAGATTATAATTAGGAACAAAATCATATGAAAAAAATCAATTCTTATGCATTTAAAGTTTTCTAAAGAAACTCGAGTTTAACTATAGTTTTCTTACACCAATATGTCTGTAATTGAAATCTAGAATTAAACTTCAGTTTCATGATAGTTTCAACGTACGAAAATTTTTACATTGAAATATATATACATTCACAATAATTAAAATTTGTAACATACATAACAATATACAAAATTTAAAAAGAATTAAATTTCTGATAAAATATTCAATCTAGTTTAAGTAGATTATGTTTATATTTTTGAAGGTTATAGAAAACATTATTCTCTACAAGTTGTTTTCATTAATCGAAAAGTAGATATAGTAGCTTGAGGTAGTTTAGCTTTAACGTGAATAGAAGCAGTATGTTTTGATAGAAATTTTTTCAGTAATCAAAAAACACGCAAGAGTTCAATAATGATTTTATAGGTTTTCATAATTTTTTTTTCTAAAAGACAAAAGAACCTTAACTCTAACTAAAGCATATATATATATCCTATAAGGATATTTGAAGGAAAAATACTTGATGTCCTAAGAGAAGTCAAATACACTCTTATTTTTTTAACAATACTCTAATTCAAAATGAATATTTGATGGAAAAAAATGTTTCAAGTGAAGATTTCTGTTTAAAAAGGGCATCTTAAGGAAAAAAATAAATAAAAAAATTAGCCATTTAACCCCAGTCAAGATTACATATGTATTTAGAAAATCCTAAAAATTCTAGTTTTATGATACTTTTCTTATATCAATATGTCCGTATTAAATATCTAGAATCAAACTTTAGGTTTACGACAGTTTCAATGTACTAATATGTCTATATTGAAATCTATATATATGCAGAATAATTTAAATCTATAGCATACATATCAATATAGACATATGAAATACAAAATTAAAAAGGATTGAATTTCTTAAAAATAATTGAATTTAGCTTAGGTATATTATATTTTTTGAAAAATGCTTTAGAAACTATGTTCTCTATAAGTTATTTTCTTTAATCAAATATGACTGCAAAAATGTAGTAACTCTATTGTAGTTTAAGTCAAAACATCCCTTTACTTGATAAAAGCATATATTCCAATAAAGATAATTTAACAAACGAGACTTGATATTATATGAAAAGTAAAAAAATACCCTTATTTTTTAAAACACTTATTAAAAATAGGTATTTAGTGAAAAGAACAGTTTTTAATTAAAAGTCAAAATAATCCTTAACTCTAACAAAAACATATATTCCAATAATAGTATTTTAAGGAAAGATGTTTGATATCCTATGAGAAGTCCAAAACACTCTCATTTTTAAATAAAACTCTAATTTAGAAAGGATATTTAATGGGAAAGAAATGTTATAAGTCAAGAACACCCTTACTCACTTTTAATCTTTTATGAAAATATCAATTAAAAAATGATAATTTAAGGAAAGAAAATATTAGTCATTTAAGTCAATACTTGCTTTTATATATGTATATATGTATAGATATAGATTAAACAAACGAGCAGCCAGGAGAAGAAACGAAATGGAATAAACATGTGGTCTTCTGACCGCATGTTTATTGCTCTAGAAATAAAAAAGAAAGACCAATCATTGCACGCTGTCGGAGAGCGGAATTCTATCTCCCATTTTTTAGTAGGTAAACGAATTTTCAGCTCATTTTGAGATTTCAAACTTTTATCTATATTAAATATTTGTGTTACTTTTTAAAATTTTGACTCATAAATAATATGATCAATCATGAGTCAAGTATCAAAAGGATAGCGTTCATTATTTCTATATCTACAAACTAATTCGTGTGAATTTAAAAAAAAAATAAATTTCGGTACAAAAATCCGAGTGTCGCACTACAATCATGACCCGGACAATATCTATTGCAACAACTTCAGACACCCAAAGAAGCAAGGGAAAAAAAAAATGTACTACTCCGTATAAAACAAACGTAGGAAATCAAGAAAAATCTATTAAAGTCTTTTTTTTATTAGTATTTTGTTTATGCACACACATATATGCTTGTCTCCTCTCCTCACCTTTTCTCTGCTTGCCATTCTCTTTCTTCCTCTCCCCTCCTCCTCCTCCTCCCTCTCTCTAGAAGTATATATGTGCTTGTATGATTCTTCGACCTTGCACAGACAACTTTAAGAAATTCTTTGCACCAGAAATTTGGGTGCTTGTTAGTTAGAGGGATTTGCATGTGCATATTGTTGTTCAATTCTGACAGAGTGGGTCAGAACTTGGTTCTTTCTTCATTCATGGGTTTCCTCTTTGCTTAACTGACAAGTTCTTCAACAACATTACCACCTCTGTTACATTTCCTCTTTATAGTTCGTAAGTTTCTACTTACTATCTCAAAGAAAGAGATGATGAAAATGAAGCCCACTTCCACCGGAATGTCATTGCCGGCAAAAGGTAACGCCGCCGGCAGGGGTGGCTGTCAGGAAGCCACGGCTTGGGAAATGAGGCCGGGGGGTATGTTGGTACAGAAACGGAATTCTGATATCAATCAAAGTACTACTCCAGTTCCGACCATTAGGGTCAAAGTCAAATATGGATCAACTTATCATGAAGTCAATATCAATTCCCAAGCAAGCTTTGGTACTTCTAACACCCATCACATTTATGTTACGTTATGTTATTGAGTTTGTGTGTTTGTAGTTTTGATGGTGGAGGTTGATTCGGGATGCAGGGGAGTTGAAGAAAATGCTGGCTGGACTAAGTGGTCTGGACTCTCAGGACCAGAAACTGATATTTAAAGACAAGGAGAGAGACTCAAAATGTTATCTAGATGTTACAGGGGTAAAGGACGGATCCAAATTGGTGTTAATAGAGGATGTGATGAGCAGAGAAAGACGGTGTCTTGAATCGCGCAAGAGTGCAAAGATGGACAAGGCATCAAAAGAGATATCAGAGATAAGCTTGGAAATTGACCAGCTCGTTAAACAGGTAGGATTTTGATCAAACACATGGTGCAAAATTTGGGTTTAAAGGTGGTTCAATTTTCGTGTTTTTTTTTTTTTAACTGTTGATGATGTTGGGTAGGTTGCAAGTTTGGAATCTGAAATTTCTGGGGGCAAGAAAGTTGTGGAGACAGTTCTGTCAAATTTGATTGAACTTCTGATGACACAACTGATTAAACTGGACGGAATTGTGGCTGATGGAGATGTCAAATTGCATAGGAGAATGCAGGTTAGTCTGAACTTTCGGTCACTACGATCAAATTAAAATCTTGTGTAATACATAGGCAATTGATTTTTGTTGGGAAAGTGTTTGGTTGCCATTGACTTTGTTGTGAAGGATCGGACGGCTCCCTCAAAGCTGCCTTGGGGATGGATTTTTGTTGCTAATGATTTGTTGGTATTTTAGCAACAATAATGCTAGTTTGATTTTCCCACCAAGTCAATGATTTTGGAATGATTTTTGCTTTTGAAGGTAAAGAGAGTGCAGAAGTATATAGAAACTCTTGATATGTTGAAGACTAAAAACTCCATGGTTAGCAGCATTCGAAGTGGGGCTAAAGTTCCACTGCAGCAGCAACAAAACAACTCAAACGGGCAAATGCCAATGCCAATGCCAATGTCAACTCCAATGCAAAAGCAGCAGCAGGATCAGAGGAAGCAGAGAAGTTCGGCTGGACATATGCCGCGGCCAGTCGTGGTAACCACAAAATGGGAAGCATTCGATCCGGGCATGGCGACGAAAGCGCCGTTTACGGTTTCATCCGCGCCCAAGGGTGCCACCACCAATGGAAGCGCTAAGCTTAATTGGGAGTTCTTTGAGTAAGTCTGAATGAACATATTATGGTCAATAAAGGTTGCATCTTCGGGGCATATCCATTATACTTTGGAATTCATTTTTGTTGGTTTTGTTTCAGTCAAAATTCTGTTTTGCATTTAGCAATATTATACTGTATGGTGGTTCTTATGCGGTCTATCAACTCCAGTTTGTATATAAGCTCTATTATAATTGTATGTGGTACCTATGAGCCAATCAAGAAAGTGCAGTTAAAAAGCCTATTGGTACTCTGTGTTTTGTGAAGTGAGTTGTTTGGGACAATAAGGGCAGGCCAACCAATTGTGCCTTTCTGTTGCTGTGGCCTGTTTTGTAGGTGGTGATATTAATAGTAGAAGTCAATTAGCGGCATGAAGATCCCTTGTTCCCTGTAAGGTTGCAAATAGCAGTATTAAACAAAGTCTTAAAATGATTCTCTAATGGCCATCATTAAAAAAGTTAATCACACCAAAGATGATAAAAGAGACATAAGTTTGACTTTGGAGCTCATGATATCATGATGATGGAGCCATTTAATTATTAAAAAAACACATTCTTTGCAATGTACACTCTCAAGGGAAGGTTTTTTTTTGGTGGACTATCATTAAGACTCAAAAAGTTGTTTTACAAGCTGGAAATTGCAACGTCCAGATCATGCAACTTGAGTCACCATAGGAGCTGATGTTCGGTTTGGAGGTCCCAAACTCCCAGCTTTGCATTGATCACGACAAGCTTGAATTTATAGAAGCCAGAGAATTGTGCATGTGCTGTTCAATCCCACTACTTTTAATAGCAGCCATGCAATGCTTGGACAAACCTTTCACATTGATTTTTGTTGGCATTTGAGAAGTTTTTCTGATTTTTCGTCCACTGGGTTCAGTTTTAGGTGAAGCTTATTTGAGTTTCTAGGCACCCTCATGTTAAGAGAACTCCATATTTCGGGTATCCACACTATCTTGTTTCTGAAACCTGCTATAGGAAAGTGGATTCCTCCAATCATTCGGTTATGTGACTTGGAAAGAGCAAGCGGAGAGTTTGAGAATCCCAAAGGCCATCTTGAATTAAATCAAATACTGAGATGTGTAACTGTTCAGTGGGTCTGAATTGTCCAAGACAGAGGAGGGATAATTAGGTAGCCAGTAGTCATTTGAAAGATCGATGGACTTTCTGTCGCCGACTTGCACGTAATACCCTTTACCGGAGTGAGTGTGCTTGCTTTTATGCCTCTCTAAGCCCAAGAGCTGGCACTTGAAGTACTGAAAGACAGCGGAGAACGAGTTCCGCAGTAAAAGCTCTAGCAATTAAGCTGTTAGGACAATTTACACTTTCCTGGCTTGTCTTTGTAAGAGGGGCCAAGTTGAACAACTTAGTATCAAAGAAGCCTATCCTGCCCCTGGATTTGGATCCACATAAAGCAAGCCAATTTACAAATTGTAGTCCCCTTTTCTCAGGATCACTGGACCAAAAAAAGAGCGTAAAAATCATATTTAGTTTCTTACAAATGTAAAGGAAAAATGAACAAGAAGTCCTGAAAAAATAGGAAGAAACTAAAGTGGCACGGCGTGCTTTGTAAAGAAGTGAGCCTTGCCATCAAGAGGGATCTAAGTTGCCTTTTATCAATTGAAGACAGAAAGAAGTCTTTTCTATTGGTCACTACATCTAGGGTTGTCCTAAGATGTTGCCCAAAGGAACTTGATACCTAGATGTTGGAGCAGGTAGACACGTACAACAACATTTGTTGTGTGGTGTTTGGGCTACATACCAGGGAGGATCGGACTTGCCATGGTTGATGATTTGTCCAGAGATGTTGCAGTATTGATTTAGACCAAGTTTAACAATTTCACGGTTAGAGGATTCAACTGGAAGAAGAGTATTGTATTGCCTGCAAAAATGAAGACGATTTATTGGTGGTGCTCAAATTCCTGCTCTGATTCCACGTAAGTGAATGCCGACAAGAGAACTCTCGAATATAGCAAAAAAAGAAACGGTGATAAGGGGTCTCCTTGGTGAGTTTTACAAGTAGGATGTAACCTTCTTGACGGAGATCCATTGATTAGGACGGTATAAGAGACCGTGGAGATGCGTTGCATTACTACAGGAAGGATATTTTTCTTTAATTAAAACAGCCTCGATGCAATCCCACCCAAGTCTGTTAAATGCGTTACTCATGTTGATTTTGGGTGCTGCAATGCCCTGTTTCCCATACCTTTTTCTGTCCGATGAAACTGGTAAGTTCGTGTGTGACAAGAATATTATCGGATACAGCTCTACACTCCATGAATGCATTCTGTGTCGATAAGATCAGAGAGGCAATGATGCATTTAAGCCTGTTAACTAGCACCTTGAAAATTACACAAACTAAAGTGCTGAAAATCGAATGGGTATGTAGGATTCCTGATCTTGAGAATGAGTGCAATGTAAGAGTTATTTGGTTCAGATAATATGTATCCAAATCTGAGAAAAGAAAGGGCTCCCTTAGTGATATCATCCTTCATGAGAGATCAACATTTCTGGTAGACCGTTGGACGAATACTTCAGGCCGAGGGGCTTGTTAAGGCGCCAAGTCGAAAGGGCAAACTCCACTTCTTTAGCTATGTACGGGAGCTGACAGCATAGAATATTCTGATGCTTACCCCAACCCTACCTACCTAAGTGCAACACTCTCTATGCACCTTAAACCACGCTGTTTGCTGCTCAAAATGCAAGTTCTCTCTCTCATTTTCTGATGATTTTGCTCCAGTTTTCTGTGACTCTGAACGTCGATTAAAGTTATAACACGTAAACGATTGATGGTTCCTAATGGTATGTATGCTTCAATCTGGTTAACTGCTTCAATTCGAGCCTATATTTGTTGCTTAATATGTTGGTCGTTTGGGGGACAAGATGAATTAGGATTGAGTCGACTCATGCTTCAACATTGTAGTGAGAAAGGTGTTTTTTTTTGGTTTTTGAATGTTCTTTGACAAATTACCAACATATAACTCGATAAACAGATGATTATGAGGAGCATCAGGCTCAGGGACAATTTTGCCCAAGACTTCCTATGTAGTATGTTTTTTGGGGGTCGACAAATATTCTAGTCCATAACAGGTTTTATCAATCAAAATGTTGTTCAAGGGGACAGCCAAATGGCGATAGGGCCGCTATTCTGCTGGAGGCATACTGGCCAAGTGATGTTTGCTCAACATTGAAAGGGGAAAGAATTCCAAGTATCATAATTAAGTATGTGTTGTCTATCGTGCAACAGAGGTAACCAAAGAGCCATTATTTCTTAGTAATAAAAGAATGATTCCAAAATGATTGAGCAATTCAAGAGACAACCTCACATTCTTGGGGACCAAATACTCCAAAGAGTAAATTAAAGTAGACACAATTATTAAAGCCATGTTATGCAAAAGTTTCATACATTATATTCTTTTGAACTGCAAATAGCAGCCCAGAGCATAGGGAAGCAAATTTGGGTAACATATTTGTGGTGGATGAATTATGCTTAAAAGTTCGATAGATAAGGGCCTCTTCGTCCATTGCTAAGATGAATGCTCTATCAGCAAGCAACTTACATAATTAATTGGAAAAGAAAATGATCAGCACTTGGTTCATTTTATCGGCGTGTTTGATTCTAGTTTATTAATACCGTACTAGGAAATTCAAGCCTAAAACTCCAACATTAGATTCTTGAGTTGTTCTGTTGAATAAGTACATAGACCTTGAGATCAGAAAAATAAAAACCACAAGGTGAAGGGATGCCAAACAATCATAATTTCCACAGTTAATGATGGTGTAGCAAAGTGGTCTTTTTGCGGTCCAGCTTCCAAGTGAGTCTAAATCTTGTAGCTTTATTGGAATAGTTGTGAACAAAGTTAGTAGTGCCTTTAGGGAAGAGGACGACGAGGAAAGTGATGAAGAGGATTGAGATTCCCTGCTGTAACAGCAGGGTGTTGTACCTATTTCTGTGAGAGAGGGGGGAGAGAGAGAGGGAAGAGAGAGAGGGGCTGTAACCATGGTTACTCTATCTCTTCCCTCTCTCTCACAGAAATGGGTACAACACCCCTGCTCTGCTGTAACCATGGGTTACAGCAGGAGATCTGGATCCTGATGAAGATGATGATGATTCTCAAATTTAAAATGATTGACTTGTAATGTTGTAATATCACGAAAAAAATGTAGAAACTAATTAGAATTTGGTTCATATTGATGTGTTTTTGCACCTTTGTTCATATATATATAGTGCTGATGATTATTTCTGTCAAATTATTATTTTTAATGTGTTAATGTCTTTGTAATTTATTTATACGAAGTCAGATATGGATAGGATATGGGCTATTCGTGGTCGGGCTGGACGCAGAGCTGCTTCCTCGCAGGTGGGTCCCACCTCATCATTGCCCACTGATGACGAGGCACAGGGTGCTCGTGTACAGCAGATAGGGCCCCAGCTCCAGCCGCAGCCGCATCCCCAGCCGTCGCCCCAGTCCCAGCCCGACGCAAATTCATCCCACATGCACTTTGATTCTCCTTCTTCCGTGGGTTCTACCTTAGGTATAGTTGATAACGGTGTTTAGTACATTTTCGCTAGCCTTTGATTTAAAGTATATTTGAACTGTATTAATGCATGTGTTTTGTAGGATCTCGATGAGGCCGTGGTTCGACATGCGGGGTACGTCTCGACCCCCAGCGTAAATAGTCCCTATGGGAGGAGTGGCTGGTACGGTGAAGTATTTTTTTCTGAGATAGTATTTGTTTAATTAGAGTTTTTTTTCTGTAGTTAATTTGTGTTATTGAATGCCTTATAGGAGGGGTTCACGTTTGACTCACTTGATCAGCAGGCACTGGGCAGCAGGCCTTCTTTGCTTACATCGGTAAGAATTACTACCAATGGCTCCACGACGCACGGGACCGGGCAAAGAAGATGCTGCCCGAGGGTTCCCCGATGATGGAAATGACAAGATATCCCCTATATTGGATATCTCTAACTGTATGGAGGGAGATGATAGATCGGTGGACTGCGAATCCAGGCTGGGACGCCAAGAGTAAGAGCGGGGCCGAGAACTGACAGAACAGATATCTGGCGCACACAGGGGGGGTTGTGCCACACGACATCGTTCGACACATGAATGCGGTCGAGCACCCGGATCTGAAGGAGGATGAGGTCGTAGCTTTGACGTATAGTCAGACGCACGTGCGGAAGAAGGATAAGAACGAGACGCACCGGGCGGGCGACTATATTTGAGATATTGACCAGCGGATCGATGTGAGTCAATTTGTTTAAGTTGTTAATTTTTTGTCTTTCTATCCTCAATGTATGTTGCGTTAATTAATGCCCTAACATATCTTTAAATCACTGTTTTTGCAGGCCTCGTATGAACAGCTTAGGGGTCCGAGCAGCAGTCCGGACAGCTATCAGCGTCCACTAGTACAGGTGCGAGTACTGGGGCGTTGAAGCGATGGCTGGATACGTCGGAGGTCGTCAATCTGCCGAAAGGCCGCATATGGGGCCTGCCTAGCATGACTGCTCGTGCCGTGATATGAGCGTCCTCACCCCCCGCTGCCCCTCCAAAGACACCGGCTCCTCGGCATCGGTTGGGGAGATCTAGCGCATTGCTACGGTGGTGTTGAGGATGATCAGGGAGCAGGATCAGCAGGGTACCGTTGCTGGACATGCCGAGCCGGCCCCAGATCAATAGGATCCAGATCAGGGACTTAACAACCCCTGATGTGCCCCTTCTCATGCTCGGTCCCAGTTTGTCCCCCCCCGCCCAGCTTGTACTATTCTCCCCTCTCCTAACCGCCTGTATCCGGTTCCTGGCTTGTACATAATGAGTATTTTTTATAATAAATATTTTTTTATGATTGATTATATATATTTCTTTGTGTATTGATTATTGTGCATCTTTGTTGAGAAATGAAAATTTTATTACAGGTCTGGGTAATAGAAAAATAAAAAAAATATTTGACTTTTGGCGACAGATTAATTCTGTCGCTAAAAGTGTTCATACTATCAGCTTTTTAGCGACGGAATATTTCGTCGCTAAAAATATTATTTAGCTACGGAATATTCTGTCGCTAAAAACTTTATTTCGTCGCTAATTTCACAAAATGGAAAATAAATTAAAATACTTAAAATATAATTAGCGACGGATATTCCATCACTAATTAATAAATAAATCCGTCGAAAAAAGTGAAATATTACACGACGGATTTGAAAATTCTGTCGCCAAACTTTTAGAGACGGACTTTTATACGAGGGACTTTTAGCGACGGTAAATCCGTCGCTAAAACCTTTAGGGACGGAGTTTGGTATTTTAGCGATGGATTTTTCCGTCGCTAAAAGCCTTTTTTCTTGTAGTATTTTTTTATATTATTTTACTTATTAAAAAAATTAGTGATTTTGATATATTTTTTGCACACCCTGGAGTGAAATCCTGGTTCCGTCACTGCCTGTAGAAAAAAAGTTAAAGGAGAGTGAGCTTTTGAGAGTTCAGGAAGGTCGATCAATGATTTAAAAATAAGAAAACGATACAGAAGATTTTATATTTAAACCAATGGCAACTTTTAAAAAGGAGAGACAAAATGATTCAGATGATTTTCTTGATACAATCAAATGATAATTTAAAAAGGGCTTCTCAAAGAAAATCACAGTATTTCGATATAAATATTTGGATGAGTATCAACTCAATCTCTTAAATCAATAATCATCTGAAAACATTTCAGGTGCAGTAAAACAGAAACATAAAATATTGAACATGAGCAGTACAATATAGCAAAGCCACTTCGGCAGTGCTCGATACGATTTACATATGTATATGTACGCTGACTAGTCCATTTAGGTACTAGTTGTTATTAACAAGTGCAACTAAATACTGCTTGGAGTTTGGGAGAGGTCAAGTTTGGAGTGTATTTATGAGGTTCCTATATATTTTTGGTAATTTTAGTTCCGATTCACACAAAAATTCCTAACTATTTTTTTTATTTTTTATTTTCAGAGACAAACTCAAAGTTTGACTAATACTTTTTTGCTACCCAATCTCAAACATATATTTTTTACATATGTATAATTTTTTTTTTGGTGCTTGAAGAAAGGTGCATATACACTACATCTTAATCCCTCGTGCACGGTGTGTGCCACGAGCATCTGCCGCCAGAATATCGGAAATATCGGGAGGTGGAGCAGTCAAAATTCGAAGTCCGTAAGATCCACTCTTGCTTGATTGTGCCAATTTGTCGGCACAAGCATTAGATTCCAGCCAAATGAATATCAATCTGTAGTCCCATTCCTTTTCAAGCAAGTTCTGTATTCGGAGGATCAAGTTTCTGTCTGGATCCATGAATGAGTTGTTTGTAATGGCTTCAATTGCCTCTAAAGCATCGGATTCTAAAATCACTTTTTTGAATTCCTTATCCCAAGAAAGCTGCAGTCCCTGCCATATGGCCCATAGTTCAGTCGTGCGGCTATTTGTGACCCCAATGTGCTGAATAAAACCAAATATCCATTGGCCACAGTGATCACGCGCTAATCCAGCTACACCAGCTCGTCCTGGATTTCCTTCAGCAGCTCCATCAACGTTAACTTTTATCCAATCAATATTTGGAGGTGACCAATGACATACAAGTGGTTGAGATGGTGCAGTACTTGTGGTCTGATTTAGGAACATACTTGCCTCCTTAACTTTGGATAGAATGATTTGTGCTAGATTATCAGGTAACACACCAGCTTGCTCATGTACAGCTTTATTCCTCCAATGCCACAACGAATACGCAACTTCGGTAAAAATGAAACTCCATTCGTCCCAAGTATATATCGAGATATCCTTATTTTTCAAGTTCCAATCGATCCACGCACTTATGTTTTGCGAAAAAAATATAGGCCAGAAGGACGGTTTGACAAGTTTTTTCCATACCTTCTTAGCATGTGTGCAGTCTCGAAGAGCGTGGACCGCACATTCAGTAGCGGTGTGGCATACTGGACATAGATCATCAACATCAATGTGGCGGCATACCTTTAACTCGTTTGTCATCAATATGTTGTGGCGAACCAACCATATGAAGTGCTTGGAACGTGGATGACCTTTGGTAGCCCATAACCGTTTCCAATCTCTGCATTGAGTTTCATCTTCCACCTCTTGAAATGTTTGATAAGCCGATTTAGCTGTGAAGTGACCATTTTTGGTGTATTGCTATAATTAGTATACTCATAAGTGCTATATGTATAATTAGTATACTCATAAGTGCTATATGTTAGTACATTTAGTTGAATTATTTTTTAACTATTGTGCATGTCTACAAATAAAAATCAGCACAACTAATAATGTATAAATGTACACGAATTATAGAACCTCATTATAGGTGATATAGTAATACTAATTTACATATAATACTTTTTGCACAACCTGTGAAATTGTTGACTAGAAATACTTCAAACTTATTTAATATCGCTAGCTTATTGCACCAATTGTAATTATATTAGATCAATTTTTTATTAGCGACTCTAATCTTTTTTTTTTATTATTTTTTTATGTCCAATTGTAATTATATTAGATCAATTTTTTTATTAGCAACTCTAATCTTTTTTTATATAATTCTTGATCTTTCCGATATCCTAATTCCGCCCCTACTTTCGTCATTCAAAACTATTGTCGCTATTATGAAAGATTTGTACATGTTTTGTTACTCAGAGAGGTGGCGTAGAAAATGGAAAGCGAGATGAGAGAGAAGGTGGGTGGGGCTGGAAATTAGATCCTATATATATGGGAACGTTAGTCACATATGTAGGCTAAAGATTGTCGTTACATGAAGGGGAAAAAGAAAGAAGAGTTAATGAAATAAATGACTTCGGTTGGGGCTACATCGTTATTTTTGATCTTTTATTTATTTGAGTTAAGTGTAATTTCTTAGACCTCAGGTAGCTCATTGTACTAGCATCAAGTTGCAAGTAGGTTCAATATAAGTAAAGGGCACGGAGGCGGTGAATCGGGAATTAATTAAAGTTTGAACTTTAGGAATAAATTCAAAGAAAATTATCAAAAGCTAGACAAACGAGCTACAATGCACCTTAACATCGAATATTGTCAAGAAAACAAAAAGGACCCAATCATTGCCTTTTTTTGAAAATATTCTTTGACAATGCAACAAATAAACTTTTTGAATGAAAACATTTCCAAAGAAAAATAAGTTTATAAATAAGCCCAGATTTGGTCATATACGTTCCATTCATTGGCCAACAGAAGTCATAAATTTCTCGGTGCCTGCAGAGCCTGTCTACCCGTGATTGAAATACCATTTAAAAATCTTCAAGTAAGATTCCGGAAAAGAGCAAATAAAAAAAGAGATAACATCATTAAACTTCAAGAGTTTTGTTGAAACGATTACAATAATTATTGCGCTACCACGTAACACGTAGTGGGTTCCGAAACATACCGTATGAAGTCTCCGAATATTCCGACGTAGGATCCTTGTTGTTACGAGCCTCCAACACGCTTGATCTTTTTTGCAGGTACGAAAACGGCTACTAGAGTCGAGTTCTTCGTCCACGAACCAAAAATCCTAGAGCTTGGTGATTGCTCTAGAGAGAGTGCTATAGAGAGGGTTATTGCTATGACTTCTTACTTATTGGGATATCTCTAACCTTTATATAGAGATACAATTAGAGACTGACTTTACCTCAAACTCTTAGGAGATAAAGATTGTATTTATCTCAAACACTTAAGAGATAAATATTCTCTAAATAACTGTATTTATCCAAACTAACAAATACACATTATCTGTTAGTGGGCGGATAATGGGTCCACTGACCCAATTTATTAACAGCTCCCACTCGCCCACACACAGGGCAAATAAATCGTACAGTCCCTCTTTATCTCTCGTCCACTCATCTCCTCATACAGGAAATGGAACGTGCGACCTACGAGAAAGGATGTCCAGTTGAGGAGTATTGTATTAAGTTATCACCAAACTAACACAATACATCACTCCAAAAAATCTCGTATGTACCCCAGATAGTTCAATTACACCAGATTAAACACTCTCAAATCCCTCATAATGAGCAGTGTTAAACCTCTCATATGTTATGTATTCATGACTCATATCGAAACGAAAATCGACAAAGTCGCCCGGGCTATGAATCACACAACATGATGTAATATTGAACTTTCTTCCCAAAGCCCTCATGTCATTCCAATTAGACCCAACCGCTTTCCTAGACATGCCCCGCGAGACCGCATCATCCATGATCCAAGGGTACATGCTAAAGTAGCGACATTGAGTATCCTCTTCATGACATAGTCTAAGGTGAAAAGGGTACTACATAGAATCAAAAAATTTCGATCCAAGTGGCTCACACAGTGACGAAGCAGGGATTCATTCGTCACTCCCACTGTCGGTCTGCATTTAGCACATGCAGTATGATTTGCATGCTATGGCGTAACCCGCAAGGGCGTGTCACATAAATGTATAATAAAATACGCCATACGAATCTAAGTCTAGTCGCTGTACAAGCGCCTAACCTGAGTTTTTCAGCCCAGTCACTCTCATAGTGCCTGCCTGAAATCTCACATTCGGCTGTAAACAGGCTACATAGAGTTGTGGAGATACTCTATGATCGACCTACATTTTTTAGGTCTCATCTTAGCTCCAACTAAGGCGACATGTTTGCTTTATAAGCTGTATCATCTTATTCGCCCACTTGGCGCTTAAGACAATTATGTCTCATCTTGCTCGCTATCTTAGCGCCAAGGTGAATTACCCGTGTGAGTGGGTCAATTCGAGCCTGGTGACACTCTCAATAAGGATGTATATGTAATCACAAAGATTATCCATTCATTCCAAAATAAACTCAAATCAAGGAACAAAAATTTAATGTAATAAATAATGTCAAGTACATAAGATGCCATAAACATATCAAAACCTACGTAGTCCCATACTCCTAATGTGAGAAAGGAAAACATCTCTAGCAATAGGCTTGGTCAAAGGATCAGCCACCATTCTGCCAGTAGGTATATGCTTCATGGTCACCTCTCCTTGCGCAACTAAAGTTCTAATGAAGTGATAACGAAAGCCTATGATATTTGGGGTCCGTTACAAAATCTAGGGTAGCTGTATTGTCACAGTGAACAGTGACAACCTCATCTGCATGAGCTGTAACCCCTAGAGCCTGTATGAATGACCTCAACCAAACAGTTTCCTGGACTGCTGCTGAACAAGCAACATACTCCGACTCCATCGTGGATAGGGCGATGCAAGACTTTTTCTTGCTGTACCAAGAGATAGCTCCACCTGAAGTGGATATGCGCTCATCTCTATCAGCGCCCCAATCAGCATCGCTGTATCCTCTCAATCTCAAGTCTCCACCATGATAACACAGGACGAGATCAGCGGTTCCACGTAAGTATCGAAGAATCCTCTTCACCGCATTCCAATGAGCGGGTCCAGGATTACTCTGATAACGACTCACCATTCCAACGGCAAAGCAGATGTCTGGACGCGTACACAACATAGCGTACATCAGACTCCCAACTGCAGCCGCGTAAGGCACTTTGGACATCCGATTCTTTTCCTCATCATTCTTTGGGCATTGGTCTGTGCTTAAAGTACACGCCTTGTCCATTGGAGTGTCTATGGGTTTTGAGTTATGCATACGGAATCGTTCAATGACCTTTTTGATATGTCTCTTGAGACAAACCGAGAAGTCTCTTTGGACGATCACGTATGATTTTAACCCCGAGCACATAATTAGCTTCTCCCATGTCCTTCATCTCAAAAGTTGAGGACAGCCACTGCTTAGTGGCGACAATGGAACTCATGTCATTCCCAGCTAAAAGAATGTCATCCACATACAAAGAAAGGATCAGAATATTTTTCTTGGATCATTTTACGTAAACGCAATGGTCTTGTTCAATCATTTCAAAACCTATAGAGGTAATGGCATGATGAAACCTAAAGTACCACTGCCTAGACAATTGTTTGAGACCATATATAGAACGTTTGAGCAGGCAAACTTTGCGCTCATGTCCTTTGACTTCAAAACCCTCAGGTTGAGCCATATAAATCTCTTCGTCTAGTTCTCCATTGAGAAACGCAGTCTTAACATCCATATGAAAAAGTTCTAAATCTTGCTGGGCGACAATAGCTAGGATCAGGCGAATTGAAGCAAATCTCACCACTGGGGAGAAAGTGTCTTCATAGTCCACACCCCGCAGTTGGGTATAGCCTTTCGCCACAAGACGTGCCTTATACTTGTCAATTGACCTGTCTGCCTTGCGCTTGACTTTTAAAACCCACTTGTTTCCAACAGTCTTGTGCCCTGGCGGAAGGTCAATCAACTCCCAGACCTGATTCTTTTCCATTGAGCTCAACTCATCCTTCATTGCAGCCATCCACTCATTACTAGCAGAGGAAGATAAGGCTTCTTCCATAGAAGTAGGCTCGTCTTCATCATTTGGAGTGCACATAAGAATTTCTCCGTTAATCTCAAAACGACGACGTGGAACTCTTCCTCGTGCACCTCTACGCAGTTGAGAATCTTGTTGACCTAATGGTCCTTGTGGTGTGCTCCCACTTTCTGGGATACTCCTACTAGGTTGAAGGTCACTTACACTATCTTCAGCGACAACCGGATGAGGAACTAATTCCCCACCTTCGCTTGGAGATGGTAAAGTGGCTTCAACCTCCTCTAACTCATAGAGGTCAAGATTCTTACTCGCGTCTCCAATGCTAGGAAAATCATTCTCTATGAAATCGACATCACGAGACTCTATTTCAGTCCTTCCACCATTTGGATGTTCACCATACATCACATAGCCTTTAGAGTTTTTCAGAATACCTTAGAAAGATACTCTTCTTTACTCTAGGCCCTAGTTTCCCATACTTATGAGAAGTACTGTGAACATAACCTGCTGAGCCCCATGGGCGCAAGTTATCCAAATTTGGCTTTAGGCTAATCCAAAGCTCATATGGGGTGGATTTGACTGATTGTGAAGGCACTCGATTAAGTATATAGGCTACAGTCAAAAGAGCATCCCCCTAAAAAGATATTGGAAGGTTTGCTTACGCCATCATAGACCTAACCATGTCTAACAATGTTCTATTCCTTCTTTCCGCAATACCATTTTGTTGTGGAGTATTAGGAATAGTAAGTTGCCTGCGTATCCCTTTTTCCTCACAAAAACTTTTTGAAGTGATCTGACAAATATTCGGGTCCCTGGTCAGTGTGAAGAGTTTTTAAATTCTTCTCTTTCTGATTTTTAACCTCAACTACAAAACGTTTGAAACAGTCCAAAGCTTCATAGCGGTGAGATATCAGATACACATAACCATATCGCGTATAATCGTCTATCAGTGTAAGGAAATAAGAGGCGCCATGGCGTGCCTTTACACTCATAGGTCCACATATGTCAGAGTGAACTAGCTCAAGTGGTTGAGTTGCTCTCACAGCCTTTCCAAAAGGCTTCCTGCATGCTTTACCGGCCAAACAAGCCTCACATGTTTGTAGATTGACTCTTGCGAGTGGGCCCAAAAGGCCTTCTCTAGCCAAACGAGTCATTCTATCTTGGCCTATGTGGCCCAGTCTTGCATGCCAGGTGGTAGAATCATTCACAATATTATCATTCACAACATAAGAATAAGAGGACTGAGAATCATTTAAATCCAATTAAAAAAGACTATCCATGCGAAAACCATGTCCGAACAAAACATCATCCAAAAAGATGTCCAACTTATTACCCTTAAAAATAAAGGAAAAACCACTGTCTAATAAAGCAGTAACTGAAAGTAGATTAAGCCGAACAGTGGGTGCATATCGCACATCCTCAAGAATCAATGTGCGCCCAGTGCGCAACTTGAGCTGGTAAGAACCAACCCCTAGCACCTCTTCGGAGCTATTGTTTCCCATGAAGATATGTTTGCTACCTACTGGAATCCGGTGATAATCTACGAACCCCTCTCGATCACGTGCTACATGTTTTGTTGCACCTGTATCCACAAACCACACAGGTTGGGAATGAGCAACCATCACATGTGAGGAAACATATAACTGAGAGATAGATTCTGAAAGTACCTTCTTCGGCTCAGTGCAATCACGAGCGAAGTGTCCTTTCTGTTGACAGTTGAAGCATTTAACTTTAGACAAATCCTTTTTCCCACCACGTTTTCCTCTTTTGCGTTTCTTCATTTTTCCTTCCTTTGGCGCAGAAGTGCTAGCCTCTCCTTTCTTACTTTGTCTTCCGCGCTTGCCATTTGCATTGCGCGATCCCCCTTGGGCGACATAAGCAAGGGTCTTGTCAGCGTCTCGAGTCTCGCCTCAAGGATGACATGCTGTGAAACATCAGAAAAGTTCTTGATGTTTTCACTATGGGTCAATATATGTTTCATATTGGCCCATGAGGCAGGAAAGGACCTTATGACAGCTCTGACTTGCTGCTCATCTGTGAGCGCATGGCCAGCATCCCTTAGCTTACCAATCATATTGGACATCATCCTTAGATGTTCACTCATGGTATGTTTAGGGTCTTTTGTGTACTCCTCAAACTTAATCACAAGGCTACGAAGCCGCGTAGTTGAGGTTCCACCAAAAGAGAACTTGAGCTGCTCCCATAAAGCTTTGCAAGTTGGAAGTTCATCATACTGCCCGATTAGATCATTTTGCAAGCTGCTCAACAAGGTGTAGCGCGCACTACGATCTTTCTGATTCCATTTCTGGTAGGCAGTGTGGTCTCTTAGGGGTTGCGCCTCAGTTGGCGCGACCATCTCCTTGGTCAAGTGCTCCTCGAGCTCTTGTTCGTTCAGCATGAATTTCATCTTTTTGTGCCAAACGTCATAATTATCTCCGTTAAGTTTCTCACCCTTAACGAGATCAGCTATGACATTCTTGGTGGCCATTATATTCACTACATTAGATTGCGCAAGGAAAAGACATTAATTATACATCCTTCTATTTATTTCAAAAAATTCAAATGAAAAACATAATCCTTCCTCACATCATGAAATCGAAAATTTGCTAAGCTCGTAATCATCTCCCATGTATGTGAGTTGGAAAAATATTTTTCAAGTAATTTTTCGCAATAAATTTCATCATTATATAAGCCACAATATAATAAATCATCCACATGATAATTTAGAACAATATAAAATTGCACCATGCAATGTGCAAGGACTCCATTGAGCCCTATTGGCATTCTAATAACTTATGCTAAGAAAATTCTGGCTTGAATAATGTGCGTGCGAAATTACATCCCCGTACAAGGCTTTCTAGAAATATACAGGAAAATAGTAGAATACAACATCTTTGAGAATCCTACTACAAACTACTCCAATAAAACAAATGGAGATGCCGCACAACACATTATTCTCAAAAGAATTTTCTTAAAACAAGAGTAAACACATAAACATAAGTTTCTTTAGAATGCCAATCTAGTATCCATCCATTTAACCTAAAACTAGCATGCTCAAATAACAAGTTAAAGGGTAATTTAAATGGATGAATATGTCACATTCTCCTTCCAAGGAAAACGGGCGTAAAGGCCTTGAAAATTGAGTTTAAAGAGGTGTGGGCTCACCAAAAGCCCAACAAATATATATCTCAACAAAAGCATATTTAAACCATAATGCTTATCAAGGCAAATAAATAAAATATAATTCATCTATGTCATATAACTCTCCATAATATTTATTTTTACTCACAAAGTGCAAAAATTAATATTTACGCATTATTCGTATTTTTTGGGAACACATAAGTACCACAAAAAAATATTTCTAAATGGCCCAAAAATGAGAGATAAATTCTTAAAATTGGTAAACAGTAAATTTATCCATAATATACCCTCTGGAATTAAAGAAAAATTCTGAGTGCATCAAAACAAAATTTTAAAGCTAATTTTTCTAGAAAAAATCATTTAAAAATTAAACAGAACACACACAGAGGGTATTGATGTAAATTTAACACCATAAAAAAAATTACAGAAGCCAAGAAAGAGCTCCACGCGCCGGTGGTGGGTCAAAAAACCGTCGAAAAATACCTCACGCGCCTCCACGCGCCGCCGTGTGCGTGGGGCAGCCACTGGATTCTTGAAGAAGGCGCGTGTGAAGCACGCGCGCGTGGAGCGCGTCGGGATCTGTCTGCTTTTCTTTCTGGCGCGTGAGCGGCGTGGCTTGGCGCGCGCGGGCGTTTCTCAGCTCCTTCGCGCGTGGCGCGCGTGATAGTGGCTCAGCTTGATGCGTGGTGCGCGTGGATCACTGTTCATCTTCTTCTTTAAAAAACCCTAATTTTTCAGCCGCCGCCATGCCGCGATGCCAACTTCTGAAGGCCATATCTCTCTCGTTTTTAAGCCAAATAATGCGTATGATATATCGTTGGAAAGCTTATACGACATAGATTAATTATGTACCATTGGATCATGATAAAAACTAAATATCATACTCCGAATTTGAGTCCCAAAACTCAAAAAAATCACAATTTTCTTGAAAAATAAAATTGTGATTTCTCACAAACCATGCATCCAAAAATCACGAAATTTTAGGGAGTTCATCCTCAACCATAGGAGAACAAAACTATACAATTATTTTTTAGAAAACATGCTCAATAAATTTCAAAATTTTGTAATGGGTCTCAATCATGTATTCGGAAAAAATCGCAACATGCACATAATTTATTCTAGCATGTTAAAGGCGAATCAACAAGTAATCAGGCTCTGATACCAATGTTGAAACGATTACAACAATTATTGCGCTACCACGTAACACGTAGTGGGTTCGGAAACATACCGTATGAAGTTTTCGAATATTCCGACGTAGGATCCTTGTTGTTACGAGGCTCCAACATGCTTGATCTTTTTCGCAGGTACGAAAACGGTTATTAGAGTCGAGTTCTTCTTCCACGAACCAAATCCTAGAGTTTGGTGATTGCTCTAGAGAGTGCTATAGAGAGGGTTATTGCTATGACTTCTTACTTATTGGGATATTTCTAGCCTTTATATAGAGATACAATTAGAGACTAGCTTTACCTCAAACTCTTAGAAGATAAAGATTGTATTTATCTCAAACACTTAAGAGATAAATATTCTCTAAATAACTGTATTTATCAAAACTAACAAATACACATTATCTGTTAGTGGGCGGATAATGGGTCCACTGACCCAATTTATTAACAAGGTTAAAAAGTAAATAACTGTAAGAGATACGGTTTTCACAAAATGGACACCCTTATCCAAAATAAGAAAGAGTTAAATCAAAATTCTTCTACATTAAAATTTTGTGATCCTAATTAACGATTTTGGCTATCATAACCATTTCTTTTTTTTAATGCCAACTACACTTAAACCTTTAAATACGCGCAAACTTGTATTTCTCTCTTCTCTTCCCTCTCTAGAGGACGTCTCTCTCCACAGTGAACCACTATGGCACCAACTATCTATGGCACCATCACCACCATATTTTCCACAACCAACCACCATACTACGACCAACAACCACCCCAGCATCACCCAACTGTCAATTGCACCTCTATTGCCTCCGCCCACCACCCATAACTGCCAGCAAACTGAGAATATTCAAGAAAAGCAGGGTGGTCTGGTGTGCTTGTGTGTGTGCTCCGATCTGTGTCTGTCTCTCTGTGTTTGTGTAAATGCATGTGCCGACATGCGTATGCTTGAGTTTGTGTGCATCGATCCTTATGTGTGTGTTTGCGCGTGCATGTATATATGTGCATGTGCGTGTGGTTTACTTACTTGGCAGTGTGTATGGTGCAATGATGGGCCATGGTGGCTTTTATGGTGTGATTTTGGCGGGGAGAAATAGAGAGAGGGAGAGAGAAAGATGAGTTGGAGTGCTTTGGTGGCTAGTAGTGTGGTGTTATGAAGGTGCTAAGGTGGTTGTTAGTGTTGGATGACGGTAGTGATTATCTGAGTGAGAGAGAAGGCAGTGAGGAGAGGAGGGGAAGTTTGTCTCTTCATAAAAAAATATTAATGCCATTAGCATTCTATTTGATCAAAAGATATAAGTGCTATTATAATAAACACAGTTATTGACTGTAATCTACTCCTAAACTTAAGAAATTTTGTGATATTATCCTTAACATTATCCAATTTTAGGTATTAGTGTGAACAACATAATGCTTACACTACCACTGCTACCTAATCATTTTTTTGCCGACCATGTGTGAACCATGCGGCTACTTACAAAGTCTACTTATGTAGTTTTTTTCTTAAGGGAGCATCTATTTTTGCATTGTCAGATGCTTAATAATTTACACTTAACTGTCGTTTAAAATATATTAGTGACAAATATTAAGAAGATAGAAAAAAAATTGTGACGTAGTTAAACATTTGCAGAGTAAAAGTAGGCTCTTCCTACATATTCTGAAAGTACTTTAATTTATTTGAGCTTTTCAATGAATTCTGTCAAGTCCCACATCGACAATACATGAGATTTGAGATTGATTCTTATATCTGGTGGGTTTCTCATTCTTTTAAACATACTTTTGAATTAGACACCAAATTCAACAATTTCATTATTATTTCATATATGACCAGGGTGGTTAACATTCTTAGGCTTATTACAGTAAATCTCATTTGCGGGTCTTTCATAAACCTTTCAAGTTGATCAGAGTCCAAGCTGAAAATTTTTGTGCTGGATTTTTCAAGAAACCAATCGAATAGTGTTGAGACTATAATCTCGTGTTGGATACACAATAATAGTAAATACAGTACTTCACTGTATAGGTCTTGTGGGTCTTTTATTTCACTGTCGATTAGTTTTCAGTTGAATGCTTTTGTATGATATCCGAACGGGTTGATCCAAGCCTAGCAAGGAATACAAACTGAAATTCATGGCCACCCAATAAAATTCATCCACGTGTTTAGTCCAATCAAAAGAAGTCTAATCACATGTGAGAGGGAATGTTGAGACTATAATCCCACGTCTGAAAGAGAATATTATACAAGCTTTACGTGCCACTCTTTTTATTATCAAAATGGCTATGAGCTGAATGCTTTTATAAAAGATTTAATTTATTATGGTAGTGGTATTGCGATTCTACCAAGAAATAGTTTCGTTTTGGCCGGCGACCTGGGGTAGGTGTAATAGATAAGTTCATTATTGCCGGTACATTCTCATGAATGGACTCTTCCTTAAAAACAATATATAAATAATGAAAAAGAGATTCTAACTCATGTGGAACACGGGTTCGATTGCGAAAGAGGGAAGAATGGATGATTATGAATCCTTAAAGGTGTTGACAGTTAACAATTAAAGTCTTAATACATCTTTCTGCTCTTGCTTGATTGCCCATTATATGCCTTTCTTTGCTAAATTCATTGATTCTTAGGACAATAGAGCAAGCGGATCCGATTAGATTAGACATCATACTTGATCTAGAGGTGCTTGACTTGCGGGTAAAACTCTAAAGAGAAATCACATTTCTCATTCTAATCTGACACGTAAAGAAAGACAAAAAATCGACATACTCTGTTATAATTATAAGAGGTGCTTTGCTTTTGACGATTGGCTGCTAATTTACAATCAATTCCATCATCTCGATCAAGCGGGATCTCCACCGACAAACTTGTCACATATAAACAATTTAAACCAAGCCTTATGGAGAGTGAGAAGAAAATTAACAAAACATTGATTTGATACTATTCCCAAAAAGGCAAAACATAGACGTCACATATTGGTGGCAAACAGAGTAGAATAAATTGCATGGTAACGTTAATTCCCTCTAGAATAAATTTCGCACAGACCATTTAAGATTGTTGGATATGCTGCAAAAAAGATTTCCTGCCCCTTTTTGCTCATGCATCTGTCACCTTAATTCCCTCTAGTTTGACGGTTAGGACCAATAGTTCAAGACCATTCGGTGTTCGCTCCAAAATAAGATTCGATATTGTTTTATTAACTGATATGAATCAGCATGTGGTTACCCGAGCAATTGAAGACTTGTTATTTTTATTAACGACCTTAAACTTGATGAATTGAGCTATAGTTGTTATACCAAAACTAGGCGCAAAGGACCAATTGAAAAGGATGAGAGAGACTTTAGTCCAGTACACTCGTATAGCACACCTGCACCTCCTCCAGTATGTTTTTTTAAAACAACATATAATGTAACCATTGCGTTGTTAGTTTCACTATGTGCTCCCAAGGCTAAAGTAAATACTCCTTCTGTTCCAAACTAAGTATGTATGCTATATTTTTTTCTATTGCAAAATAGTTGTTGTGAACAGTTATACAATGCACGATAATCATCATTTTTCTCCAGAACTAACCTTTCTACTCTTAACATAAGTGGATTTTGGCCTTCTATTTAAGGCTGTGTTTGTTCCACAAAAATTATCTAGCAAAAAAGCTTCTATGCATTTTTCCGGTGTTTGGTTCGTCTACAGGGGTGGAGCTACGCTTGTATGAGGCGGGGGCTAATGTACCTCCTTAGATTTTGGAAAAAATAATATATATATATATATATATATATATATATAGTTTATTTCATCGTGTGACTCGTCACCGATCACGGCGGTCGGCGGCCTTCACCAACTCCGGCCATTCGGCCATCCGCCCTCCGTTCTCCGGCAAATCGAAGACAGCAGCCATGACCACGGACGATCTTCTACAGATCTAGTCTAGATCTGGCTGTTTACAGATCTAGCCTAGATCTGTGAGCCAGCGGCGACGAAGTGACGACTGACGACCTCACCTCAAGACCACCGATGGCGACGGACGGCGACGAACTGACGAAGTCTCTTCTGTCATTCTGTGTCTTCACTCCAACAGCGGCCGCGAATCGAACGGCGATCCACCATTATGTATCGTCACTCCACCGGCGGCCAAGAATCCACCGCCGGTGACAACGACGCCATTCTGAGGTGTGTATTTTGAACAATTTTTTTCCCATTTGAGCATCGATTACTTGATTGATAAATTTAGGTTATTAATTGTGCATTTGAGAATTGAAATAATTAATTGCTGATTTTAAGTTGCTAATTGTGCATTGAGCATTTGAGAATTGAGATTGTTGATGGAGGATGAGACCCAATTGAGAGAGAGATATCGGATATGTGATTTAGTTGAATAGTAGGTTGAAAATTGTATCAAGAACGATCATCCTTTGTTTTTTGCTTGTTAATTAGGTTAACTGTTCATGTTCTCTGCTTTTTAGGTTCCATTATAGCATTTGAGCTAGCTAAGCTTGGAAAGCTCGAAAAACTATTGTTATGGTAGAATAATTTAGTTGGGGTGATTCCTAAGGAGATTGGGAACTGTAGGAAATTGAAAATGATTGATTTCTCGTTGAATTCTTTGTCTCGGACTATACTCGGGTCATTTGCTGGCCTAGTTGAGCTAGAAGAGTTTATGATTAGTGATAATAACGTTTTGGGTTCGATTCCTTCCATCCTCTCGAATGCTATTAGTCTCGTGCAATTGCTGCTGGACACAAATCAGATCTCAGGGTTGATACCACTTGGGCTTGGGATGCTGTCAAATCTTGTAGTGCTTTTTGCCTGGTAGAACCACCTTGAAGGACATACCTTCAAGTTTGGCAAGTTGTAGTAATCTTCAAGCACTAGATTTATCACACGATTCACTCACTGGTGTCATACCTTCAGGCTTGTTTCAACTAAGAAACCTCACAAAGTTGCTTTTGATTTCCAATGATATCTCGGGGTCGAGTTAATTTCTCATTTTCTGTTTTTCTTTGAAGGTATTGAAAGTTGTCTTCCTTTTAAATTTTGTCTTCTTTCTTTAATCCTACTACTATGGGTCTTCTTGTGTCCTTCTGTTTCTCAGTTTTTGGTATATCCTTTCAATCTTAGTAAGATTTTTGTCCCGGGTTGGTTACACTTTTACAAATGAAACATGACTGAAAAAGTAAAAGAATAAACAAAAGAAACTTTTTGTATTATCGAAAGTAGGTTTTTTTGTGTATTATAAAAAAATGCACTATGTTTTTGTGTGTTATTTTACTTATATAAAAATTTACTGACTTCGATATATTTTTAGCACCCCCGGGGTGAATTCCTGGTTCCGCCATTGTTCGTCTATAAGATTTTTCAACAAAAAATGATTCCCGATCACACTTTTTTTGAATAACAAAATGTCGAAAAATTATTTATGGTTTAAAACTTGGTAAGTCATTTTTTGGATTACTGAACACACACACACACACACACACACACACACACACACACTCCCCCTACCCCCCCCCCCACACACACACAGACCTCCCAACACACCCCTCACCCTACCCCCGCACCCCCCCTTACCCACACATAGAGCGATGCCCAAACAGCTAAAACATCGGGAAACATATTTTTTTTGGTATAGGTATTTGTATCATTTTCTATGCAATGCCCAAATAACAGAAAATGAAATTCATAAAAATATTTTTAGGAACTGCTATTTTTTTGAAAATATATTTAGAAAATCGCTTTTCGTGAAACAAACAGGCTTATAAGCACAAAAGATGAAATCTAAGCATTAACTAAACTGGTAATATCTAAAAAGAGACTATTTATATTGAAAAAAAAGAGACCTTAATTATAATATGGGTTCTGGAAAAGGTGAGTTCATATATAGGCACACAACTTTCACGTACGGGTGATAAATATTAGGGCTAATTACACCTATGTCCCTGAGGTTTGGGGGTAATTACAGTCAATGACACAAAGTTTCAAAATGTAACATTCCGTGACCAAACATGTTTCAAATGTATCAACCGTGTCCATCCGTTAGGGTTCCGTCCAAAAAGTATATTTTTTTGCTGATGTCATCAATACATATTTTTAAAATGACGATACTACCCCTTTTTAAATTAAGAATTCAAGCCTTAATTAAAGATTAGGGTTTTAAAACCCAAAATTAGGGTTTTGTTGAAACCCTAATTTACAAATTAGGGTTTTCCCGAAACCCTAATTTGCAAATTAGGGTTTTCCCGAAACCCTAATTTCCAAATTAGGGTTTTCCCGAAACCCTAATTTCCAAATTAGGTCCCTTCCCTCCCCGCCAGCAGTCCCTTCCCTCCCCGCCGACAGTCCCCTTCCCCGCCGGTAGCCCCTTCCCTTACCCCGGCAGCCCCTTCCCTCCCTGCCGGCAGCCCCTTCCCTCCCCCCGACAGCCTCTTCCCTCCCCGCCGACAGCCCCTTCCTTCACCCCGGCAGCCTCTTCCCTCCCCGCCGGCAGTCCCCTTCCCCGTCGACAGCCCCTTCCCTCACCCCGGCAACCTCTTCACTCCCCACCGACAGCCCCTTCCCTCACCCCGGCAGCCTCTTCCCTCCCCGCTGACAGCCCCTTCCCTCACCCCGGCAACCTCTTCACTCCCCGCCGGCAGTCCCCTTCCCCGCCGACAGCCCTTTCCCTCACCCCGGCAACCTCTTCCCTCCCCGCCGGCAGTCCCCTTCCCCGCCGACAGCCCCTTCCCTCACCCTGGCAGCCCCCTTCCCCGCCGACAGCCCCTTCCTCACCCTGGCAGCCCCTTTCTCCTCTGGCAGTCCCTTCTGTTATTCGCCGAACAAAACAAATCCACCACCGGCGACGTCGCCATCGCTCTTCCCCTCCATCTCTTCTCTTCTCCCCCGCAGCAGGGGTGTGGCGATTGGGGGCTGTCCTTGACCCCGTTCCGTTCATGCAGAAGTGACAGAAATGGGGTTGGGGGCGGGGGGCGGGGGGTGGGGGCGCGGGGGTGTGTGTGTGTGGGTGCTGGGTGTGGGGAGAGGAAGAATAATCAGTAAATTAAGTGGGTAATTTATTTTAAAGTCAGGGATAATAAAATCATTTTGTTAAAACCGTTAGAATTTTTAGGGTTCCGTTTGTCAACGGACATAAGTGTTACATTTTGAAACTTTGTGTCCTCGAGTGTAATTATCCCCAAATCTCAGGGACATAGGTGTAATTAGTCCTAAATATTATGCGGCCGAATATCCTTTCTGTACGTTCTGTACGTGCTGTAGCTATTTCGCAGTCACTTACTGTCTAATCTGCAAATGTTATCTCGGTTGATATGTGATATGATACCTCTGCATGAGGCCATATGATCTTTTCTGACTTGCGTAAAAGTTAATTAAGTTGTGAATGCTGTTTATATTTTGGGGAAGTTTGGTTTGAAGACAAGATTTGACTTTTGGTCTGGCATGCCAGACAACCCATGGTAGCTATTTTATGCATCGAGAGCGGTGAAACAATTTCGTTGATCAATTCCGATGAATGTAAATTAGCTATGTGGTTTTTTTATGCTGATCTTGTGGATGTGCTCTTGGGTTGAGATTTTTTGTTTAGTTACTTTTTGGCCATACGGCAACTTGCAGCCACATACTTAGTTTATGCTAATATTATATGGGATCTGGACCTACACTGTTAACCCTCAAACTCAGGACATGATCATCTCATGTTGGCATTTTGGATTGGCAAACTCGATTCTTTTTGTGTTCAGATTTAATTAGATGTATACTTTGGGATCGGCAATGATGACCTTTTCCATTGATTTTGATCTTCCATGATATATGAAGTAAACTACTTTAAATCAAGAGTGAGATTATCGTTTTTTTTTTTTTTGGTACGAACTTGCCACATCTTTGTTCAATCCAGCCGACATTTCTATATTTAACCTTCATGTTTGACAAAGACAACTGTTGCTACTAAAAATATGCTTCGCGTACATTGCGGAACCCGAGTCTGGACCGATGACCTGCAAGACAAAAAACGAGTGACCGCCGGGTGGGGTTCCCGGCGAAAAACTCTCTAATGCTTAAGTCAGAGCGCAGTTACAAAATAGTAACTCTGAAAAAGCATGAATTGTGTACTTGGAGGGGTAGACCCATTTATATAGCTGTAGGAGAAGACTCCTAGTAGGACTGGGCCGTGGGTCAAATGTGTTAGGATCGTGTTAGGATCCTCGAGGATCGCGTTAGGATCCTCGAGGATCACGTCACGATCTCTGATAAGATAATTATTGATCTCCCAGTTTGACTGGAATTGTCGGGTCTTCCCCAATTATTGAAAGTTATATTTGAGTTATATCATAAGCTCCCCACATCCTTAGCTAAAATGTTTGGCTGAGAAAGTTTATACCTGGTGTCTTGAGACATGCATCAGATTTGTAAGTGATTTTCATCTACTTGTAGGGGTAACAATATTTCTCTTTTCCATGTGCTCCGACCTAAGCGGGAGCTTAAGCCTTGGAACTTTGCCCAAGTAGGGCGTTAGAACCCTAGCTCTCGAGAGCTAAGTCTTAGAATGTCGCCTAAGTAGATTATTCAGAATCATCTTTAGAAAGACGAATCATGAGATCCTTTAGAGATTGTGCCTCATGGTAGCCTCTCCCGGGAGAGGACACAAAGCTGTGCATGCAAGTTGTTGTATGTGCTAAGTGTTTAAATGTCCCCTTAAGGGGTCACCTCTCCTTTTGGAAGGTGTTTATTTTGTGAAAGTGTGTGTTCTTTAGCTCGAGCCGACCACAACATGCTTGCGTTTTACTTTATCGCGAACTCTTATCATCAGTTAAGAGCTGGCAAAGAAGCCTCGCACTCACGCTTGGCTAGGTTTTGAATTGACAAAGCATGGTGGGGGGATGAAGTCCCACATAGTCTTTGTCGTTTCACAAGTTAGAACTGTAGCTAAACCGTTTGGATAGAACTCGAGCTCTATCCTGTCACCCTTGAGGGTGCTCCTTCCTCGAGGGACCGCCCTAGAGGGCTAGTGGAACGTAGAGTTCTGGTAAGTGCCCTCGGGGGCGAATGGAGCACAAAGCTCATGCAAATACCCTCGAGGGTTTGACAGAACTTAAGAGTTCTCGTCGTACGCGACCTCAGGGGCAGATTGAGCACGGAGCTCATGCAAATACCCTCAAGGGTTTGACGAAACTTAAGAGTTCTCGTCTTGCACGCCCTCGGGGGCGGAAGGAGCGCGGAGCTCATGCAAATATCTTTGAGGGTTTGACAGAACTTAAGAGTTCGCGTCGTACACGCCCTCAGGGGCGAATGAAGCGTCAAGCTCATGAAAATACCCTCGAGAGTTTTGGTCGAAGCAATAAGTACTTTGTTGTCACTGCGTTCAATAAGAAGGCATCGGGGCATTGAGCCCGCTGCTATGAAGCCCACATGTCTGAGAGGGCACATGGCATTAGGTCTGTAATATTACTGATATCATAAGATATGAAACCACCCGCCTTTGAGAAGACGTGGATATATAAAGACGACTTTTCTGCCTATATGTAGGGTCCGGTCGTAAGAAGACCTGAGAGAGCAATATAGAAGACCATAATCCACCTACTTAACTGTACGAGCATATAAAGCTGGAGAACGCAGAGTTCGTCTGAGTAAGATGTCACTGATGATCATTATAGATAGAAGATGCCAAGTCTGTCAACATATTAATGATGCCTTTTAGCAGAGGCTGAGGATGTGCTCTGATTCGCTGATCGAGGTCATTGTTTGACCCAATATCACCAGACAATTATTAATGCCGAGTCGGCAGGCTGTGGCAGCAGAAACCCTAGATGTGAATTCAAGTTGCAGGCTGCTGTGAACTTGTTCCTTGCTTAAGAAGTGGTCTATATGTCACTGTTGATGCTCATATGCATTGTTTATACCCTTGCAAGAAATAAAAGTACATGACTGAAAAAATAGCCTCTGAAGCAATAAAATATATAAAAATGCAACTATATTTTTAACAAAGAATTAATAGCGGTGTTTTGGTCACTGCGGCCCCATTAGGGTTTTGTCGGTTAGCCGACAGGGGTGTGTTGCACTGCATTTCGCAGGTGAGCTTAAAACGTCATAGCAGTTAGAAGCCTCGACTTTTGACGTGCTTGCACCAACGGACGTAACTACGTAATGCTAGACAAAAATTAAATAGGTCTAGGCATTGAAAGTGTACAGAATGCAGCTTTTGTAAGGCTTGTTAGCGCCTAAAATTATAGTCGCTTTATGTTTTAGTGATATGCCACACAATATAAAATGTGTTCACACTTTTAAAAATGCACATCATATGTGAATTAAATAAGACCCTGTAGGTCTAAAATGCACGTAAATTTTCATGCTTTAAAAAGCGTATGGCCCGTGTAGAATAAATGAGACCCTTAGGGTCTCAAATATTAATATGCAAAATCATGTAGGGGAATTCATAATTCTTCAAAAAAGAAAGATTGCACCTTTTCTTCAAATCTGTCTGTTCTTCTCACGAACAAAGGTTAGGCGGTGCTGTAGGGAGACGGTGGGTGGGTGAGAAGAATTTCAGAGAGAGAAACGGGGAGAGAGAAAGAAACCAGACGTGGTTATAAATCGGATCTTTAGCGATGGAATAACACAGTCTCTAAAAATCCATCGGTGAAGGTCTTATTATAAAGACTTTTACCAACGGAATTTTTAGGGACGGTTTTATTCCGTCTCTTAAATAATTTAAAAAAACCCTAAAAAATACTAATTTTCTAAAAGGTATTCAGCAACTGTAATTCCGTCGCTAAAAGTTCGTTTGCAAATATTTTTACCGACGCCGTATTCCGTCGGTAATAGTATTAAACGACGGACTTTTAACGGTGGGATCTTCCGTCGCTTAAAAACCTTTTTAGCGACAAAATACATTTCGTTGCTAAAAAGCTATCGTAAAATACATATTTTCTAGTAGTGGGAGTCGTCGCATGGTCACAGATCTGGAGCGCCGGTGGCCAGCAGTTGATGGAGTCGAAGCGACGATACGGCGGCGACGGCAAGAGGCGACGACACCGCATATCTGGAGGTTGTGACCAGTAACGCCATGGTGGCTGTTGGTGGCCACAGATCTGGAGCTAGGATGGTTGGCGCAGATCAACACGGAGCTCCTCGGACCGTGATGCTGGTGATGGCCTAGTCTGATGCCAGTGGCTGTGAGGGAGCATAGCTCGATTGGTGTGGAGCTGCTCCGGCAGATTTGTGGCGGTCGTGCGGTTGACTTCGGTGGCCGTGGTTACAGTGGATTTGGCCTTTTTGTCTAGACCGTTGTGCGATGGAGTTGGCCAGAGTGGTGCAACGGCAGACCTGCTAGAGCTTGGTCGCAAGGCTGAGAAGGCGACGATGCTGCCAGTCGCAGTAGCGCCGACTGGATGGATGGGTGGCTGCTGCAATAGTGGGCCGAACTTGGCGGCGATGCACCTCAGGAAATTACGGTGGCGCGCGTCTCGATGGCTCGGTGGTTTGGTCGCATAAATAATCCTCAGCGCTGCTTCTTCCTTTTCTAAATTTATTTCTTTGATTGCGAAGATAATTGAATCTGACACCCACGACAGCGGTAGATTGTTGTCGGTGTTACGGCAGATTGCGGTGAGACTGTTTGACGATGGTAGTGCTGTCGATCTTGTTGGTGATGGCTCCAGTAATGTGATGGTTGATCGGGCGTGGGGTTGCCCACGTTGGTACTGTTGATGGCGGTGGTTCAACGCGTTGTCGTCGTTGCTTGCAAAACGAGTGTTTTGAATTTTTTTGAGGTCAAATGGCTAGGCTGGTGGGTCCCATGAATGGCGTCAATCTGTTGCTGCTAAAAATATGCTTCGCGTACATTGCGGAACTTGAGCCTGGACCAATGACCTGCAAGACAAAAAACGAGTGACCGCTGGGTAGGATTCCCTGCGGAGAACTCTCCGATACTTAAGTCAGAGCGCAGCTACAGAATAGTAACTCTGAAAAAGCATGAATTGTGTAATTGTCCCATACCTGGAGGAGTAGACCTCTTTATATAACTGTAGGACTGGGCCGTGGGCCAGATGTGTTAGGATCGCGTTAGGATTCTCGAGAATTACGTCACGATCTCTGATAAGATAATTATTGATCTCTCATTTTGACTGAAATTGCTGGGTTATTATAAATTATATTTGAGTTATATCAACGACAAAGAAATCACATAACACCTGGAGCAGTCTTCTCCCATTCTTACATCTTCACGTCATTTAAATGCAAAAAGAAAGCAATAAGTTAATCACTCAGGTGAATGATTAACCTTTGTGTTATCGAATAAATACAAGGAATCATCAATGCTTCTGTCGCCATCACCAGTGATAGTCCCGGTGAGCTCCTTGGCTCTCTCGGCTTGATGGTCCCAATCCGTCCAGGCCAAGGCTGCCATCATGGTCACAACACATGAGCCCTGCGCGGCCAAGAGACCGAGCCATAGTCCCTTGAAGTCAAACCCCATATAGAAAGCCAACCATATTGCCACTGGCATTCCCACAAAGTAAAAACATCCTAAATTGATGTTTGCACCCATTTTTGGACGAGCGGTTCCTCTTAAAACCCCACAACCTGTTGTTTGTGGGCAGTTCCCTAGCTCGCAGAGCCCAAGAATTGGCAAAACGGTTGATGTTAATGCGATAATTTCCTTGTCTCGCGTGAACATGCTAGCCCATACATTTCTTACCATAATGGTAAAACAAAGCGCAGAAAATCCTAAGATAAAGCTTGAAGAGATACCAACAATAGCGGCAACTTTTGCTTTCTTGGGCGAGTTAGCGCCGAGTTCATTTCCAACCCTCGTGGATACGCCAAAACTCAGAGAAGATGGGAAAATGTAGATCAAAGAAGTGGTCTGAATTAATATCCCCATTGAAGCAACAGTTGCTTGCGGATTAAGTAACAACCCGCACGACAGAATCATGATTTCGTAACACCACCATTCGAGACAGACGGAGATACAGCTCGGAACAGCTAAATCCAAGAGCGATTTCCAACCCTTGAGACACTCCAAGGAAATGCCACTCCAAGTTTTCTTATATGCACCGGAGACGAGTATGTAGGCGATCAATGATCCAACCAAATTGAAGTTAGTCCAAACGCCACTTAAGGCCACGCCTTTGATTCCAAGATTGAGCACCGAAACAAGAAAATAATTGATTGGTATATGGAGAAGAACAGCCAAACTTGCAGAAAATGTTAATGGCAATGTCATGCATTGTGTTCGAAGGTAGATACGTAAAGGGTGAAGAAGTGAGAGAGAGAAGAGGTCGGGGAGAGAAAAAAGAATGTAAGATTGAGCTTTACTCGCGATATCATCCTCTTGGCCGCAAAAAAGCAAGATCTTTTTCACGTTGCACCATAGAAAAGATATGGGGATTGAGGTTAAAAGAAGGAGAAGTAGTGCCTTCTGTAAAGTGAGTCCAAGAAGTTTGAACCTTCGAGCCCCAAAGGCTTGACCGCATATCGGTTCCATTCCCATGGCTAGGCCTGAGAGGATTGAGTAGCCGGTGATGTTGGCGAAGCCAATGGCAAGTGCACCACCGGCTAAGGAAAGCTCGCCAAGGCGGCCAAGGAAGAGCATGGAGATCATAGAGCGAGAATAGAGTATAAGGCCTGTGAGAACCATCGGAAGAGAAATGTTGGCTATACATTTTGCTTCTGCTATGGCAAGTGAGAAGAGATGGTTTCTACTCTTGCTTTGGCTCACTTCTTTTTGGTTAGGTGATGGGTTTTCTGTAACCAAAGGAGTCCACATGTTGAGGGATTGCCAAGTTTTGAGTATCTGGATTCTGGTTGATAAGGGGGGTCTTTGGAGATAAACATATATATAGGATTCTCCGGTCATGGGACGGCTGCCATGTGATAGGGAAGATAAGTAGGTGTTGAGTTGCCATTAGACTTCTTTTTTTCAGAGTTTACCCTTTTTCAAGTGTTCTTTTCTACCGGCCAGTTCGAAAGAGTTAGTAATTACTTGATTCTCCTCAAAGTAGGTGGCAAAAACGGCGGGTGCGAGTTGGTTAATCCAGTAAAAGTGTATTATAGTTTAAACATGCACCGCGTTTACTTTTATTTTAAATTTTTTTGGTTGGATCTCTTGCGGAAGAATGTACGTATGTCTGCTCCAATCCGGGCATGCAGTGGGAGTATGATATATACAGAGATATTTTAACCTTGCAGGGCCATATCTCTGATGTTGTTTAACCTTAGATTCCTATTCTATGCATCGTTGAGGACAAGAACAACGTTTTTTTTTCTTTATTCTATTCTGGTAAGGATAGCCGTCAATTCAGTCAAATAGAAAAGGTGTTGGACGGCTATAAAAGGACCCATATGGGAGATGGATGGCTCGACTTTATTAATCTCATCGACCTAATGTTCTTATCTCCTTAAATTCGAAAAAGAAATTACAAATTGATACTTAATCAAAAAAACAATTTAGCAAATTTCTTTGACTGCGTTTTCTCCGATTGCCATTGACGGTATTTTAGGTAGTAATAATCTTGCTTTCTGTCTAAATATTTTGTTTAACAGATACTTGTGACTTTCTATTTCACATACAATGACATTTATAATGAATTGTTACATGGTGTTTGGAGTTGACTTTGGGATGGTCAAACCTAATCTAATTTAGATTAAATTAGGTGTGTGTGAGTATTTGACAAAAGAGATTATGAGATTTAATCTGGTTAAAAAAGTTAAAAACTGATTAAATCTATAACCCTGAAAAATGAAGATTACGAAATAATTATTTTTTTTATAATTAAGTTTGACATTTTAATTTATCATCTTATTCCCATATTTTTCAGAAAAAGACATTTCATACTCTTTTAACTAATTATTAGGTGTGACTTTTAATTAACTTCTGGAGTTATATTCTCTTTTACGCTAACATAGAGAGAGAGAGAGAGAGAGAGAGAGAGAGAGAGAGCATAACAGTTCATCCACACCCGCCTTCATCCTCCCTACTATTTCTGTACGCTTTTTTTACCTTTAATTCAGAATAAGAAGTCACAACTTTTGTAGGAGGTTGAAAATAACTTCTTCAATATTTTTTTTCGTATATTGTAGTTACTTTCAGAAAAAAAGTTATACTAACATTACTTCTCTAAATGAATATTAGAAATTTTATTTATGTAGTGTCCTTTATGGTCATTTTATCATATCATATCATATCAAAACTGATTTAATCACTTTCTATCAAATATTTTTTGTAACTTTAAGCTAGTTCACTGTTTACTAAACAACAAGCTGATTTTGCTTAAAGTAGATTAAATCTGATTTTGAAAAATGAATCAGATTTAAGTTGAAATCTGTTTTTCAGAATCATTCTCAAACGGTCTTAGTGATATTGGAGATGGCCAATTCCAAAATGAACACCAAATTTTGGTTTGTAAGAGTCAACATTAATAAACCCTCATTTATCAATGGGCGACCACTCTTGGCCTAATTGAACCATTGTACATTGTCTGCCCCGTTGTCTTTGCCTTCAATTTCATCTTTCTCATCCATGGTAGACTAAACAAGTGATGTAAAGGGCCTGGTGGGGTTGGAGTGGTGGGCAGAAAAGTACAAGAAGCTAACTGCGAATCCATCAAACAGTTGGAAGGTGGTTGTTCTATATGTTGAGGGGGAATGCACATTTGCTTTTATCCCATGTGGTGTACCATTTCATTCAGCTTTTGGAGCCTGTTAAAAGTCAAGTTAAATTATTTTATGGTTCTTGCTTGTTTTGTTCCTTAATTTTCTAGATTACTCTCCCTCTCTCTCTCTCTCTCTCTCTCTCTCTCTCTCTCACACACACACACACACACACACACACAAACACACACAGAGGCTATGGTTTTGCCCCGAATGCTCTGTGCACTATGAGTCATTCACTTATCCTCTTGATGGTCATTTTTTTCCTCCAACCCCACGTTTTTCAGGTGAAAAAAGGACACCGGAGACTTTAAACTTGGCTAAAGAGAGTGGAAAGCAGGGTTTTAAAAAACGGCCGTTACGTATCGTAACGGCCGATTCGTAACGGATTTTCAGGAGTCCGATACCGTTATACACCGATATATCGGTGCTTACATAACATCGAATCGTCCGATACCGTTACACGCGCCGCGACCGTTACGTATCCGAATTCCGCGATTTAAAACCATGGTGGAAAGCTTTGACATAACGTAAGCTGTTTGCATCACAAGAAAATATGTATTTTGCGACGGAGTTTTAGCGACGGAAGGTATTCCGTCGCTAAACATGTCTTTAAGCGACGGAATATACCGTCGTTAAAAATCCGTTGCAAAATACTATTACCGACGGAAGACACCGTCGGTAAAAGTATTTTGCAACGGATTTTTAACGACGGACTTTTAGCGACGGAATTACCGTTGCTAAATATTTTTTTATAAAATTAGTAATTTTGAGTTTTTTTTTAAATTATTTAAACGACGGAATAAAACCGTCGCTAAAAATTCTGTCGCAAAAGTCTTTATAATAAGACATTCACCGACGGAGTTTTAGCGACGGTCTTATTCCGTCGCTAAAGATCCTCCATTTAAATTCAGATCTGGTTTCTTTCTCTCTCCCCGTTCTCTCTCTGAAATTCTGCTCCCACCCACCCACCGCCGTTCTCACCTCCGGCGACCCTTCTCTACGGCGACCCAGCTCCGGCGACACTCCCGTCCCCCACCCGACGCCGCGCCACCAAGCCTTGCACTCCGGTCGTGCCACAAAGCCCTCCACTGTCGCCGCGCAAGGAAACCCACCACTGCCGCCGCACCACCAACGCCGGCGCCGTCGTACCCACCTCGAGATTTGTATGTCAATTGCCCTAAATTATTTGAATTTTTTGTTAATTTGTCTTCAATTTAGGTTACATGCCCTAAATTATCTGAATTATTTAGATTTGTATGTCAATTTAGGTTCAATTTTTTGTTAATTTGTCAATTGCCCTAAATTATCTGAATTATTTATGATGTCATTCACTTTGTTGTTCAGACGGATCTTGGCTTATTGAAGAACTTGAACTTGTTATCTCTAATTTTCCTTAATTCTTGACGAGGTAGGGAAGAAAACCATATTCGGTAGTTAGTCTGTAACACCGATATAGATCATGGTGACGCTGAAAGGTCATAGATTATGGGCCATTGCATGACATCAGGATAAGAAAGCCTCTGTATTGTTTATTCAATTCAACCGACCACTAAATTGAAGTAATTGAACCATAATTGAACCCTAAGTAAATCCTAAATTGAATGCCCTAATTGAATCGAATCCTAAATTAAACTAATTGAACCCCTAATTAAACCCTAAATTGATTGCCCCAATCTAACCGAACCCTAAATTGAATGCCTCAAATCAACCAAACCCTAAATTGAATCAATAGAGCCCCCTAATTGAACCCTAAATTGAAGTAATTGAATCCTAAATTGAATGCCCTAATTGAATCGAACCCTAAATTAAACTAATTGAACCCCTAATTAAACCCTAAATTGATTGCCCCAATCTAACCGAATCCTAATTGAACCCTAAATTGAATGCCTCAAATCAATCGAACCCTAAATTGAATGCCCTAATTGAATCCCTAAATTGAATGCCCTAATTGAATCGAACCCTAATTGAACCCCCTAATTAAACCCTAAATTGATTGCCCCAATCTAACCGAACCCTAATTGAACCCTAAATTGAATGCCCTAATCCAACCGAACCCTAAATTGAACTAATTGAACCCTAAATTAAATGCCTCAAATCAACTGAACCCTAAATTGAATCAATAGAACCCCCTAATTGAACCCTAAATTGAAGTAATTGAACCCTAAATTGAACCCTAAATTGAATGCCCTAATACAATCGAACCCTAAATTGAAATAATTCAAGCGCATCGGATATGTGAATTTTGAACATTTTTTCCCATTTGAACATTGATCATTTGTTTGATAATTTTAGGTTGTTAATTGTGCGTTTTAGAATTGTGATTATTGATCGATGATTTTAGGTTATTAGCTGTGCATTTGAAGTAATTGCGATTATTAATTGATGATTTTAGATTGTTAATTGTGCATTGAGCATTTGAGATATTGAGATTATTGACGGAGGATGGGACCCAATTGGATTGAATGTGTGGTTTTTGTTAATTTTTATTGCATTGAGCATTTGAGAATTGAGAATTGAGGTTGTTGACGGAGGATGGGACCCAATTGGATTGAGATACCTGTTAGTTAGCGCAGACACGGACAGCACGTCTGATCGACGGTGTCCGACATTTAAAAAATAAATTAACGTATGCCGATGTGTCTGGAGGTGCGTGTCGGTGGGCGTCGGACACGTGTCCGGAGGCTTCCGACACGTGTCCAAAGGACGAGACGCACCGGGCGGGCGACTATATTTCAGATATTGCCCGGCGGATCGATGTGAGTCAATTTATTTAAGTTAATGTTTTTTCTTTCTATCCTCAATGTCTGTTTCGTTAATTAATGCCCTAACATATCGTTAAACCACTATTTTTGCAGGCCTCGTATGAACAGCTAAGGGGGTCCGAGCAGCAGTCCGGACAGCCATCAGCGTCCACTAGTACGGCTGCGAGTACTGGGGGGTTGAAGCGATGGCTGGATACGCCGGAGGTCGTGAATCGGCCGAAAGGCCGCATACGCGGCCTGCCTAGCACGACTGCTCGTGCCGTGATAGGAGCGTCCTCACCCCCTGCTGCCCCTCCACAGACACCGGCTCCTCGGCCTCAGTTGGACGACGAGGAGATCCAGCGCATTGCTACAGTGGTGTGCCGGATGATCAGGGAGCAGGGCACTGCTGGACAGGCCGCCCCGGCCCCGGATCAGCAGGATCCAGATCCGGGACTCGGGAACCCCTGATGAGCCCCTTCCCGTGCCCGTTCCTAGCTTCCCCCCCCCCCGTGCCCGCCTTGTACTCTTCTCCCCTCTCCTAACTGGCTATATCCGGTTCCCGGCTTGTACATATATGAATTTTTTTTATTATAAATTTTTTTTATAATTGATTATATATATTTCTTTCTGTATTGATTATTGCGCGTTGTTGTTGAGATTTGAAAATTGTATTACAGGTTTGTGTAATTGAAAAATAAAAAAAAAAATTCAAAAAAAAAATTGACTTTTGGCGACGGATTAATTCCGTCGCTAAAGTATTCCTACAATCAGTTATTTAGCGATGGAATATTCCGTCGCTAAATAAGTTTTTTAGCGACGGAATATTCCGTCTCAAAAATATAAATCCGTCGCTAAAGAATATAATTCGCGACGGAATATCCGTCGCTAATTAAAATAAATCCGTCGGTAAAAATGACATATTTAGTGACGGATTTAAAAATTCCGTCGCTAAACTATTAGTGACGGGCTTTTATACGAGGGATATTTAGCGACGGTGAATCCGTCGCTAATTCTTTTAGAGACGGATTTTTGGCTTTTAGCGACGGATTACCCCGTCGCTAAAACCCTGTTTTCTTGTAGTGTTGGTTTGCTAAAGTTGAGTGTACGGCTTGATGGCTAGCTAGGTTCCTTCACACCAAACCTCATCAGCTACGTAAATACACCCATCCCCTACTCTGACTAGCAGATGGTGCGGTTCCTCTCTTGTAATGTCAGGAAAGGAAGGACGATCGATTGCTCTCCAGGAGAAACACTGGATCATTTGTATATGTCGGAGCAAATTGGGCAAAATGGAAAAAAAAAACTAAATTTTATGACTTGAAGCGTGTCTAAAGATGTTGTGGTGATTTTCGCCCCCACTCTTCCAAGTTTGCTACTGGGTTAGTTGCAAATCACTTACAAAATTATTTAAATCAATAATCTGCAGATAGCAATTCTGAACATTTGTTTCAGAATTGTTTTTCGAAATTGTGTATGTAACTGAGAAAGAGAAGAGGGAAAATCTCAAGTTAGGAATGTAATAAATTTCAGAACTTAATTTACAGACCAATAGCCACCCTTTCATGAAGAGACACGACTATTAAATGAATCACTTCAGATATAACTGTTAATTCTGTTTTTTTTTATAATTAAACTCACCAAATTGTTAATAAAACTGAATGGCTGAAAGAAATAATTTCAAAAATAAGTTAAATAATTTGGGCCATTAGATCATAAATTAATGCGTCATACACGCCCGCGACAAGTGCACACAATGCGCCACATGCGCGTGGTAGCATTCTCAATCTTCTCTCGAAAAACATCTCAAAACAACAAAAATTTAAAGTAACACGTGTTTGCTTGCTTATAAGGTAAGATAAATTTTTTCTCTCCGATGTGGGACAAAAAACAAGACGGTTTGAGTCTTAAACTTCACTTACGGTACATATAATGATACGAGCACAAAATGATAACAATATATCACCAACAGTTTACAGCAGTCTCCATGTTTTTGTCAGATGAATAGAACATCAGAAAGGAATTCCAATAATTCTGTTAAAAGTTTGGGACCAAAACATACTTCCAAATTTGAATCGGAAACATTTTTCGCAGTCGTTACGAACATTGTGCACACGTAATTAACATCAGCGACAAGGACAGAAATTTAACGTAATCAGCTCAAACATTACCCGAGCAATATGAATTCGGATCACGTGGCCAACCCTGAAGGTAGCTCCAAATTCGATACAGGTCGATATTCTCCTTCAAGTGCTCCTTTGTCATGGCACTGCTCTGTGAAGTGATTTAGAAATTGAACCCTCGTTTGCTTGCATGGCAGCTCGGGCCAGAACTCGGTGAGTGACTAGTGATTCAAATGAAACATGAACGTTACGGTAAACCTTTAACGTGGAGAGACCAGATATACATGAGTCAGAACAGATCACAGATCACTTAAGAAAAAATTTAACCGATCACAAAATCAAAACCATCTCACGAGTTCTCGAAGCTAAAACTGTGTATCCAGCAAAATTAATTAGACACATATAAATCCCTAACAAGTCTATTGAATTTATTTGAAACTAAACCATGAACAGACCCTAAAAAGAGCTCTCTCTCTTCCTCCTTTAGGAGAGCATTATGCCTTCCTCATCTCGATGTTTCCTTTCGTAGTGGGATCATCTTCTGCAGGAACAAACCTTTTCCAGTACCAATGCTGTCTCCATATTCTTGCCATCTCTTCAATTGGTATCCCCTTGGTCTCAGGCAGGAAAAAGTATATGAAAACGTTCATCACCACCACGAAACAAGCAAAGAAGATGAACAGTCCATACTTGAAACTGCACAGCATTTGTAAGAATATCTGTGCGATGAAAAAGGTGAATATCATGTTCACTGATACGTTGATACTTTGAGCAGCTGAGCGGATTTCGAGTGGGAATATTTCGCTTGGAACCAGCCAACCTAAAGGTCCCCAAGACCAAGCAAACCCTGCAACATATATACAGATGAACACCACCAGGCTAATCGCATACCCCTTGGGTAGCACACCAGGGTTACCGCTTGTTCCAAACTTTAAAGCAATTGCAATTGTGATGACAATCTGAGCAAAATGTATACTTCTCAATACTTATCATAACGACATAAGAGCTATAATAAAACAAGTAAACATGGAGTTATCCATAAAAATGAGATTGTTTAGCTCGAAAGAATAATACCTGACAGATAAACATTTGAGCTCCACCCTCAAGAAACAGTTTTCTTCTCCCAACCCTGTCTACAGTGGCTATTGAAACCAAGGTTGATAAACAATTCACGAGACCGCTAATCACAGCCGACATGAGCGAGGCATTGTTCCCAAATCCAATGGTTTTGAACAAGACAGGCGCGTAAAACATGATTACGTTCATGCCTGTTAGCTGCTGAAAGAAGGGGATGAGGATGGCGAAAGTCACTTGCGGCCTATATTTTCGCTTCATGAGATTCCACCAGGGGTCCTTGATTTTCGCCGATGCGTCACTAGCCGCGACTAAATCATTGAACTCCTCGTCCACGTTCGGAATTCCACGAACGGCTAGAAGCCTTTCTTTCGCTTCCTCAAGTCTCCCGCGCTGAATCAAAGAGTTTGGGGTCTCGGGAAGGAAGAAGGAACCAATAATGAAGATTAAGGCAGGGACTACAGCAAACCCCAAGCTCAAACGCCATCCCCAACCACCCTCGATCTTTGCAAAGAAGTAATTCAACAAGTTGGCAAAAAGTATTCCAATTGTAATTGTGAACTGAAAAATCATATTCAACGAGCCACGGTACTTATATGGGGCAAGCTCGGAGAGGTAGATGGGCACAGACTGCATCAAAATATTAAAACGACAAAAGATTAGCTCCTTGACATAAATTCAGACGAGAACAATAACAACCATGTGACAGTTATCACAGGATAGACTTATAAAGATGAGATGGATTAGTTTTGGTCCAAAAGTACACAACAGTGAATGCGGCTTGAGATATAACTTTCTCTACAGGTTTGTAATTCAGAGATCACAAATTCATATAAATGGATAGAACTTTTGCATCATTTTTCCTCGATCCAACCGAAGTAATCAACATGGTTAATTGAGTGCAAGAGTATTCTTATTCAATCTATTTCTACTATTACTAAAAGTCCGTACAAATGTTGCCAAAAGCCATTCAAGTTCACTTGGAAATCATCCCATTCTGCAACAGTATAGAGTTTTGATTATCAGTGACAGTTACTATTGAAGATTGGTGTCCAGGTTTTCCTATCCGGAGTTTGGCACAGTCTTTGTTTATCCTAGGCTCTGCCCAAAGAAGATGCAGGCAACCCGGTGAAACTTTTACTTGTAACAACTAGCAGCAGATAAGGTTAGATGATCAAGCATGTTGTAATCCATCTAAAGCATAATTTAATCCATATAAAGGGGTTATACTGATACAATTGGTTTTGATCTATTCCAATTTTGATCACGAATTAACATACAACTTCAATGTAACGTGTTGGCTAGCAGGGTTTCAGCCTTGCATACTCAAGCCAAGAACCAAAATCAATCAAACATGTGTACAAGAGGCGACATCACATGAATGAGAACGTCGGTGAAGGAAGAAAACTGGAATTCTCTTGTACCTGATTAGTGAATCCAATACCGATGCCAAGAAAGATACGACCAAGAATGAGCATGAGCACATTATTGGCAGCAGCATTGAGGACTGCACCAAGGCAAAACAAAGATCCTCCTAAGATCATTGACATCCTCCTTCCGCACAATTTGGTTATGTGCGACGCCACCAAGGACGCTGCAAGAGCAGCTAGATAGAGGGACGACGTAAACATGGTCAGCGTCTCGCTGTTGAACTTGCAGTACTGGTTAGTCGACCCAACGTCGAGTTCCTCCTTCTTGTACACCGATGGGAAGAATTGTTTCAAGAATGATGGCATCGATGTCACGCCACCTACAGTATACTCAATTTAATTCATACCCACATCAAAAACCAATCATGGACACTTTCAGTTTTTATGTTTCTCTAAACAATAAACAGGCACTTGCATGTATACTCTAAGAACAGATGAAAAAAGCGTCGCTACAGCTCTGAATTTGTCTTCCTTCTTTGTTAGCAACAAGATTACTTGAAGCGGCGTATCTAGTTTAAGCGACCAACTAAAGAAGCGAAAGATCCAAACTCGATTACAAAACTCCATTATCGCGAATCCACGACGGTCATAAATATGTTAAGACCTTGATCACATCTTGTCAAGCGCACACACTAAAAGAAAGAAAAATATAAACAGTTGATGTGTTTGCCCTACGGATGCTTAGTGTTTAGTGAAAAGAAGAACAAAATTGTGACCTGAAATTCCAATATCGTAGCCAAAGATTAAGCCTCCACATCCTGCAACAACGCATGCCACAAAGACTTTAGCAGTGAGCTTGCCAGGGTACTCCTTACCGCCTTCGCCAGAACCTATCCCACCACCACCAACCATTTTTCTTCTCGCTTGACGGAAGAAACAGGAGGAGAGAAACGAATGGGATTTCAATAACGAAGTATCAAGAGATCTTCTAGTACAACTCTGCCTTTATATATTGATGATCTCCATTCTAACTTCAAATCTACTTTATCCTTATCACCTTGAGTTTGTTAGTTTACAAACTCCTTTTTTATCCTAAAAAAATAATGGATAATTCGATTTCTTAGCCACTTTGTGCGGATAATGTGATTTACAAAAACGAAAAAAAAATCAAAATGAAGTTAATCAGGCCGATATAATGACTTTTAGAATGAGAGGTTCACCACCACATCATTCCAAAGTAAGAGGGGATGGCTTGTCCTTATGGCCTACAACAAAGACTGGGCTAGTTCTCCAGAGAGTGGGATCACTGTGTAGCCAAGGCTTATTTCATTTTCGGTGCCATTGCTGGAGTGATGGGCACATGAGCTAGAACTAATGGATTAGCATTAATAGTAAGGATGGCTATATTTCTGGGAGGGAACTCCGGGTGACGAAAGAGAGAAATAAATTTTCAAACAGAGTTTACGTACTCGGATAATGTGGTTTGTCGAAATACATAAATAAAAAATTTCCAGAGCAAAAAATATGTGTTACTTTATAACCCAACAACAATATTTCTTAGCCACTTTGTGCGGAGGTTGGTTATTTGAAGAACTCTTCTGTCTAATGACTGATTGAACAGATAAGTATGATTTAGAGTATCCTTTGAATCAAGTTAAATACGGTTCTTTTCTTAAACTTTTTGATTGCAATTGATTCAACTTAATAGGAGCTGTGTGCCAGAAGAAACTAAATTAAAATGAATGATTATTTAGGATTAGGGATGCTTGCTTGAGCAACACGATATGCTTCTCCAGTACTTCGAATGAGATCTAGTATCATCTTTGTCTTAAGTCCCAAAAGAGACCATATCCCACGGAAATAGTTAGACAGATTTGATGATGAAGGGCTCCAAAGTGATTAGATATACTTCTATAATACTTTTCTAAATTAAATATACTTCTCTGATACTTCTCTAAGTTAGTGTTCATGTTTGAAAACAAGGTCTCTTAAATTTGCAGGGTTGGAGGTGCAAAGTTTGCATATACATATCAAATTAAGAGGGCGAAAAATAACAAATTGGAAGCCATCCAAGCGTGGGTTTGGATAATATGGCTTGAACATTGACCGACTAAAGCTCGAAACGTATAAAAGATGTATCTCGAGTGTACATCCAATAGGATTAATGAACGGATACTACGCAGCGTGAAAGGCATCAAATATGCATTTTCAATGGGTTCCAATCAACCATTTGTCCACCTTACCCGTCTACGGCTAGCTATACGAGGGAAAATTGGCAATGTAGATGTTAGGGTTGTAAATTGAAGCAAAAGTATTCGAAGGTAAGAGTGGAAATTTCATTTAGAATCCAGACCAGTTCGTTAGAGGGGGGCATAAACCTGACCTCTAGCAAAATAGCCAAATTAAAAATAGCATAGTGGCCTTCAAGGGCTAGCTGCATATAGACTGAACTTATGATTTATCAAACAAAAAAATACGATACTTGCAGCACTTACCTACAAAATCTAGGAAGTGAATTCCAAAATATCTGGATGACTTTCAAATTCCTTCATGTTCACTTCATTAAGGCTTACCTTGACTTCAACTCCAGTACCAAAACTAGTATCCACCATACTCACCACTTCGAAGGAAGCACTTGGAGTAGTTACCCAGCATGGCTTCCCCCCCAGCCAAAATCAGTTTCGTAGAACGGAAACTTACACAGGCTAGTAAAATGGAGGACATCTATGTTGCCATCGTGCATCTCTCGTACTTGATTGAGATGGTTCATCACCGTAATACAAACGTCATCACCTTTTGAAAGTTTACGTGAACTTGCAGTTACACTCAATTTATTCCTCACAATATTGACCAAATCATGCAATTTCATCTCCCTGCCTACACGAATTTTGCAGGAACTTGATTATAGAAGTTCCCAAATGAATTTTGCGATGCTTGAATACCTGTTCTCCCTCGTAAGTTCAGAGAAAGGCATAACACAGAAGTCCTCGAGTGTCCATGCTTTGCTCGAGAAACATCCGAAAGCGCCTTCCATATGGTACAGGCCACCAATTCCACCCGTGAAGGCTGAGAAGTTCTTACCAGAAGAGCTTCCACCACGTCACTCGTGTTGACAACCAATGGGGGCTTGCCTCCAAAATAAAAACGAGGATCGCTAACAGACATTGTACCGTTGACTCTCCTGAACTAAGTGTTGGAATTGGGTTTTAAATCCATTGTGGAGAAGCAACTTTGACTCAATTTTTTAATTGGTTTTAAATTATATTTTGGTTAGGAACAAATTGATTCATGATCCTCTATTGGAATAGATGATCAAGATATATTCACATGTTTAAAACAAATGGAAGGTGAATGAGAAAATTGACGTTGAAGTTGGTGGTTCAACTTGAAGAGAAGAGAGAATCCCACATAGAAGAATAAAGTCAATATTGTCTCCTTATAAGGCTTAGCCTTGAGCTAAGGGTTGGGCCCCTTGGGGGTACCCATGTTTTGTAAGGAGGGAGGACCTAGGTTAGGTCCACCACACCGCCCCGTCCCGGTCCGTGGCTTGGGCCACCCATCAGGCTTTATTCTTTTTGGGACAAAAATATTTTAAATAAATAAATTTTATTTATTTATTTTCTTTTCCGAAAGTTGTGACCTTTCCAGCTAGCAGTTTTTTCTGTGAAGAGTTGCACCCCCCAGTGAAAACTCTGTGTATAAAAACGAGTCAGTTTTCAAAATATTTTAATTTTTTTCCCGAATTATTTTCTGTATTATTCTGTCTCCGAGTTTCTTGTGTGCGGAAAGAGTTCAGTGTCATTGTTTTGGTTCGCCGGGTCTGAAGATTTGGAGTGCTCCTATTTTCAGAAGTGCTACCGTTGTATCCTGGGAGGCTTTTCGTCAAGAGACCGTCAGCACCGTTGCGGGACGAATAAAGTCTTAAGAACAGTCAATCAAATTCATGTCTCGGTTCTCCATTGCTGTTTGTCTAATTTTGCTGTGAGTTAATTTTAATTGTTCTTGCTAATACTGTTTGTTCTGTGTAGTAAACTACATTTCAGTATTTTCGTACTTAATTGATTTCTGCACAAGTATACACAAAGCCATCTTTTTTCTAACAATCTTAAGACTTTATTCCGCACTTTGTGCTGCATGTGTAGAAACAGTATTTCCGAACAGTGTTTTCAATTTCGTTTTCAAGCATATACTAAAATTATTTTCAGTTTCTGAATTTAATTTTAGTAATTACTATACTCTATTTTCGTTATTGGTTTGTGTTAGACTCGACTGTTTATTAATTGTTGTTATATTCTGTTCATAGATATAACAATGGCTACTAGTGAAACCAATCCGGAAAGTGGACCGGTTAATCCCAACTTGCAGCACAGTGGTGGGACTGTGTATGCGACGTCCTATGTGGCACCTGCTCATGGTTCCGTTGGACTTGGTGAAAGACTGGAAAAGTTCAACGGAAAAGATTTTAAGAGATGGCGACAGGAAATGTTGTTCTATCTTACCACCTTGAATTTGGCAAGGTTCTTGCAAGAGGATGCACCAGATCTTGGTGAAAATCCTTTCTTGTGCAAGAACTACATCCTCAATGGATTGGACAATGCGTTGTATAATGTATATAGTCCAATGGTCAATGCGAAAGCGTTGTGGGAATCCTTGGAAAGGAAATACAAAACGAAAGATGCCGGCTCAAAGAAATTTGTAGTCGGCAAATTCCTTGATTTCAAGATGGTGGATTCCAAGACTGTGATCAGTCAAGTCCAAGAGTTTCAGCTAATTCTGCATGATATTCATGCGGAAGGGATGGTACTTGGAGAGTCTTTTCAAGTGGCTGCTTTGATTGAAAAATTGTCACCCACTTGGAAAGATTTCAAGAACTATTTGAAGCATAAAAGCAAGGAGATGAAGCTCGAGGATTTGATTGTGAGATTGAGGATTGAGGAAGATAATCGCCAGTCCGAGAAGAAGGCCGGTAATTATCATCAAGAAGCCAAGGCAAATGTGGTCGAGCAAGGTCCGTCAAAGAGGAGGAAAATTTTCGAATCGGATGGTCCAAGTGGAGCAAGTGGCTCAAATTCCAAGGACGGTGATAAAAAGAAGAAGTTCAGCAGGAATTGCTACGCGTGTGACAAGCCAGGCCATCGAGCTAAGGATTGCTACAGTCGCAAGAACAAAGGGAAGAAAGGAAAGCATTCTCAAGCCAATGTGACGGAAGTTACCAAAATAACCGAGGACGTGACAGATTTGAATCTATCGGCGGTGGTATCCGAAGTCAACTTGGTTGGAAATCCCAAACAGTGGTGGGTAGACACGGGCGCTACTCGACATGTGTGCTCCGAACGAAGTATGTTTACTACATATGAGAGTGCCAACAATAAAAATCTATTCATGGGAAACTCTTCCTCTTCAAAGGTGCTAGGAATGGGCAAGGTGGTCTTAAAGATGACATTCGGCAAGGAATTGAGTCTCAACAATGTGCTTCATGTGCCAGACATTCGAAAGAAACTAGTGCCAGGTTCATTGTTGAGTAAGAATGGTTTCAAGCTAGTGTTTGAGAGTGATAAATTTGTACTCACTAAAAGTGGGATGTTTGTAGGAAAATGGTACTTATGTGATGGTCTGTTTAAGTTAAATGTAATGATCATCGTGCCTAAAGTTGTACCGAATTCTGATATGAATAAAATTATTTCTTCTGCTTACTTGTTGGAATCTCCTAATTTATGGCATCGTAGATTAGGTCATGTAAATTATGGTTCCATACAAAAGCTAGTGAAAATTGGATTTTTGCCTAAAATGAATTTTGACTCACATAATGCATGTGAAATTTGTGTTGAAGCTAAAATGGCAAGAACGTCTTTCAAATCAATTGAAAGAAGTATGAAACCTTTAAGTCTAATTCATAGTGACATGTGTGACTTAAACGTGGTACAATCTAGAGGAGGAAAAAAGTATTTTATTACTTTTATTGATGATTGTACTAGATTTTGTTATGTATATTTGCTTAGAAGTAAGGATGGAGTCTTGAAAGCATTTATGCAATATAAAATTGAGGTTGAAAATCAACTTAGCAAGAAAGTCAAAGTACTAAGAAGTGATAGAGGTGGAGAATATGTTTTCCCTCTTGCAAATTTTGTGCCAATCACGGTATCATTCATGAGACCACGGCACTATATGCGCCTCAGTCAAATGGAATTGCTGAGCGAAAAAATCGTACTTTAAAGAAAATGATGAATGCTTTGTTGATAAATTATGGACTACCGGATAACTTGTGGGGGGAAGCGGTCTTAACCACAAATCATATACTTAATAAAGTGCCTCACAAGAAGCTGCAAAAGACACCTTATGAGCTATGGAAAGGTCGTCCTCCTTCCTTCAAATATCTTAAAGTGTGGGGGTGTCTAGCAAAGGTAGCTATCCCACCACCTAAAATGGTCAAAATAGGACCTAAAACGGTTGATAGAATTTTCATTGGATATGCAAGCCATAGCTCGGCATATCGGTTCTTAGTGCATAAATCTGAAGTTGACGATACACACGTCAACACCATAATGGAAACAAGGAATGCACATTTCTTCGAAGATGTGTTTCCTTATAAAGTTGCACAAGAACGAAGCTCTTTAGAAAGAACTAGTATGGACCAAGATCCCTCACAAGAGGAAGATGAACCAAGACGTAGCAAGAGAGCTAGAACATCTACATCATTTGGTCCTGATTTTCTAACATTTTTATTAAAAAATGAGCCTCGTACTTACAGTGAAGCAACGTCGAGTCCCGAAGCTCCTCATTGGAAAGAGGCTGTTAACAGTGAAATTGAATCCATCATGCAAAATCATACGTGGGAACTGGTGGATCTTCCTCCTGGAAATAAACCATTAGGGTGTAAATGGATTTTCAAGAGAAAGATGAAAGCTGATGGAACGATCGAAAAATACAAGGCTCGATTGGTTGTCAAGGGATATAGACAAAAGGAAGGGCTTGATTATTTTGATACATATTCACCAGTTACAAGAATAACATCCATTCGAATATTGATAGCTATTGCAGCTATTAATAATCTTGAGATACACCAAATGGATGTGAAAACAGCCTTCCTAAATGGAGATCTAAATGAAGAGATCTATATAGAGCAACCCGAGAGGTTTGTAGCTCCTAATCATAAGAGGAAGGTATGCAAGCTTGTCAAGTCACTTTATGGACTAAAACAGGCTCCGAAACAATGGCATGAAAAGTTTGATAAAGTCATGATTGAAAATGGCTTTAGAATCAACGAATGTGATAAATGTGTCTATGTTAAAGGCACGGAAAAAGGATATGTCATTGTTTGCCTTTATGTGGATGACATGCTCATTATCGGGAACAATAATAAATTCATTAAGGCTACAAAGAAAATGTTGACCAGTAAGTTTGAGATGAAAGATATGGGTGTGGCTGATATTATACTTGGTATGAAAATTACCAAAACATCAAATAGACTAGTCTTGTCACAATCTCACTATATTGAGAAAGTGCTAGACAAATTTAAAAGTTATGATGATATTCCAGTTAAGACACCACCAGATGTAAATTTACATCTAACAAAGAATACTGGTGAAGGAATATCTCAATTAGAGTATTCGCGTATAATTGGTAGCTTAATGTATATCATGAATTGCACGAGACCCGATATAGCATATGCTGTCAGTAAGTTGAGCAGATATACTAGCAATCCGGGAAAGAATCACTGGATGGCTATTGTAAGGGTTTTAAGGTACTTAAAATATACCTTAAACTTTGGTCTGCATTATTCAAGATATCCTACTGTATTAGAAGGATACAGTGATGCCAACTGGATATCAGATTCTAATGAAATAAAATCCACAAGTGGATATGTGTTTACATTAGGAGGAGCAGCTATTTCTTGGAAATCCTCAAAACAGACATGTATGGCCAGATCCACTATGGAATCTGAATTCATTGCTTTAGATAAAGCAGGAGAAGAAGCGGAGTGGCTTCGTAATTTTTTGGAGGATATTCCAAATTGGCCTAAACCTATGCCACCAATTTGCATACACTGTGATAGTCAATCTGCAATTGGAAGAGCACAAAGTAGTATGTATAACGGCAAGTCTAGACACATACGTTGCAGACACAATACCGTTAAAGAATTACTTTCTAGTGGAATTATCTCTATTGACTATGTGAAGTCAAAGGATAATATCGCGGATCCGTTAACGAAAGCTTTGACTAGAGAGAAAGTAAATATGTCATCGAGGGGAATGGGTCTTAAGCCTATGAACTAAAGAGTGGTCATAATGGAAACTCTACCTAGCTGACTGGAGATCCCAAGATCTAGGTTCAAAGGGAAAACATAATTATGTAAATGCGACTCAGACAGAGCACTGTGGGGGGTTCAAACCCTCATATCCATTCCTATGATGAGAAGACAGTGGCACCTACAAAAAGGTTAGGTTAAGCTATGCTTTTAATGACTCTTATATCTTGGAAATCTAAGTGGGGGGTGCAGTAGGAACCTCTTAATAAGAAGTCACCTATGTGAGTAAGAAGTGGGCCGCTTCTATGAGAATTGTAAGGCTGAATTCTCTAAGAGTACTCATGAAAACCAGGAGTTGTTCAGGGCCAAAATGAACACAACAATGGGAACCTCAAAACAATGTTTGAGCGATACTGTGTGGAGTTCTATTGTCTTGGTTTACACTAAAGGTTGAACAGTTCAAGACATCACGTTCACTGGTTAATCAGTAAATCCGATAGTTCTCACTAGGAAAGGTTCAAGACCATCGGCTACCTATCTTGATGCAGTGTCGTTCTAAAGAACTCTTTCTTGTGTCAGTGTTTCTTTGCATATAGAGTCCACTCAATTTTCTATTCATGTGGGGGATTGTTGGAATTGGGTTTTAAACCCATTGTGGAGAAGCAACTTTGACTCAATTTTCTAATTGGTTCTAAACCATATTTTGGTTAGGAACAAATTGATTCATGATCCTCTATTGGAATAGATGATCATGGTATATTCACATGTTTAAAACAAATGGAAGGTAAATGAGAAAATTGACGTTAAAGTTGGTGATTCAACTTGAAGGGAAGAGAGAATCCCACATAGAAGAATAAAGTCAATGTTCTCTCCTTATAAGGCTTAGCCTTGAGCTAAGGGTTGGACCCCTTGGGGTAGCCATGTTTTGTAAGGAGGGAGGACCTAGGTTAGGTCCACCGCACGCGTGCGTCGCGCGCCCCGCCCCATCCCGGTCCGTGGCCGTGGCTTGGGCCCATCAGGCTTTATTCTTTTTGGGACAAAAACATTTTAAATAAATAAATTTTATTTATTTATTTTCTTTTCCGAAAGTTGTGACCTTTCCAGCTAGCAGTTTTTTCTGTGAAAAGTTGCACCCCCCAGTAAAAAACTCTGTGTATAAAAACGAGTCAGTTTTCAAAACATTTTAATTTTTTTTCCTGAATTTTTTTCTGTATTATTCTGTCTTCGAGTTTTCTGTGTCCGGAAAGAGTTATGTGCCATTGTTTTGGGAGGCTTTTTGTCAAGAGACCGTCAGCACCGTTGCGGGACGAATAAAGTCTTAAGGACAGTGAATCAAATTCACGCCTCGGTTCTCCATTACTGTTTGTCTGATTTTGCTGTGAGTTAATTTTAATTGTTCTTGTTAATACTGTTTGTTCTGTGTAGTAAACTACATTTCAGTATTTTCGTACTTAGTTGATTTCTGCACAAGTATACACAAAGTCATCTTTTTTCCAACACTAAGAACTTCTCGTGAATATTCCTGTAGTCCCGCCACTTTGGTTCCGAGTCTTGATATTGCTTGTTTCTCAAAGATGAAACCTTTTTTGACAATCTTTTTTTGCTACAACTTTTTTGACAATCTTAGACCGAGCATCCTGTGGCGGGGAAGACTTGATCATACTTGTATCCCTAGCAGGAAAGATGGAGGCAAGGTCAAAACTCGGACGGACTACTTCATCGATCCCTACACGGCTAGCCACGGACCATGCATGGATGAAAGTTGCTCCAGTAAATCCATCTGCTATAGCATGCGAGACGTACGTGCACACAAATAGCCACACCGCCACAGTGAAACGTAGTCACTTGCACCCCAACAATTGGAGTAGTAATTAAGGTAGCTTCTCCAATCATCCCAAGGAATTATGTGATTCACGACCTCCATATCCTTAGATGCCTTGGAGAGAAACTCTTGTAGCTCAATATTTATGCTGGATGCCACGTATAAAACCCCCTCGTCGTTGCAGTCGATGCAGAGATCGACGCTTACAAATCTCCCAGCTAGGGGATAGAAGCGGCTTAGTGTCTCCGACAAAGATTTCTCCAAATGATCGGTACTACTTTCGTCCTTGGTGCCATCACTGGCCGGATAGAAGAAGACCAGCGAGACTTGTAATTGAGGAGCCAACTGATCAAAGAATGATAGCTTGCCAACTGATCAAAGAATGATAGCTTGCAGGTTCGAAGATATGATGACTTGGAGTTGAAGTTGACGGTTTTACTAACGTCCTGGAACTGATCTGAACCTTCATCCCGAGCTCCATCTGGATAATATAACCAAGTTTATGCTGAATTTGCACTAAGGAATTCCTTTTAGTAGCAAACTGTTTAGTGACACTTTTAAGAACGCCTACCAAGAATTAATGGTGACACAACAAATTGAATAATATGCATGGTAGGCATTGACTACAACCCGAGTTTGCAAGCCCGTTAGCTACAAACATGGTATAGCGACAGCTTGCAAGTAATAATTGCTAAATATGATTAATCATTTTTTGTAAATTCGTCAGCAAATTAATAAATCTTATCAGCTAAGCGCTACTATATAACGTAACTCAAAGATGATCAAACCTGATTTAATCCACACTAAATCGAGTGCTAAGGTATTTGGGTGGCTGGATTAAATTTAGCTTGAAAATGCAACTCATACTCAATGTGGAATCATCATTTATCAGGTTTGTCAATTTAATCAAATCAGGGAAATCAAGTTTCATGAAATAATTTTACAAAAAGAAATTGGGTTAAGGTAAAAATTACTATGCATAGGCCTTGTTTCTAATCGAACACGTATTTTGCATACGAAACTCGGAAATGATAAGGAAGAGCTAGTTCAAATTTAAGAAATCTGATGCTACAAGTTGTAACAAATGTTACATACCAACTTACGAACTAATTTGCTTAAACTTATTTATAGATAAGCTGCTTATAAACAAAGTACAACAAATGGGGCTGAATGGATGTAGCATGTCTTATAATTCAAACTTTGTATCTTTGGTGTCCAGTGTACTCATCAAACCATGCATTATGGTCCTCCCAACTACTGAACTCCAGGCATTGAGCGGATGGAAGGAAACATACATTGACCACCTAACCAAAAGCTATTGGTGTTTCAAAAGGCCAGTTAACTCATATAACTATATATGCTTGTCAAAACCTAAAAGCAAACTGAGTTCATTAGATGAAATTGGTGGTGAATTGATCCGAACAAATTCTAAGTATACACATCCCACATAATAATCGAATGAGTTACATTGACAGACTATTGGAGAAAAGAAAGTCATGGCATGAATGTATACATATACATTGCTGAAACAGTTCATAATTTCATGAGGACAAAAAATAAAAAGCTTCCTCCTCAACTTACACTTGTCCAAAAATTCAGTGCCAACACGTGCAAGTCAGGGTAGTAAGCTCGCCGTGATAGCTTTGACGTATCAATGTTGTTGGGCACCAGATGCGCTATATATAGGGGGAGAAGTCGTCGCAGTTATGGCCTCCGTGAGAAAGAATAATATTTGAGGCGCTACTGCTACAGAAAAAACTTGGTCTGAGCCAAGACAGATTCGTCAAGTGGGATCAGGCGTGAAAATGAAAAAGAGGGGGGGGGGGGGGGGCTGTGAGGTATATATGCTCGGGAGATAGGACTCCTGCATGCACACTATTTGGTAATCATTTTTCGTGTTTTCATGCAAAGAAAATGGTAAGCAAAAGGCGCGTAATAAATAGAAAGGCCACATTGTTGCAATAACTCTGTCTAGAGATCATAATTAGGAGTATTGAAAGCAAGAAGGAAAATAAGGGGAGTGAAGTTCAAAAGCAGGATGGTTAAATTTGAGCAACGTAGTCAAGAGCATGATCAAGAGAACGGTAAACGTCTACCATGCATACGAAGGAGAAGATGATATATCACGTTAAAAGGGGCAAAATGGGGAAATGCCAGGATTAAGTGTGGCTATCACTTCAATAAAGTTCTTCACGGCACCCATCACCCAGACAAAGATACGCGATGTATGGGTAATACTGGATTAGGATTTTTTGCTGTGCAGTATATTTACCGTAATAGAAAAATATCTTTAAATGCAATTTAGCAATCAAAATTTGTTAATATATATATATATATTTCAATAACGGGGACGTAATGCTTTTAAATAATAGTATTTTGTTACTAAAACTAACTACATCAGAAATAGCAGAACATCGTTCTAATCCGGTAATTCTTATGGTGCATAGCCAGAACAGTAGTTGGCACACCTTTCAACTTTACATAAAACGAAGGAGTCTTTATGACTCAAATATTTTGCTGCTGGATTAACTGCCCTGGCTTCTCCCCCTGCCCGGATTATAGTTCGGACCATAGGCCTGTAACCCGACCCGATTGTGGGTCTTGATGGCCCAAAGGGCATAAACAGGTATAAACTTTGGGCTAAAGAAAAGGCCCAGAATCACATGAGCTTGCCATGTAATGTAAGGGTCAAAAAGGAGAAAATATTTGGTGGTTATCTAACGCCACGTCAGTAGTATACGTGGTGTTAGACTACCACTAATATTGCGCCAACTAAGCGAGGTTGGCAAGTCATGAGCCCAATGTCCAGCTAGATCTAAATTCTTAACCATGGTTTGTAAATTAAGATTTTGATTTTTCTGAAAATTTTGCATCTCCCACCCACCATTTTCATTTGTAGGCTTAAATTTTTCAATCCATTTCATTTCTTTATTCTCCCTCTTTCACCTCTCCGTGGCTATACGGTGACGACCTGAGGAAGGCGGACGAAGCAAACCGAAGAATCCAACGTTTCAGTCAAGATCGCACTTTACAAGAGCCTGGGATGATCATTTGAATGGTGGCCGTAGCAGGACTAAACACTTCTATCCAGATCATTTTCAGCCGCACCGGCTGATTTTGGAAGAGGACTCGCCAAGCGGCAATTCTTCTTCTTTCTTTTCAGAGGCTGCTTCTTGCAGTACCAGAGAGCAGCAATAGGGATTCTACGGATGGCATGTTTGATCACATATTTGGTGATTTGGGACCGAGCTGCAACAGCCCATGAAGGAATTCATCAGATTCCGGCACCTCCTCGTCTTCTTCGTCCCATTCTCCGTTATACAATAGGCATTCACCCCTTGTTGACTCCGACTGATGTGCCTTCACCTACTACTACGACCAGCAGTGATGGATCCATCTCTCAGCAACACCTACCTCATTCAGCCAAGAAGAGAAGAATTCAACGCCCACTTCATATCAACTTCTCTACTTGAATGCTTCTACTTGAAAATATCAGATCAATCCATAATTTCATTTTGAAGTAGCCTTTTATGCTTTAATAACTTCAGTAATGACTCAATCAAATGGAACTTTGTATGCTGAATTAAGTGAAATTTGAAACATTTGAAGATTTCAGCTAATTATGAGTACTAACAATTTTCTATTGATTGATAGTTTAATTATTGGTCTTACTTGTGTAGTGAAATGGTATGACTATATCCCCATGACTAATATCGTAGCATTTTCATTAACGTACTATTCTTTTTCGTGCCTTCTCAAGTGGGGTTCGTTGATAATACTAATGTCACACAACTTTTGAGTCAGGTAACAAAAGTTTCAGTTTATTTAAGAATGTTTTTTCTAGTATAATAATAAGTTAATGAAAATGCACTTCTTTATTGTAGGGATCGTCCAACAGTTTTACAAGTTTGCTTAACTCTTGCCATGTGAAACCACGCGTATGTTTTAATTTATGAATAATTATAACGAAGAGATGTTTAATTTCTTTTCTTACAAGATTTCTTTTCCTCAGAAGAACTTAACGGAGGACCATTACGTGCAGGAATGTCACGCAAACATTGAAGCTCCAAATTTATCATGTTTAGTTACTTCTATGGAGATCAGTTATAATTTAGTCATTTTTTTAGCATATTACTTTTGGTTATTTGAATTTTCTTTTCACTTGTAGACAACACAAGTTGCGGATAAGGAATATTGGTGAAGGTGGCACTCGTTAATGACATGAACAACCTATGCTATTTTTCTCAATGTACTCGTGGCTAGTTGTTCAACTTTTGTTACTAGGTTGATAACAAGAATTTTACAACAAATTAATTTTTAACGCATAGGACTTCAAGAAGTGCAGGATTGGATATTTACAGTTCTCTAACATAAAAATCAACTTAAATACAACTAATATCACCGCGTTATTTGTTTTTCTTAGTATCTAATTCCTTTTTTTGGTAACATATGCATATGCAATTATAATATCAATCATACTCCTTAGAAACCCTTTAGCTAGTTTAGACAACATTTTGGTCCAAGTTACCATGCTTGGTACTGATTTCAACACAATCTGGTATGTACCAAACAGTATATACCAAGTCTTGATTTTTACAAACAACCAAACTATTGCCAACCTCACAAACCTTGATACTGGCCTATATACTATGGTAACTAGCTAAGCAACACCTGCTTTCTTATCATGGTTTTAGTCATACACTAATTTCTTCATAACAAAAACCACAGGAACTAATTACTGTTGTTGCTTCCAACACCAATAATTCAACAAGAAACATGGAAAAAAGAAAGAAATGTATGATGTGGGACAATGGAGAAACTCAAACATGTGCATAGCATCTAAAATTTTGGGTGAAATAATTTAGTGTGAAATCTTTCACAAGGAAAAAAAAGCATGTCAAAAGTATACAATGTACAAGAAGCTACTGATTCATCCCCTAAATACCCCAAAAACAATTTACACACAGAGTAAATCAACAAATCCTCCCCACAGGTTGCCAATATATTTCAGCCTTCATCCAGCAACGAACTTTCTTGATGGCATCAAAAGTCAAAAGCAAATCATTCTGCAATAACAAAATGACAACTCATGGTCAATATCCAATCTTAAAAGTCAGTCATCATTTAAATTACTCAACATTATAACACAATTTAAGCAAACGAAATTATAACATGTTGAGCACTTTCATGAACAAGTGAGTAGAGCACCCACAGCAATAGTATTAGCCTGCAAGCAAAATAGTTAAAAATAAACTTTATCTCTAGAACTCTCAAGGCCATCCCATCTCCCTGTTTTTGCGGTAAATTGTCAGCTTCTGACATTTATATTATGTTTCTTGGCCTATTTCATCAAAGAAAGATAAAAGCTTTTGAAATTGCTTTTTTCGGTATGATCAATGTTGCTTCCAAAATTGTTACATTCATCATAGTTATCTTTTTTTTGGATTCATGAGTTATAATGATTATCTAGTCAGTGTTGAACTGATCAGCATCCTGAATATGAAAAAACATATGACATGAATACCATTTAAGCAAATTGACCAAAGTGTAACAAACAATGGAAGTGTTGTGCGTGTGTTTTGAGAGTGGGTTGTGGAGGCGGGGGGGCGGGGGGGGGGGGGGAAGGAGATATGGAATGAGAGAAATCCATGATTTTCTTACCTGAAGCAGCTTAAAACAGAAACAAAGGAAAAAAGAACAGTGCCATCATGGAAGCTGACAATCTACTGATCTTATTGTAAACCTCAAGCAATTATTGATACGTTCGAGTTCAACAACCTACACCCCGATAATTCATCTATAAAGCCCACTTTTTATACCTAATTTCTGAAGAAACAAAATTAAAAAAATAAAAACATATTAGCATCCTTTCTCTCTCCTCCTTTTTCTTGGTTTTAGGTTCAAATTTAGAGAGCCGTATGTTCCACTTTTTGAATATACGTGTTTATCTCCATTTCAAATAAAATGCTATGAGATTAGTCATGTGGATATAGTCATACCATTTCACTACACAAGCAAGACTAGTAAACTATCAATCAACAGAAAATTGTTAGTACTCATAATTAGCTGAAATCTTCAAATGTTCCAAATTTCACTTAATTCAGCATACAAAGTTCCACTTGATTGAGTCATTACTAAAGTTATTAAAGCATAAAAGGCTACTTCAAAATGAAATTATGGATTGATCTGATATTTTCAAGTAGAAGCACTCAAGTAGAGAAGTTGATATGAAGTGGGCTTTACCTGGATTCCCCGGTTGAATTCTTCTCTTCTTGGCTGAATGAGGTGGGCGTTGCTGAGAGATGGATCCATCACTGCCTGACTGGGTGAATGGGTGTTGCTGAGAGATGGGTATAATGGAGAATGGGAAGAAGTGTTAGACCCCTCATGTTTACATGCCTAAAAAAATAATAAAATTAGAGAGTTTGGGACGTAATGGGTATTTTAAAATTCTATTTATTTTAGGAATATAAATATATATCTTTTAGGTGTCTGATAGTTACGTACATTCATAAAAGCACACAAGGAAGTTCAGAAAAGTCTCCAGAAAATCACTATGAAGAGCCTTTTGAGAGTTTGATCATTGTTCGAGGTAAGAATTTATTTTTGGGTATCGAATTAAGGTTTGTAGTTGGAGTCCTTACGCATTTTTTTTGTTATTGTTAGAATCCTAATTTTAACTTTTGGGTATATTAATTTTTAGGGATTTTGATATAATTGATTCAGGAGATCAAAGTTTTGTGATTGAATTACACAATTGGAGGTAAGGGTTTATTCTTTTGAAATCAGAATCAACGTTGGATCAATCATTCATTCAATGGTTTAATTCTTTAATTCAGGAGTCTCGGTTTTCATGTTGTCACTGTGCCATTTTAGTTGCGATTTTCTGATGCTTTTCTGTCTCGATTTTTATGCCCTGTACCGTAGCATTCACCTTTGCAGAAGTTGAGTTGTGTTCGGTTATCTGCCTCGGATTTCTTGTCTTACACAGTTAGTAATTCACTTGCGGCAACTGAATATCTGTTTGGTTGTTTTGCTTTTACTGTAGTTTTGTCTGGTGTGTCAGCCTTCATCAATTGTTGCCCCCTTTTTGCGTGCCATAAGAACAACATAGCCTGACTTTGCATTTTGATGTTACAGCCGTGCACCCTTTTTCATGTTCTGGTCATGCTTTTCACATACCTTCATTAGCCTTGTCCTTATTCTAGTCCACGTGGACTTGGTTTATTGTTTGTTTTCACACCATGAATTCCAAATCACCCGTTACATGATCATTGTATTTCTTTTGCTTGCATTCAATGGTAACCCACGAAGTACACCTGCTTCATTCAGAAAAACAAATGCTATATTTGTTCTTTTTCCCTTCTTGACTTTCCCAACCTGATGTCAGCGTATATAATGGCCCGCTTGGCACCTTTTTGATTTTCTTAGAAACTCTATACAAAATCATATGCTCTATCATTTTGTAAGTCGACTTAATTAATTTGTCCTTTTTCTGCCTCTTAGCTGTAAATTCACTTTCAATTTATCGTGCCATTTTATTTATTTATTTTCTTTGATTACGTTAACGGTCCTTTCTACACTTCTGTCGTATGATTTGTATGACATTTAATTGGTACTCACTATGATAAGCTGCTAGGTGGGTCTAACTTATTTTGAAACTTTGTTTTGAAAATCTACTAGTATCTGATATGTTTGTTTGGACAACTGTACATGTACTTTTATGAGCCATGTCACATGAACGTGACAATTCTGATTCTGACTTACCCACTTGGATTGAAACGTGGGCTAGCTCAGTGGAATGAGCTAGAGATCGCGATCTTATTTTCTGAACCTGGTTCCACGTGTCAGTGATGGCATGTCTGACCTTATTCTGAATGGCTCTTTAGTGTCAGTTTCTGTATAAGAATACATTTTGAAATTTTGTCTTTCTACGAAACATATTTTGTATGTTGACAATTCTGGTTCGTATATGTTCTGTTAAAATTCTTTATGTCCGATCTTGTTTTCTCATATATCTTTGTATCCCATTTTGATTGGTCTGTTGAGCAACCTTACTGGGCATTTGGCTTACCCCTCCGTATTATTTTACTTTCAGGTGATCAGTAGAGGAAATTGGATTACGGGCATAGCAATTTGACTGTGAGCTAGCGGTTTAATCTCAGAGCTACTTTGATTTTTTATTTTTAGAAATTATAACAAGAGGAAATATTTGCATTTCGATGTTTCATTTGGAACTCCTTGTAGGAGTAAATTCGGGATTAAATTACTGTTTTAGGCCTATTTGACATTTAATTGTGTAAATTGGAGATTTTCTGTTTAGATGCTCTGAATAACCTGTTTGGGAGACTTTTGAAAATTTGAGGTTTTTTGACTTTGTTTATTTGATATTAACGCTTCGAAAAATCGGGGCGTTACACGAAGAGGATGAGGAGGTGCCGGAATCTGACGAATTCCTCCATGGGCTGTTGCAGCTCGGTCCCAAATCACCAAATATGTGATCAAACATGTTATTCGTAGAATCCCTATTACAACTCTCAGGTACTGCAAGAAGCAACCTCTGAAAAGAAAGAAGAAGAATTGTTGCTTGGTGAGTCCTCTTCGAAAATCGGCCGGTGCGGCTGAAAATGATCTGGATAGAAGTGTTCAGTCCTGCTACGGCCACCAATCAAATGATCATCCCAGGCTCTTGTAAAGCGCAATCTTGACTGAAACGTTGGATTCTTCGGTTTGCTTCGTCCGCCTTCCCCATGTCGTCACCGCATAGGCGTATAGCCCCAGAGAGGTAAAAGACGGAGAAGAAAGAAATCAAATGTATTGAAAATTTTAACCCTACAAATAAAAATGGTGGGTGGGAAATTCAAAATTTTCAGAAAATTCAAAATCTAATTTTACAAACCATGGTTAAGAATTTAGATCTAGCTGAACATTGGGCTCCCGACTTGCCAACCTTGCTTAATTGGCACTATATTAGTGATAGTCTAACACTACCTATGCTGATTACGTGACATTAAACAACCACCAAATATTTTTATTACATGAAATTGGCATTGACCTTCCGTCAAAGGAAATACGGTATTAGTTTGATGAATGCACACAAAACTTCTTGTCCTTTACCTCTCTCTTTTTTTTCGATTTAATGGTAAGGTACTATAACAAGTCAGGTTGTATGCACCCTACGAAGTCCACCTCCCCGGGTAGGTGAAAAGTAAATTATATCCATCCCTAGACTAGGATACTCTCATGGAAAAATTATTTATGGCCCGACTCAAAGAGACTCTAACCGAAGACTTGAAGAATATATTTCAAGATCCTTACAGTTAAGCTACTCTTTGAGATTTTGTTGCCCTTTACTTTTGAAACAAGTTTTGACTCTTATCCCATTGGACTAAACTTTCTCCAAAGAACTCGTAGCTAAATTAAGCTCAATGGTGCCATTACATACAATGGTATTATTATCGACCAAGTGATGCCACTAAGTATTACCAAAAATGCCACTCCTTGATAAATCCACTCTTATTCAGTATGTCTCTACTTTGTCACCCACCATGTGATGCAAACCCAGGCTCATGCAAACCTAGGCTCTTCTTGCCGATGTATAAGGGCATTCTACCGAAAGTCTTTTGGTGATCAATCTGCACTTGAACTAGGGATGAGCACAATTCGGTTTGGGAGTCAAAACACAAACCAAACCGTTATAATCCCTCGGTTTGAAAAATCTTGAACCAAACCGAACCAAACACGCTATAGGTTTGGATGGTTCGGTTTGGATCGGTTTGTTCCCATTTAAAAAGCTGTCCCGAACCTACTATTGGGTCCAAATGTTATTCGAAATTGAAGTTAGGTTTTTCTAAATTCAATATAACCTTATTCCACTCAATATCTAACTGCTCGTATTAACATATGATTTAAGTATTGTGCATGACATATGTTACAATTCAAAAAAAAATTGTTATGTCTTTGTCATTGATGTTCAAGAAACAATAAAGAGATATACAAGACATATCGATCACTAGACTTTTGTGTTATACCTACTTTCGTATTTTCTTTTCTTTTAACTTTTAAGGCTTGCTTATTTTCATTTGCTTAGTACTATGTATATGAAAATTATCGATGAATGTCACTAAGAATAAATTAGTAAACCATAGGTCGGTTCGGTTCGATTCGAAATCGGTTTCAAGAAAGTGAACCGAACTGAACCAAGATCGGTTTGAGAAATATGAAACCAAACTGTTAAGATCTTTAGACGGTTCAAATTGGTTTGAATGGTTCGAATCGGTTTGAACGGTTTATTACTCACCTCTAACTTGAACAATGAAGTCTTTCAAGTCATTTAGTCAAGTGGTTAGAAAACATCTAAGGTCTCAAAGTTGGAGACAGAAATTAGGAAGTTGAGGAAGTTCGTTTTATGAATGATCAAGAGCTACAAGCTTTATTAGTTTTGGATTCATAGGCCAGGAGCCAAATTCCCCTTACAAGGATATGGTTCAAAGGCCAAATCACAACGTACGGATACATTATTAAACTTCCATAAAAAAACAACAAACCGATCTCAAAGCAAACCTCCTCCATGTCCCCCGACCATGACAAGCCAAAATTCTGTACTAGATCAAAGTCCACCAGTTCTGTGGTGGGGCGGCCGGCCGGACTCTTGGCCATCCATAGAAGGAGATGACCTTGTTGGTTCAATATCAGCCACCTGACTGATAGAATATTTGGCTGTAACAACCAATCATATCTGAAGAAATATCTTGATTTAGTCTTTGTTCTTGAATTTTCTCCCTTTGTATTATTAAGCAAAGATGAAGTTTGGACCCAGCTGGGCTCATCAGATAAAGAGGTTCTTATAAAGCAAGTGTAATCAGAGCATGTGCTGTATAGTGCATATTAAAGTATTTGACTACTTGAGATGCTCACGTTCATAGCACAACTACAAGATTTTTGTGAATTCCTCATATCTATTTGGTAGCATGCTCGAATTTGGACCATAACCTAATAATATTAATTAGATGCTCCTAATTTTAGGTAAATCTAGGAATCAACTGTTTAGTATGGTCTTATCAAAATTATGCAGGGTCAGTTCCAGCATACAATTATTCATGTGTTGGTGAGACGAATACGAACATTAACGGTCGAAACACACTGATTTTTCTCTACCTCCTTCGTTAACAACCAAAGTGAATATTAGTTACAAGAGATGCGTGATAATGATTTGTCGAAACTTGGACGTCGAATTCGGATGCCAAAATCAAGGTTCTTTGTATTTTTGTGGCGTGAACATGTAAAAATCATAATAATGATATGCGACACCCTCAACCTAGGTAATATCACCAGACTGAGTTATCGGCCATAATTACATTCAAAACCCTATGCTGAATTACAAAGCAACTACATCCTCATACTCATACATCATTAATAGACGCTCAAAAATGCGTCCTTACAATTTTTTTTCTTACAAATATACATTGTACTGCAGCGGAAGACTTTCAAATCCCTAAACAATATAAATGGTTACAACTTAATATACGACTGTAGTCGTGTGACTCTTATCAACCTATTTCACAGCTCAATCTGTATCTCATCATTTCCAGTTTGTCTTACCTCACACAAATTATCCCTTTGTTCAACTTTTTTAGCTTGTTTCTCTTTCCTTTTCTAGAGGGTTCTTCCTGATCAACCTTATAGCCTGCACAATACAACATAAGGAATGAGCGCAAATAGCCAGTAAAGACAACACGAGGAGTATTGTGTACAAATGATTCAAAAGATTCGGAGGAATAATAATCATCTCAAAGATAGCAATGAATCAAGAGTAGTCAATAGTTTCAGCATCAACATAACTTGTCAAACGATAATTTTTCTTTCGTTAGACTGAGCGGCTTTAAGGCCTAACAGAACAGCATTATTGCCAACTCCTCATGGACAAGACTGACTGACCGACAGACTGACTGACTATGCAAGTGAACACTAAAACATGAAATTGAAAGATAAACATCGACGAAATACAGGTCATTAAAATCATTAACATCAAAAGAAAATCAAATGCAATGCAACTCAGACACGACAGACTAGACTCGACCGGACATGATAGACTCGACTCGCGCGCCCTACATCCTCTTTGCCAATGATCATGTTTCACAGGCCATCCTCCTCATATTGATGTCTCATCTTATGGGATGTTCATCTCAGTCTCAAGTAAATAGAAGAGACACTGTCAACAAGTAGGGAACTTATTTAGAGTGCTTTCTCTAACCACCTTACAACCAAGCAACATGACTTCATCAACGGGGTGGATTAAGGGAAAATTATTCTACCTTATGTCCTTAACAACACAGCTCCATAAGGAATACCGGATTAGAAGATCAAGTGGTGTTCAGATCTAACAACAAGAGTTCAACGTAACAGAGATCAATCAGACTTGGGAGAAGATTACCGCAAGCCCTCAACAATGTTCTTACATAAGAGGAATGTTGACTACCGCTAAGTGCCGACATTTCACAACAACACGCAACGACCTCAACAACATCATCATCAACAACAGGGCTGACTCAGGAGAAGCTTGCCACAAGTCCTCAATGGTGTTCTCAAAGAGAAGAAATATCGACTATCAATAACTGCCGACATCTAACAACAACCACACGATAACCCCTACGCAACATCATCATCCACTTCGGGTATGCTAATTGAATCGAATCATAGCATACTAGGACACCCATCATCCTCGGACTAAGGGAATTTCTTCTACCCTAAATTCTCAACAGCACAATTCAAATATATGTATACCGGTCACAATGAATACCGGCTTTCAATCATAACAATAAGAATTCAACAACACATCATCAACATGGCATGCTAATCGAAACAATGAATTAGCATATCAGAACCGCATTGTCCTTACCTGATTAGCTTATAGCCGAAGCAACTTGCAATCTCTGATCGCAACGAGCTGCATCACCTAGTCAAATCATATCCTGCTCATTAGTCATCATTCAAAATATATGCATTCCTTATTCTACCTCTTCCTACTTAACCGTTCATAGCATCTTACGATAGCTAGTTAATTCGATCAGATAATCGGATCCTTAATCTAGCTTTCTCGACGTATTATCGATAACAACCCTCATTTTAGACATAATACCACTATTCCTCGCTTTTCACCCCTCCGAATGCTATATTATGGGCATTCTCAAAAATTTAGCGCCAACATGTCAAATTACCAAAATACCCCCTAATGGCCGCTACATCACTAACACCCCAAAACTGCTTTAAAACTACTTTTTAGATGTACTGCATCATTTATAGACCAAATATTTTCTCAAAAAATTTTAAAGGAAAAATTACCAAAACACACCCTAGCGACCATCGCCCTAACAAACATCTCAAAACTACTTTAAAATAACTTTTTGGATGTCTTACACCCATTCCTAAACTAACAGTCCTTCAAAGCATTTTATAAAAAAATTACCAAAATACCCCGGCCCCCTCTGGGCGACAAATTATCGAGATGCCCCTGGGGTTCACTATCACCGCATTGCCCCGAATCAGCTTCAAAACTACCTTTTAGGTGTTTTACAACCCTTTCTGGACTAAAAAGTCCTTTGAAAAACTTTACCTGAAAAATTACCAAAATACCCCTATTCGGGTGGCAAATTACCAAAATGCCGCTGAGGGTTCCCGGCCTCAGTAAAATCTCAAAAGTGCTTTAAAATCATATTTTAAGCATCCTGAATTCATTAGTTAAAAAGTATTTTACAAATTTTTACCTGAAGATTCCGAACCGGTGTTCGGAACGAGCGTTTAAAAGGCCATTCTGCCAAAAAATAGCTAACAACTTTGGAATGACCCAAAATCTTGGAAAATGGAACTTATCAGCATATTAAGGTCCCCATTAAATTTTTGCGCAAAAACGGGTTCATTTGATATTTTAAATCTTACCGTAAAGTTCTAAATTTTCTGCATCCGTTCACCCTTTCCTGACCTTGGAAAAATCTGAAATTTTTTCACGATGTAGGTCTCCTAAAAATAACTAGGGTCTTTGTTTTGCACTTTGGCTAAATCTGAACCTAACTATTTTTAAAATTTCAAATTTTAAACTGTTTACTTAATTTCCATCTTTAGTGACAAAAACAGTCACTATTCACATCAGCACACACTAGTTCACCTTCACGCACAAACACTTATCTTCTTCCTCCTTCAACAGTTACACACCTGGGCACATTTCTCTTCCAATCACACCTGAACTTCTCACGAGCTCATCTTAGATCACTTAAACACATTATAGTACACTCAATTCATGCCCTCAACTCATTATTATGCATCAATTTTGCACAATTAAACCAATTGAATTCAAACCCATGAACCAAATTGAAGAAAACACATTAAAACACACTGAAACACACACCCACGCACGTTGAAACCATGCCAAAATTTGAAACCCTAAATAGTTTCTCCTTCCTTGTTGTTTTAGATTCTTATATAACACCATCTCAACAAGAATCCATTACAAAATTTTCATCCCCAATCATATACATACACACCCGAATGTATATACATATATGTGTATACTCAATCCATATTCATCCCAAATTCTCCACAATTTCTCACGATTAGGGTTCGAAATCATACCCGTTAGGGTTTGGATTCCACTTTCTTTCCTTCCCTTTTTTCCTCTTTCCCGTAGCTGCTACAGTGCGTGCATGTTCTTCACTTCTTCTATTTTTTGTTTTCCTCCCCAAAACTTTTTCTCGATAATTTCCTTCACCTAATCTTATCCCAATACTTTATAATTCCTAACCATGACTCAGATTATAGCAGACAGGAGGTGGCCATCATGCATGGCCTATTTCATCAGGTTATGACGCATTTTACAAAGTTTTAAATTTGCACTTTGGCCCCTCAAGTTTCCAAAATTGCATTTTGACCCCTCAACTTTGGAAAATTATAATTTGACCCCAAAATCACCCTAACACTCCATGTAGCCCCCTCACACCTCATTATCATCAAAAGGATGCTGCTTAATAAAGATGTGCATCCCGTTCATCATATTTTCTAAAATTACATTTTTGCCCTTAACTTTTCAAAATTACATTTTAACCCCCAAAACCACACTAACCCCTCTATTTAGCTCCCTAACACTTAATCATCACCAACATATTGCTACTTAATAAAAATAGCACCCCTTAATTAATCAAACTTACGGTTAGATTAATTTTCAGTATTTTTCGGGACTCGTCCAATTTTCTAATTTTGTCTACTTCAATAACTGGGTCATAAAGTTTAGGTTTTGAGCTCTACTTTGAACTCCTCAAGTGTCGCTAACGTGATGATATAGCAATAGTTGAAAAACCTTAGCGATGAAAGTGGAACTCAGATATCAATTCCCACCTTTTCCAGATAGAGAATGTGTTTTAGCCAGAACATCTTTGACTATGCTAACTTATTCTTGAATACATTCCCTAACACATCCACCAAGAACTAGCTAGGACTCATTAGAACCAAACCATACGACCACTACAAAACTATATCATGACTACACAAAGATTGTACGTGTACATCATCTTCATCGACCGGTTACAACAAGTTCTAAGGGTCCAGACAATAATGCAAGTTCTCTAACAACGTCATTTGCTTTAGTTAACGCAGTATATCTTTAAGGATACCTTTCCAGTTACCTTCGGCTGCTACACAAGTGTTGTTATTCTGAATAGTGAAACCTTTCCAATGACTACACTGTAAAAATAAAGCAAGTAACTAGAACTGTGACTACCCAAAGAGAGAGCTGAATAGAACCATTTTATGCAGCTCTGCCTATCTACTTTACTCTTATGCTATTAATTTTTATTTTTTTGGGTTAAAAAAAGACTGGACCGTAAGGCTCTAATCCAACCGGCAGGGAATATTGCTCCTCGGGGACCTATAAGGCCGACACATACATCTGAGCCCCCGATTCCCTCACCTATGTCAGGGCCGAAGCGTACAAGGACCCATGTGTGAAGCACATGCAGGGCGAGGACATAAGTTTGCCACCAATAAGTGCGACGGGTAGGATTCGAACCCAGGTGAAAAACTTGGATTGAAATCTTGAAGGGCACTGAACCGATCCTTGTTCGTCTTTTATGCTATTAATGTTTCTAAAACTTAACACAAAAAACAAAATTGTTTGGGTCATAAAAGCTAATCATGACCCAAAGTAATGCAGGAAAACTTGATGGCAGCGAGGAATGGTGTGGTGTAGCATAGAGAGATGGACACATTAGAAGGTAACAGCTAATTGCTAGCTAGCTTGTTCCTAATACGTGTGCTACTTTGTGCTCATATGGTTGTAAACATTCATGCAACTTGAACCCTAACAAAAGTCACAAATTGGTGCCCACGAATTCCCCACGGCTTTCACCCTTTTAGATTATCTTCCCCTTTGCATATATATATATACCAAACATCACCCTCCAATCTCTTCTCCCTAACCCACCCACCCTCCTTTTGTATACATACAATACTCATATATATATATATATATATATATATATATATATATATATATATATATATATATATATATATATATATATGTGTGTTGTTCTATACGCATAAATATATGGCTGACCCTCCAAACGTGCGCCAACTTGACCAATCCCCACAGCCTACAACTTCCTTAAAACCCATTGTCCCTCCTCCCAGGGGTGACCAAGCGGCTGTTACCACGTATGACCATAGCACATCTACTGCTACAAAACTCCAACTACCATCGAGGAAGACTGCCATGAGCTCGACATCATCTAGCGGTTCACCTAACAGGCCGGCCACAGGGAAGCACCCCACGCTCCGCGGCATACGGAGCCGGAGCGGCAAGTGGGTGTCCGAAATCCGGGAGCCGCGTAAGACGACCCGAATATGGCTCGGGACGTACCCTACTCCGGAAATGGCGGCCGCCGCCTACGACGTGGCGGCGCTGGCTCTGAAAGGGAGTGACGCCGTTCTGAACTTCCCGGACCATGTTGGGTCGTTCCCGGTCCCGGCCTCGCCCTCGCCCACTGCCATACGCAGCGCGGCTGGAGCCGCGGCCGAGCTGATGAGGGCGGGGGAGAGCCCGGTTTTGGGGCAGCCCGGGACCGAGGAAGTGGCAGGCGCGTGCTTTACGGGCGCCGGCGGCCATGAGTACATTGATGAGGAGGAGATTTTCGGTATGCCGAATTTGCTGGTGGACATGGCTGAGGGAATGCTGGTGAGTCCGCCAAGGATGAACTCGCCGCCGTCTGGCGACTCGCCGGCGAATTCCGATGGTGAGAGCTTGTGGGGCTATTTTTAACAGGGCATTTTTGCCACTTACACATCGTAAGATAAAAAATAAAGCCAAAGAAAAAACAAAAAAAACACAGACAAACATGCTACCATGTTAAGGCAGAGAGAGAGAGAGAGAACCTCATGTGCAAGAGCTTAGCGGTTAGACTATTTTTCATCGAGTAGATGCAGGTTGTGTCATTGATACAAACAAGTCACTAGAAGTTGTATTTGAAGATGATATCAGTTGTAATTTTGATGCTTTTCTTCCAACCTTTTAGATGAAATTTGAGGTGAAAGTAGTAAGGAATCAAAGACGTTGAGCACTGCAATTTGAGCTTATATTCCGAGATAAGGCAGAGAGATGCAGGATTACTAGTAGCTTATGTCAGTCTGTGTAACACGTTTCACTGGTGCAAGAAGAGGAAGCCTCTGGTTGGTCCTCAAAGGTGCAAGACTCTCTCTCTCTCTCTCTCGTGTCTTGTTTAGTGGCAGATCAATTTAGAAAATGAAGAGGATACATCGAGTAATCAAAAAGTTGACAAAGGGGAACGTGGTTATTGTAGTGATGTTAGTCGCTGGTGCGGGAAGAGCTGATATCTTAGGCATTACAAAGTTTGCTATAATTGAGTCAAAAGTCCAAATCTAAAGGTCTGGTTGACTGTCAGTTTTTAATTTTTAATTTTTTTTAAAAAAAGAAGAGTTCTGATTTTTTTTTACCAGTTTAAAAAATTGGTGGTTGTTTGACAGAGTTTATTTTTTCAAAAAATAGAAAAGTCCAAGCGTTTGACAGGAAAGCTCTTTTGGTTTATTTTTTTTAATTTTAACATAATTGAACCGATATATTACAATGTCTTATATATACTTAAACATAATTCTCCAAATGTATTACAATAATGTCTTAATTAAACAAATACATTACAATGATGTCTTACAATGTCTTACACACAATTAAACATAAGTAAACAAATATATTACAATGGTTTATATTTCTAATTCTTGATTCAAGTGGTATAAATCGAGGAATCTCAACAGTAAAAATCAACGTAGACCCAAAAATACGCAGTAGCTGTGGATACTGATGATAGCCTCTTTTTCGATACTTCTTAGCCCAACCATCTTTCTATGTATATAAAAAGTAAACAAATCAAAGTAAGTTCTACACAATTTTAAAAAACTGGGACAAAGGAGAAAGATGATAAAGAATGGTGGAATGGAACTTAAAACATTTACCTTAATTAACCTATCTCACATCTCATTGTCAGCAACAATATTTCCCGTAATAGGATCTCTTCATATTCCAGTGGTTTTCGTAAGCAGTTTTGTGTACAACTTATAGTCAGTTTGGAATAACTGATACTTATTCTTCAGTTGATCTTGACTATAAGGGTAACCAGTTGCCGCAACCAATTGAGTTTTCATTGAAGTCCAAGCAGTCGGCGTAAAGGTGTTATTTATCCTCTGATTTTTCTTAACCTCCTCATCCAACAGATCAATGTACAAGTACTCTTCGCAGGCCACGGCTTTGAAACCTCTTTTCTATTAACCTCCACAACATCATCATCTTTACCACGGTCGGTCATCTTGAAAAGCTAGCTCTAACAAATCCTTAAAAGACTACAATTGGTCTTTCATTTGAATATAAAGAAAATTAAAGAGCAAATCCAATAATCCACTCATTATAATGAAGACAACCTATAAGCCTTATCATGCCCCTTAGTTGTGTGCACAAGTAAAGTAACACCGTCAGCTTTTCACATTGTTTCTTTAATTAGTTGAACTTTTTTTCTTGATTACAGTATCTCATCCAACTTGTGATCATGGAAAGCAACCAGAAAGACATTTGCTTTCTCACCTCAGCAATCTATTTTTTGAGGTTATTTTACTTTAATTTTCTACTTGATCTTAATCTACGTATGAGAGATGATAAAAATCACCACGCTTGTGGAGTTATATACTCAAAGTAGAAGAGACTGTTACTTTCAAAATGAGTTTAGCATCCCATCATCCATAATGATTTGAATTACAATATGAAGAAGTGATACATAAAGGACTAACCAAGAAAAAAGACTGAAAATTTCAGATCTTTTTTCTGCACAATTCTCTCAACCTAATTTTTTGTGTTTTGCAACAAATTAAATAGAGCATACAACCACACATTAATTTTAAACTCTTCTTCCATTTGAAGCGAGACAATAACATGGCAACCAACCTTAGACCAAATATGGCCATAAAATAACCAACTATAAAACTAAAATTGAACCAAAACTGGAAGACCAAAAAAATCAAAGTTCTGCTAGCTTACAACCAAGTCACTTCCAATCTGAATTTAAAATTATAATTTTCTTTAAAGCTAGTTAACCTAGTTGAACCATTCCTCAAGCAAAGCTATGCAAAACTCAAGATTTCTAATTTTTTGAACTAACCATAAGAAATAAGAATCTCCTAGCAGAATCGCATCAAGATCAACCAATTTTCAAAAGTTAAATCAACTCAAAGCTAGGTTTTACAAGCACTACCTTTCACATTCACGGCATCAAGGAGACTAAACACTAAACACAAAAATCCATTTATTTCCAAATCACCCAACTGTACAATCTCAAATTCAAAGCTGGGTTTTTCAAGAAACTGTCTTTTCATTTATATTAACCATCAAGCCAGCCAAAATCCAAGACAAAACATATAATAGAGAAAACAAACAATAAAATAAAAGCAAACTCTTGGAGATTTTAAACAGAGCAACAATTTCCAATTACAACTAAAAACAAAAACACACCATATGGAACAGAAAACAAGCAAAAGGGAGAAATACCCGGTTCAGATGGAGGTGGTGGCTGTGGTGAGAGATGAGATGCGATCCAGAAATTTTGAGCAGAACGGTGGCTGTGGACTCCCCCAGATGCGATTCGGTCGAAGAGATGAGATCGAGCTCCACAGCGAAGAGATGTTCCCCCAGAAAGAGCTGTCTGTGGCTGTGCTAGAGAAAGAAGGGACGGAGGCGGTGACCGGCAATGGAGGCGGTGGCTGTGGACCCTTGAGAGATGAGATGCGATCCAGAAAATTCGAGAAGAGCGGTGGCTGTGGACTCCCCAAATGCAATTCGGCCAAAGAGAAGAGAACCCTAACTAATGTTTTCTTTAATTTTTTTTCCATCTTTTATTTTCTGTTGCTAGGAAGGCTCGAAGGCCAGACCTCATAAGTCAAGCCATCTAGGTCGCGTGAAAAGAGGTTTCAAAAAGAGCTAATAGCTCTTTTGGAAAACAAGCTTCCTCTTTTTAAAGACTTGAGCTTCTTTAAAAATTAAAGAACAACCAAACAGTCCAGTTTTTTGGACTTCTTGAAAATTTTTAAAATTGGGCCAAAAAAGAGGGGAAGAAATGGATGTCAAACGGCCTCTAAATAGGGTCTCACAGGCCGAAAGCTAAAACAAATGTCAAACTACAAGTCAGTTTCATGTCAAATTATCACTCATTTGTTCCACTGTTCAAACCTGGTTATATTACCCATATAGCTACTTGTGTCTTGATGAGCAATTTCCTTATAAATTTTGAGAAGATCGAAACACAAACACCTGAGTTAGGGCAATGACAAATCCAGAGACGGAGCACCCAGAATGTTGCCACACAATGTGAACTCTTTTTTTTTTGACAATATCTATCTTCTTTATCAAATAGATTCATCCTTTCCCTTAATCTATATGAGCCTCTATTTTGCATTAGTTTCATCCATCCGTTAAGGCGTAACAACTGCATATGTTGTAACTAGGAATGAGCTCAACTTCCTACGAGCACGATGGAAAGTTGAGCCTGTGGTGCATTTTGGTGGTTGGAAATCAATTATACATTCTTGACAAAATTTACTAAGCAAAAATTACTTGGAACCATCAACATTTTTGGCAAAAACCATGAGTAGTTTAACTAGACCCGTTGAATTGACAAATCAATTTTTTGCTAGCAATGCGTGATGCATTCAAAAATATCAGCTAGAGTGCAGCATGAAATTTTCCAAAAGTTAAAACTCGAGGTGAGTATTTTATTTTTATTATTATTATTATTATTATTATTATTATTATTATTATGCGGTTCACTGAAGTTTTTGTTGGCGGAGAATTCTGCTAATGTTGTAATGAAAACCAAATGCTACAACACAGCTGCAAAAACGCTTAAAAGCACGTCTCAAAGACACTTTCCTTAAGATAGTATTCACCGCCACCAATTCTGAGTATGTACTCGGGTTACTTGGCAAATTTGTCGAGAGGAAACAATGACACACCACTAAAAGATTGTAATCAGCTGCACAATGCACTATTGAAGACAGAACCGAAAGTGATGCATGTTCAAGGAGTCACACATCTTCGATTGCACCCATTCGTTTTGGTCACTCGAGCGATAGGGCACGTGATCCGATGGTCCAGATCTGACAACTATTCATTGCAAGAATTTATTGAGTGTTTGACAGGATCAAGGTCAGATATTTTCTAATCGGACGCACTTATTTGATCACACACTCATTTGCTATCAATACACTAAATTGAAGTAGAAAAATTCAACTCGCCTCACGATGATGTTTATATGCAAAGCGAGCTATCAAAGTGTTACATTACGCCTCAGACCGTCATGCGCATGCACACAATGTGATATCATGGCTTGTATGGTCACACCATACTGTTAGACTTATTTCCATCCACATTTCTTTTTCTCTCTCTTTAACTTGGGATTCAATATATCCAAAATATCTCATCTTTTTGCCACAAACAAGAAAGGGAAACCCAAGAGACACAAACTTTTATTTTAGAAACTCCAACAGTTTTACGGGAAACGGAAAAAAAAAAAGCCGACATCTCTACATGTCGCTCCTCCTAAGCTTTTTACTAAGGTTATCACTTGGTATGTCAGTTAAAATGGTGAATGGGTATGTAAAGTAAAAGCCAAGCGGCGATAACATATATCATGGCTGATTCATTTGGAGCTGCTGAGGTGACAAGTCTTCGGGAGTGAGCTTGAATTCAAAAATCAGGAGAGGGGACAAGCATCTATTGAAATTCTAAACTGGGCCACATCTAGAAGATGTCTGCCTTTTTTTCTGTAATATGAATACGTATATGCCATGATTAGCTTTCACACTCTCTTTTCGTGCAAGCAAACAAACCAGACTTTACCCCCATACGACCAATATGAGAGAATGAGAGAGCGAGCGAGCGAGAGAATGAGAGAGCGAGCGAGCGAGAGAGAGAGAGAGAGAGAGAGAGAGAGAGAGAGGAGGGGGGGGGGGGGTACTTGTACCTTTTAGGGTTGTACATTGGACGTAAATGAAAGCATATTCAACTTCAGGGCCTCACCACATAACTTTAAGAAGAAGTATTGTCTAACTCTGAATCAAGAGATCAAAAGCCACATTTTGACCATTGATGGTTTGTTTTATCCCTTTTGTTTTAGTTTTGTTAGCTTTTTTTCATATTTTTATTTGTGTTGGGGAAGTGGCTTTTTTGACTAACACCAAGAAGAGCATTTCCGCTCCATACAACTTACGGGTGATTGATATTATTTCTTTCAATCAGAACATTTGTGTTTTGGACATGCAATATGCCGCTTATGGGTGAAGAAGCTTTCATGAATTAACATTGCTTTTTTATCCATTAAAATAGATGGCATGCAACTGCATGTAGCAAGAATGTTATCTTCTGAAGCAATGTTATGCTTGACTAATTACCATCCATATCTACCGATAAGCAAAGTTGAAGTGATGTGTATTTTCTAGGGTATTTATGTGGATTTGGATACTCTGCTGTAACCATGAGTTACAGCATGGATGTTGTCCCCGTTATTGAAAGACATGAAGGAGAGAGAGAGTAACCATGGTTTGGATCCCTCTCTCTCTCTCTTTCCTTTCTCTCTCCTCCCTCTCTCTCAACAAGGCAGACAACACCCTTGCTGTAACTTATGGTAGGTTACAGTAGGAGATCTGTATCATATCTATGTCTACCTTAGAAAATCTGCAATTACAGGACAAGAACTAGACAAAAAGAAAACATGAAGAAAAAGGTAAAGCTTCTTTATTCATAAAGCCTGAAACTTTTTGGGTCTCAGAAGCAGAGTCGCATTAGGAATTCTAAGAGAGGAATGGAGGAGTTGGTAGAAGTCGGCCATGGCCATCGATGTTAAAAGGCTGCTTTCAGTCATGTTGTGCCACCTTTTTCTCATTCTTGGAAATCCTTAAAGAAAATGTGTGTGTCTCAAGTGGGCCTCCTATATCTGGTACAGAATCCTATATCATCCAGTATTCTGCAAGCCCAAATTCTCTTTTCATCATTTGAATCACCACAACTTTGACCGGAGGAAACGCAGAGATATATACGGATGGCCGACATAGCCCCCCGTCCACCTCACGTCGCTCTCCACGTACAAGGAGTAGAAGCTAAAGACTTGATTAAATTTAGAAGCACTGTGATGGCCGCATTATATGGAGTTTTAAGTTACTGACAGGGTTTGTTTAAGCATATTACTATCCAGGGGAAGTGTAGAACGTCATTAGTGACAAGGCTTGTGTAAGGAGATTACTACTTAAAGAAAGTCTGTGTATATCCTTAAGAATGCATTCTAATGCAATTAATTAGCAATACATTATATTGGTGCACTCAACTTGGATGATTCAAGCATCCAATGTGGTAGACAGGACATCATATTTCCCCTTTTGGTCTGCTTGAAAAATCTCTCTCTCTCTCTCTCTCTCTCTCTCTCTCTCTCTCACACACACACACACATGTTTGTGTGTGGTTATTAAGGTTCTTTCTTTCACTTTTTGCCCTTTTCAGGATATTAATCATTAAAAATCATTCTTGAGATAGAGCGATTGCAACATAACGATTTCTAGTTTATGGAATGAAGTTATTTAGAAGACTGAGATAAAAGCAAGCCTAAAAAACTCAACTTTTCCTGTCCTAATTGAAAGACATGTCGAGGGTTTTTTTTTTTTTTTAAGATTACGTCCAAGTACTGTCTAGTTTTTGCAAAGAAGCATTCAAATGTATCTTTTTAGAATATAGACACGTTCAAAGTGAGCAATGAATAATTATCAATATTGTATCGGAACTGATCATGATATCAATTTCTTATCGATCAAATACCGCTCTGTACTTACTGTGTCAGGCGGTACAAGTGATACTGACTGAGAATTACGTACTAGGCGAGATATTGTGTTTTGTACCTGTTCTTGTGTATAAGTTATAAATTTGTTGAAATTTTTAATAAATTGATCATATAAATACTAAATAGAGATACTCTAACCTCTGTAGCTTCTCTTCACAATATTCAGTATAATTTGTAAAATCTTTCTTAATAAGTTTTTAATTTTTGTCCAAATTTTCAATTTGTTTCTACTTTTTTTCTTAACTTTCTTTTACTTTATAATTGAAAGCTTTCGTCATATTATTTCATCTATATAATGTACTGCTTTATATTTTTTTAACACACGCAGATACATTAATAACTTATTATTGAACCCATTGACATTATTCTTAAACAAATAGCTTATTCTTTTATAAAAATTCGTCAATAAGATATTTGAAAGGAAGGCTAATATTGGAGGACGTAATTCAGTTGAATAAGTTATTTATTTCCTAGTGCCACTATATGGGAACAAACAGCACATTTGGAACCAAACTGCTTAAAATAAGGTAATTCAAGCTCTAGAGGAGCTGTGACACATGCATACAATCCATGTGCAAAGAATAACAAGGATATCTCTAAAGTACGTACTCCTACACGGTACGTATCATTTTACGAGAAAAAAAGAACGTATCCCTACACAGTATTCATAATTATGGTACGTGGATATCTCTAATCGATCCGTATTAGCTAGCTAGCTCTCGTGACATATGCATACAGTTCATGTGCAAAGAATAACAAAGAGAGCGACTCACATCTTAAGTGCGCAATCTATTTGTAAACATTCTCAAGAATGTGATGACCAGATGTCACTTACAGCGACTCCTTAACAATCGAATATAATCACAGAGATTTAGTCGGTCCTGTAGATGCGTAGACATTAATTTTTTGGAGAAAAAAACATGTGCCGACTAAAATTCGGCTGTTCATGAAAACGTTGTCTTCGACTCTTATAAGGAGTATCTAGTCCAAGTCGTTGACCCGAGTTATAAAACCTAGCGGGCCCAGTCCAACTGGCGCGTTCACACCTTGCAATATTGGGCTTCAATCACGTTGGGCTTTCTTCTATGCTGCCATTATGGTTTTGTTGACTCGTACAAGTGGCCCAATAAGATTGACTATCCAGCAGGCATCAGCATCTAAGTAAGAAATTGTTCAGACACAAGTCATTACAGCTTTACAGAAATAACCTATGAGTTTATTGTTTTTTTTTTATCAAACAAATAAGAACTTTTGGTATTAAAATCATGTTTGTGATTGATTTTTAAAAGAAAATATTAGATTAAAAGTGTAATCACTTTTCAAAATCAACTTTAAGTTGTTTCTATTAAAATTAACTTTAAGCTATAAAGGATGTTTGAATAAAGTTTATTGAACTCAATTTCAATGAAGACAAAATAACTAAAAGGGATAAGCAAGGGGCTAGATATAAGGCACTAATTGCTAGATTTCTTTCCATGTCTTAGCCCTATCAATTGGCATTGAAGTAGGCAAGTCCAATCCATCTATTAAGTAGGGGTGAGCATTTAAACCGTTGAAATCGATCTAACCGTGAAAATTGAACCAACAAATCCGTATATTTTTAAATCGATCTAAAAATCAATCGGTTTGGTTTGAATTTTTTTGAAACCGCATAAACCGAATCAACCGTACATAGTATACACACATCTATATTTTTACTAACCCTAGTTATTTTTTACTAACCCTAGTTATCTAACTACTCATACAAAATAGGATAAACCCTAAATCCCTTGACGTAACACACATTTTTCACTCGTATCTTACATCTCACTAAGTGTTATTAATTATGATAAAAAAAATTAGTTTTTTTGGAGCTTATTAGCATGTATAAGTTATTAATTTTTGGGCCAAAACTTGCCCAAAATTGATTTTGGCCCAAACCGATTAAACCGTTCAAACCGATCCGTTCAATCTGCAGAAACTGAACTGTCCAAACCGAACCATTCAACTACGGTTCGATTTTTTTTTCCAAATCGAGGTTAGTCGGTTCGGTTTGGTATTCAGTCTCCAAACCGAACTAACCGAATCATGCTCACGCCTACTATTAAGTCAGCTGATTCTAGGTAAGAGTCTTTTGAAATCACTTACTATTTTGGTTTTAAGTTTTGCAAAAACAAAACAAAAACAAATAGGTGTTTGACAAGTCAATATTTATATTAAATTTTTTCTTTACATTTTTTTTTCTTAATTTTCCACCAACCATTTTTCTCTAATAGATTTCTAGAACTCCCCAAAGTACCACCATCCAATTTGCAACACCACTATCATAATCAAATGCAATTATTATATGCGATGGTGGTGAGGTGGTGACGGTAGAGCAAATTATGGCGTGTGCGACGTGCTGAGGTGGCGACTTTGCTTGAGGTCCCATTGATTGTTCATGGCAATGTGATAGAGATAGTGGGTTGAGGTTTGATTCATTATCGAAGGCGTGGGTTGGTGATGAGCAACCAGATCCATGGGTGGCGACGACAGTAAGGTGGTGGTGCTGGGACAGATCTGTGGATGGCAGCGACGAAGGCGTGAGTTGGCGATAAAGGGCCAGATTCGTGGGCGCCAATGACTGTAAGCTGGTGGTGTTGGGGCAGATCTGTGGGGAGAGTGTGGGGGAAAATTTTGTACTCATGTACGATACTCATAGCTATGGTAGATATTTAATCGATCCATATTAGCTAGCTAGCTATCGTGACACATGCATACAGTTTATGCACAAAGATAACAAGGAGCGCAACTCACCCCACCTTAAGTGCGCAATCTATTTGTAAACATTCTCAAGTATATAATATGACGAGATGTCACTTACAGCGACTCCTTAACAATCGAATATGATCACATTTAGTCGGTCCTGTAGGTGTGTAGACATTAATTTGTTGGAGAAAAAAACATGTGCCGACTAAAATTCGGCTTTTCGTGAAAACGTTGTCCTTTTGAGGAGTATCTAGTCCAAGTCGTTGACTCGAATTATAAACGGAGCGGGCCTAGTCCAGCTCGCGCGCGTTCATAGCTTGCAATATTGGGCTTCAACCCGATTTGGCTTTCCTTGATGATGCCTTCATCGTTTGTAGACAAATACAACCAGCCCAATAAGCTTGAGGACCCAGCAGGCATCAGCAGCTCACTAAGAGATTGTTCAGGCACAAGACATTACACCTTTAGAGAAATAGCCTATGAGTTTATTGTTTTTCTATCAAAAAAAGAAGAACTTTTGGTATTAAAACCATGTTTGGGATTGATTTTTAAAAGTAAATATTAGATTAGAAGTGTAATTACTTTTCAAAATCAACTTTAAGTTGTTTATATTAATTTAAGCTATAAACGATGTTTGAATAGAGTTTATTGAACTCAATTTCGATGATGACAAAATAATTAAGAAGATTTTAGGTTCTGTTTGAAATCACTTAGAGTTTTGATTTTCAATTTTTTAAAAAACAAAAATCAAAATCAGTTTTTTTTAAAACAAAAATAAATGGGTGTTTGATAAGCCAATTTTTATATTGAATTTTTTCCTTTATCAATTTTTCCCTTAATTTTTTCACTAACCATTTTTCTCCAACAGATTTCCAAAATTCCCCGAAGCCTGATGGGTGGCACCACTGCCATCCAATTCGCCGCACCACCACCATAATCAAATTTGATGGTGGTGGGGTAGTGACAGTAGGGCAAATTGTGGCTTGTGCGACGATGCTGAAGTGGCGGTGTTGCTTGAGGTCCCATTGATTATCCATGACAGTGGGGTGGAGATGGTAGGCTGAGGTTTGATTCATTGTCGAAGGAGTGAGTTGGCAATGGGTGGCCAGATCCTTGGGTGGCAGTGCTGGGGGCAAAGCTGTGGGTGATAGTGGCTAGAGTGTAGCATAACCGTAGATGCCAATGGCGTGGGTTGGCGACGGTGGGCCAGATCTGTGGGTGGCATTGATAGTAGGGTGACAGTGTTGGGGCAGATCTGCGATGACAGTGGCGAGAATGTGGCGGTAGTGTGGCAGACCCGTGGTTTGTCGAAGGCGTGGGCTGGCAACGGTGGGCCAGATCTGTAGGTGACGATGACGGTAGGGGTGGTGGTGCTAGGACAGATCTGTGGGTGACAGTGGCAAGAGTGTAGCAAACTCGTGGTTGTCAAGGACAATAGGGCGATGGTGGTGATAGGGGCAGATTCGTGAGTCACGGGTGTGATAGGGTGACAACATGACAAATTTGGCCAATGGAAGGAAGTGTCTGGTGGCGGTGGTGGAACTCTGTGTGTGAGGGGGGATTTCTAAAATGATACTCATTTTTTTTTTTTGCTTCTAACAAAATTGAAGGTTGGATCTCAAAATAAAAACTAAAACTAAAAATCCAAAACATCAAAATAGAGTTTTCAAAAACAGTCATGTTTTAAAATCTGGTTTTCACAACTGAAGGAAAAAAAAAATGAAAACTGTCTATCAAACAGATTTTTTTCCTCAAGTTTACAAAACAGGAGAAAAAATTGGAAAAAAAAAAAAGAGTTGTCAAACACTACCTTACTATTGCAATAAAAGGTACCGAAATGCTTTGTAATCAATAACAATATTTTGGTACTTTGCTTATTCCAACCTGATTATCAAAAAGTTCACAAGTCCCATTTCATCAAGATTATGATTTAGTCATTTTTTAACTATTTAAATTTGATTAATCGATTTTTTAAATCTTTATCAAACGCCTAACAACCTAACTTAGTCCAAGTTTGACCATTCCATAATGAATCCCAAGCAGAAAAAAAAAAAAGATGTCTTCAAAAATCTCGTGGAAGATTTTAAATCCATAAGTACGGAGCAGGTACTTTTTTCCAAGTACTTTGTACCGATACTAGCCTAGATATATTTTCTAAAAGTACCGGAAGTCATGACATGTGAAATTAGATAAAACGTGACAAGCATGCTTACAAGCTTGATTTTTCTTGAAAAAAATGTGATTGCAAGTCAAGATTATTTTATATTTGCCAATGATATGGTAATGACAAAATAAAAATAGTATTTTATTTCATGCCCCTGTCTCCTCCAACTGTAGCAATAAGCACTTTTCTAAAGTGTAAAGCGAAAATCACCCAACTGGACCCCACACCCCACACACACACATGCTATTTTCGTTGAATAGAAAACACTCGCCACGTCACATCTGAACGAGGTGAGAAGTCCCCACTTCTGAGTCTTGATTGTTAAGGTACGGAGACAAAAATGTACGTGCCCCTGTCAGCGTGGCAAACAACCCACACGTACCGTGTTCGCGTCCATAACGTAGCCCAAGCTGCGTTCCCCAGTGTTAGTAGGATGCACGACAGTACATATAAATCACAAACTTCCTTCACTTTTAACATTTGCAGCTTCAAGTGTGACCATCCAAGCTGAACATCTGAACACAGATTTAGTCAACCAAACACAACCTAGTCAATATACAGAGTACCTCATTAATGGATACATCAAGTCCATGCTCAGACCCAAATCCCTTAGGATCCAGTTCACAGTGGAGCAACCTCTTGGGGACGTACTCCGATGAAGAAATGATATTAGCGTCGGAGCGGCCGAAGAGGCGTGCCGGGAGGAAGAAGTTCAACGAGACGCGGCACCCGGTGTACAGCGGAGTCAGGCAGAGGAACTCCAACAGGTGGGTGTGCGAGCTGCGAGAGCCCAACAAGAAGTCGAGGATATGGCTCGGGACGTACCCGACTGCAGAGATGGCTGCGCGCGCCCATGACGTAGCTGCATTGGCGCTGAGGGGCCAGCAGGCCTGCTTGAACTTCGCTGACTCCGTGTGGCGCCTGCCTGTGCCGGTTACCAACGATGCTAAGGGTATTCGGGCCGCAGCGGCTGAGGCGGCGGAAGCGTTTCGGCCAAGAGAGGGTGGCGAAGTTTCTGGAGGCGCGCAAAGGGAAGAGAGTGGGAAGAATTCTGATGAGGTTTCTAGCAGTAATGAGACGGCAGAGGTGGTGCAGAGTTTGCAGGAGAATGTCGTCTACATGGACGAGGAGGCAATGTTTGACATGCCAGGGTTGATTGCCAGCATGGCAGAAGGGCTCTTGCTCTCTCCACCATCTTGCTTAGGGAACGGTTTCGGCTGGGATGACAGCGACAATGCTGCCGAGGTGTCACTGTGGAGTTACTCCATTTGAAGTAAAAGATAAAATGCGTACAAAGTATGTGATTAGTGTGGCCTAGGTATGATAGAACATCTAAGTAAACAGAAAACATTCCTTGTAGTAGTGAATTATAAGCCTAAATTTAAAGAGTTCAATAAATCAGAACTTGAGTGACTCGGGAACATTATGTTGAAAAAGTTAGCATAAACCCTTGACTTTACATGCAATCGAGGAGAGCGTCGGTAGAGTAAACACCAGATTTTGGAAAGCAGAACCAAATAATATGGACATTCTAGAGTGCATGAGATAATCTTTAGCCAGCACATTTGTTCAGAAATCATATGAAATTCATGATGAATGCCGAATCTTATATACAGCAAAAGGAGGTAGAAACAAACAGCAGTGACAAGATTCCACAACAGCGAAAAGGCGTAAAACAATGGGTATATCCCGCAAACACTAAGCAAAGATCCAACTATTTTTAACTGGTCAGAGTTACCAAAGAATGGCAGTGATGGAAATAAAGTAGCAAGTATAGCTGCAAAGGCTAAACCAACATACAGAAACAGTCCATTTTTCGAAAGTCAAATTAAAACATTTATTTTAAAAAACCAGTTGGCAATGAGTAGAGAGGCCTTGAGGTTCAAAGACTGGGGAAGTTGGTCCACGACTTTCACGTTCATACCATAGGAAAGGAAATCCAAGACTTCTGATGTGGAATGTGTCGCTTAACAAAGAAATTTATACAACACATAATGGGCAGCAAGCACCTTTCATACCCAAAAAGTAGTCTATTCATTCTAGAGAAATTGTCGACTCCTATGCATATGCTGTGCCGCTGTGGACTACAATTTGATACACATTTCGTCGCATTCCTAGCATCTTGCCAGTCAAAACCTCACCTCCTAACCTAAACTACAGCAAAAGTTCTGATTGCTACAATACAAAATATGGAGTGCGGTACTCTGAAACCAAGATCGGGCTGCGACCTATTGCTAATTAGTCACTATGCCAGAAATTCAACCAATAACAAAAAACTTATTGTTGAGCAGTGAATAATATTCTGAACAGCAGGATAAGATGCTATGATGATTTACGGCTACAATCAAGTTTATGTAATCTGCTGTAATAATACACTGCCACATCAGGATGCATACATACCAGCATTTTCAACCTATTAGTGCTAAGGTGTACAACCGGGCTTGAGAGATTCCTTTTTCTAGCTTCCTAAAATTCTCCAAGAAATCAGTAAAAGTAGCTACTCAGTTATCCAAGTTACCATACATCAAAATTTCATAACAAGAAAACACAACTATGCCATCATTCCGTGTATCTGCTTGAGAAGTGCAGTAAGATCAATGTCCAAGCTACTAACAGTACTCGATTCAAATGAATTCATCCAATGTGCTCAACAAAACTCCAAAAAATCATCCAGAGTTCACCTGGACGCCACTCTCTCCCTCCAACATTGTTAATTCACAGAGAGAGAGAGAGAGAGAGAGGTCAAACCTTCAAAGGAGGTTCCAATCAACACCGCAAAAAAGCATATGATTTTTAACGATGAGAATATGCTTATAACATGAGAAATGACTACTACGGCTTGTTTGCTCTAATAAAATTAGTGTAAAGTTCGATTTGAGAAAAAGAATGTAGAATCAACTGATGAAATGTCTGCTGGTACTGGTGCCAAAAATAATAGTCCATCAACAATGAAGAATTCTGTTGTAGATTATACCCGTTTACACATCATATAACCACAAATAGTCTTTTACAAAGACATATCCAACTGTCACATCTTGCAAATTAAAGGACTTGATATGCCGATTGCTTTATTTTTGGTAGCTCAATTTTTGGTTGCCAGAAAAGGTGGTGGTCAATCTATAACCTTTACTCATAGAGTGATCGACTTGAAGTACCACTTCTTTGCAATTATAGCCTTAAAGAAAAGCTCAGTAGTGTCATCGTTTTGGGCCTTCATGAATGCCGTAAGTTTAACAATATATGCATATTGGTGTATTCCTCTGTACAACTCTACTACTCAAATTATAAAAAGTGGCCTAGTTAACAAAGCTCTCACCTTTATAAGATCTAGGGAGGGTCAGAGATACATAGCTTGACCCCCGTATTTTCCGAGAGGCAGAAATAAAAGTATATGCATACATAATTGGAATAATAGTCAATGTAGCATATATAATTGGAATAATATTCAATGTGAAGTCAACAAATTAAGGTACAAATGCAACTAATAATCGACATCTGACGCTGAGCAAGGGAGCTGATGATTAAAACACCGGTCCTAGTGTTGCACAGTGGAGAGCAAAACGCAGAGTTAGGTCTACCCTGGCGTAAGATTTAGCAGTGCAAACCTTATGTGCTATGCAGACAGAGATCTTATATTTGACACGAAGCCAGAAGCTCTACCAAAATTCAGGAATTGCGGTAGTTAAATAACTGCATAAAGTGCAGTAGCACATAGGTATAGATTAGCACTTGATACACTCCATAAGAAGGTTCGTAACTTTATCAATGCACACAGAATATCAGTTTGAATGTATGTACAACACAACTTCAAATTGTGACGATCTATACTAACATCAGTTCTGAAGGTATAGAGATCATCACCTGAAATTTGCTCTACACCATGCTCTAAACTAGTGACATCAGAGGAATGGCTATTCAATAAAAAAAATAAAAAATTGTGACTTATATATTCGCAACACTGATTATATATCCTCTTTTTCTAGAGGTAAAATTGTAGATTATGCACCGATTCCCTGAATTAGCATTATATTTTCTTACAGATATGCCAAAATGGAAAGCATGTGCGGAAATAATCTTTCCCTAATAAAAGCAACCCATGTACTAGCACACAAGACTCATCTAAAGTTAAACTCTTGAATCTAACAACCAACTGAACAAACTGAAGTAATCCCTTATTAATGCAATTGATTTCAAGATGGAAGCAGATATCTCGGACCCTTAACTAACCAAAGGCAAATGATGCATTTTTTTTCCCCAAAGGATTACGGTAATTACAACTGGGCCTATAGACAGTCAAACAAGTGCTTTGTTATCCAGCAGCATCAGAAATGAGCACATTATGCTTGTTTTCTGCAGAAGCATTATGAGAAAATCTTTAGTTCCTATACGCAGAAAACCAAAGCTTCCCTCGACCAAACATCATAAAACTCAAAATTCCCTACTTGTCTTCATATTTATAAATGGCCCAACATTTTGCATCATAAATCATATGAAAAGAAAAAGGACAATTTGCTTTTGTCATGCAAATATCCGAATTTTGGAGGATCAAAATTCGGATGAAATCGCAAACAATCATGAACAAAGAAATAATGGGCATTACTATTATGAATCTTACCAGAGATGAAGAACAAATGAGAGAAGTAAAGAACATACTCCCAAAACTCTTTTATTCACTGTTTCCACCGTTTGCAAATCGAGCTCGAATACTTCCACTGTTTCCAAATCACCGTCTGGATTTCAAATTCCCCATCTTCTCATATACAGAAGGCCGAGAGGCCGGAAACCGGGTTCATATGGGTCTTGAAGCGGGGACGCCCAATCTAAAACCTTGAATAACAAACGAGAGCTAAAACTGTCACTAAAGATAAATGTCGCTACAATCGTCACTACAAGCTAAACGTGTCTTACCACGGGGTCTTCACAGCTGATCGGAAAGGAGGAGGTAATCGTTCTTCTTAATCATGGTAGCTAATCGGAACATAAGGGCCTTAATACCTCATCCAAGCAGTACGAAGTTAGGCAAGTCATAAAGAGCCAGAATATTGGCTGTATGGGATTAGTTGAAATTAAAGTACAGGTCGAGCAAATTCATGATATAACACGGAAATGGAATAAAAATTGACAGTTTGTTCATAATGCCAATAAGAAGGGTACCTCAATGATCTGGGTGGGATGGGATACAAGAGCTTTTCAGTTTCAAATGATAACTTGTGATCGTCAAGTTATTAATGAAAAAGTAAGTAGGAAAATTAGTAATGAGCAATTTTCTCAGTCATGTATATATGGGAACAATAAGGGTGTAAAAAGAAGAAGATTATGGGATCAAATACATCAATGTCGGGAGATCATTGGTAAATCCCCTTGGATCATCATGGGAAATATCAATGTGGTAAGGAATGCTAATGAGAAATGTGGGGGTGCCAACATTACTCAGAGGGATGTTGAACAATTCAACAATTGCCTCAATCAATTGCACAGGAAAAAGAATGTCTTATCATCATCTAGTCATGGCTGAAGAAAGCTTCTATTACCAGAAATCAAGGGTGAAGGACATTCAACCGGGAGACTACAACACAACATATTTCCGTAGGAAGGCTAAAGTCCATAGAGCACATAATCAGATATTGGCTATCTTCATTGAGAATGGAGAATAAATCAAAGGTGTCAAAACTGTTCATCAAGAGGCCATCAGTTATTTTCCAAAGTTCCTGGGTAAGCTTGTGGACAAGCATAACACTACAAAGGAGAGACTGAGTGAAGTATTAAAGAAGAGGATCTCTGCTGTAGATCAGCAAATTTTAGTAACACTGCAAAGGAAAGACTGGGTGGAGTATTGACTTAGAATTTTAATGTTGTGATAGTTTGCCGGAACAGATTTATGTAAGGAGCTTAGACCTCTTCAAATTATTCGTGATTATCAGCGACATGTAATTAAAGGTTTATTTCATAATTGAGATATTTTTAAGTGAGGCTATTAGTAGCCAAATTTAATGTGTAGAATTTAGTAGTTGGATTAAATTATGAGTATAGGTTGTAATAAAGCCTGGTAGAGCCCTGAGTGGAGGCTTAGTGGGCCTACGGCCGGTCATAGACTTGGCTCACAGGCTCACTTGTGGGTTCGAGTCGTGACAATTTGGGTTATTGTTGCTGATTGGAAACAAAGTAAACCCGGGTATATCCCACACTAAAAAGATGGCTGGGGAATCAAAGGTGAGTCAAGTTTATCTCACATTAGTTGAAGAGAAAACTTTTGCACAATTTGTGATTGAGCCTAATCGAGGATGCCAAATACATAAGATTGGGATAGTAAAGAATCATTCTTATATGACCTTGTCGATAATCTTGGAATACTTACTTTGAGTAGCTCTTTTGAGGAATACATTATTCTGTAATGGAGTTGTAGGTTGGGTTATTACAATGGAGGTTGGGTTTTATGCTGTTATGATAATGGCAAGATTGGTGATGGCGGTGGCCGTGATTCGTGATGTTGGTGGTCGCAGCTGTTGTGCTGCTTGTGATTTTAAGCCGACGAAAATTGAAGATATTATTGATTTAATAAAAGACCTTTTTGCTTCATTACGTTCTGTCACATGCTTATCATCTAGCCACTTATCTTATCTCTTAGTGGGAAAGACCTACAAAGATCAAAGGTTTAATTCATCCTAAAGTTATGCACCAAAAAAAAAAAAAGAAGTAAATAACTAGGTGTCCAAGAAAGTATCGCGTTAAATAAAAAAGTAAAAACCAAACACAACTCTCCCCTTATTAAACTGTTGCATGCACAGCAATTGTGGGACACTATCATAAAGTTGCACTGATGCTTTGGAAAAGGACACCTACCTTAACTATTTTTAAAAATTTTAGAAGGATCGGTGCAAAAGTGAACCATATTATCATCCACCCCAACGACGGTGCACTTATCCATACACATTTATACATAATCAAATCAAAAGCCACCCCCCCCCCCCCCACCCCCAGTTTCAAATTGTCTCCTCAGTTATCAATTTTATATGCTCCAAACAAACACTCAATTTTCAATCTCATCTAAATCTTAATATGTCTCAACTAGACAGACACGGTCAAAAAACCTTCTATTCTTTTAATAAAAAAATTGTATGTAATGGTGATTGCATGACTTGGTGAGACGGAGAAGAATGGAGAAATTTTCGGACAGTAAAAGTTAAAACATTACGATCATACTAGATCATATATATCAATATTGCATTCAAGATTATTTTTTTTGTCTTCCTAGTACTATGGCCGAAACACACAGTGGATTCTCAAACTGATTCAGCAGCAACCCTTTTGCAATGTGCACGCCAAAGGCTACTTCTTACCTTCTAGTTCAAATTTTTCCTGTAACATTGTAGTTTTTTAATTGTGATTTGAAGGAACAAGATTTTTTCAGAAAGAAGGCTAATAAAGTTACATACGCATAAGATAATAATTGTGATATTTGAACTTCACTTTTAATATTTGAGCTCCACTAATATCACTAAAGTGATAATATAACGGCATATTAGAGATCTTTAGCTACGAATGCAGAGCTCAATTATCAAACTCTAACGAATTAAAAAAAATGGACTTGTTATGCGCGTGAGGCATCGAATTCCGTGAAGAAACGCAATGGTTCATATTTTAGTCGAGAAGGTCAACTGCTGGTCAGCATTCAGTCTCACAGCCGAGATTTGCAAATCTAAATCGTACGTGCGATTCGTTAAGACAGCAGTTAAACCCTAATTAAACAACTATAATTCAAAGTTCAAATAAAATAGTCGAATAGAATAATCAAACTTTAGATTCAAAAAACCATCAGAAGAAGCATCCAAGTCTCTACCTCTCTGTTCAATCTCCGCAGCCAGTGCTTCTTCTTCGTACTAAAATCTAGGCTAATTTTAATTGTCTTCACCTTGAGATCTTCACCTCAGAACCTACCTCTCACTTACCTGAGAGGCCCCCCCTCCCTTTAAATCCCCCTTTAAGCTCTTCCCCATTTTGCTCACTCACCGGTCACTCTCTCACTCACTCACTCACTCCCAGCTCCTTTCTGTACTGGTAAAAAGCTGGGTAGCTTTCTTGCTAAAACTTAAAGGCAGACTTGCCCTTTACCCTTTCCATTCATGCCATTAAGTTCTGAACTTTAATGCACCCTGTGGTAACCTGATTGCAGTCACCTGCTTTTTCATAACCAGACAGGCATTTCTGTCTCTGCACTACCCTTCATTGCTCTTCAGCTTTTGGTCCAGTTTTTGAAGTTAAACAGCTTCTTGTTGAGCTTGAATTTGTGGGCAGGTTTTAGATTTAGAAACAATGGCTCTGCTAGAATATGATGTGTCGGGTTCAAGGCCGAAAAAGTCGCTTCAAAAGCCATTGTTGCTAAAAGATTTCCTGCTGGATGATCTGAACTCGTGTTCATCCAGCGGCTTTCGATCGTACCCACGTCGCCAGTGCTGCACAAGCGTCCGGTTCCTTCTCGAGATCGATCTGACGGCGAGAAATGAGTCTCAGACGGGCAGGAAGAATCTGCTACCCAAGAGCCGGTCCAAAACGGCGCAGTCCACCACCATGTCGGCGTTGCAGAGAGCTTCTGAGGCGGTGATCAATGCCGTCAAGTACTTTCCGTTCGCCGGACTCAACCCTAAGAAAGCCATCCTCCCGAGGAGCTTTTCACGGAAGATTTCGAAGAGAAGCTTCTGGAAGAAGAAAGATCATCATAAAGAGATCAAACGGTGGAAATCTTTCCGTGAGCTGCTTCAAGAGCAGCCGGAGCCGCTGAGTATCTCTCCCCCGCCTCCCCAACAGCCACGGCCGTAACCGCCGCAAACAGCTCATCTAGCGAGAGCAGTAACAGCGACGGTAAAAGTGACAGCTGGTCGGACAGTGAATTTACTAGTTCGGATTATAATTTACAGTGCGGTTCGAGCGGTAACTCCGAGGTTACTTCGAGTGAGAACGACGTCGTGGGCAGTAGAAATCGGTTACCGGAGAAAGTGGTTAGGGAGAGAGTCAGCGTAATGGTGAGAATTTTTTTAATTCTGTGCTTCGCACTCACTATTTCTTAATTTACTCTTTGTTTGATTTTCAATCTTAGCTGTTCATTTTGGTACTGCTGGTTCTAATATCAATTATTGTTCTAAAAACTTAAATCTAAGGAGGTTTTTTTTAAACTTTGAGAAATTTAAAATCTGATCTAGAAAAATAAGTTATTATGAAATTCAAGCTGCAGAAAGGTCAAGATAGTTGTTTTTGCTTTTGATTGGTGACCAGGGTCGGAAGCAAAATATAGAAACCGATAACGTGAAATCAATTTATAACCGGCGTGTCAAATTAACATTTTTGTTGGGAATGCAATAGCAAATTAAAATTTGAAAAGGGAATTAAATATTTTTTGAATTTGCTTTTACAGCGGGAAAGATTTGAAAAAACAGCTGGATGCTGGAGTTAAAGGGAATTTATTAATTCACGTGTGGGCATATAATGTATGTGGGGTGAATTCAAAAGGACACGAAGTTAAATGCCGTCTAGAACTTTAACGGCGTGGATCCCGCTGCGTGTGTCCTCCGTGCGGGATCTACGGCGTCGAGACGTGCAAGCGGATTTAGTTCCGCAGTACACAGGACACAAGATCAGCGCCCCTCACTTTTAAACCTTATGCCCATTTACTGAAAGGTCCCTAGTTTCCAAACCTTGATTCCTTGAAGGAGGCAGCACCGGGGGCGTTTTCGGAACGTCAAGCTTTTTCTGTCAAATAAACTTTTTGTGTCGGTGACAAAAAGGGTTGAATTGCCCTTTTCACTTGTTATTTTCATGCGTTAGTTGGTCAGTTCATAAGATTCAATTTTTCCTTTCAATAATTTGGCTTGGGCAGATGTCTGTAGTTTGTCAAGTAGCGAGTTGACTTTGACACGGCCAAACTGGTCTTGGGATTTATCGTCTTTGTTGTATGTGCCTGCTTAGTTCTAAGACAAATATGTCTTATAATATTATCAATCTTTAAAATAATTAAGTACGAATTCCGATTATACTTGAAGAACTGCAAACTATATTATCATAAATAATTAATATCATGTTAAGTTAGTAATTACTAACAAAGCCTAACCAGTTAAATAACAAATCCGAGAGTACTATCATACTCATGAGATATTCCTTTAACCCTGAGAGGGTATCGTTTTGATGCACTTATCTAGTAATTATCACATTACAAAAGTAAATTTTTTTTAAAAAAAAACTAGTTATGATCCGGGTCGAAGAAATGTTTATCTTACCCTCGTATTGTGATAATTAATTGTCTCTAAATGTTCTTAGTGAGTTTTAATCAGTGACGCTAGAATAATGCTGTTAAGAATTGTCCCTAAAAATATTAATAGAAACATTTAGCGACTATCATTTGTCACTATATACGTGGTTGAAAAAAATTTTAATTTGATAGAAGTTAAAATTTGTTCAAATGCTATTTGTTTATCAGTAACTTTTATCATGGTACAAATTTAGGGTCGAATACAAGCAAATTCATTTAAGATGGATCAAATGTTACACGACAAGATTGGCCACTCGCCCATTCATCATGTTCGTAACGTGAATCACAACCATAATGGGGTAACATAAACGTGTACTTGTCACCGGCCACTTGCTCGACCAATCATTTATTAAGCTGTTCTTTCATGACATGCATTTGTGGATTTGTAGGGTTGCAGAATTCAAACATTGCTTCAGTCGTGGGGTTGGACTCACGACACCGGGTGTCCCGCAGGGACCTGAAACTTTAATTAATATTGGTAGCAGAGGTTAACTCGTGCGTGCCCACTTTGATATTTGTGCTCTGAACTTTGACGCTTTTATACAAAATAAAATCATAAAAAATTAGAAGTACGCATAAGAACATTATGATTATGACCGATACAAATAGTTTACGAGTGTTTATGGCTAGTATACGTTACACGTAACAAAGTTGTTGAGTCTATTTTATTAACGGCTTATTCTTTTAGAACATATGATAACTTAATATGATATTAAAATTTTGATTTTGAATTCGGTTCTTTCTGCTTGTATATTAATTCCCTTTGTTATAGTATAATTTGTACTGTGTTTATTCGTCTTTTACGTGACAAATATGCATAATGATGACTAACAAAAACAGTCGATAAATGAGCAGGAGAAGGAACAACTTAGTCCAGTTTCTGTCCTAGATTTTCCAGATGATGATGATGACGACGAGGTTTCCTCGCCTTTTCGATGCTGGCTCAGCCGAGCGGAAGGTTCTCTCCCTCCCTCCCCTCTTTATTTTACTCTCATGCTTATCATAGAAGTAGACCGCAATGAGGCTTCTGAAACTTCTGAAATTGGTTTTTAAAAAAAATAAAAAATTGGAAAGACTTATCATCCAAACAAAAAGAGCAACCGTGTCATCGAAAGAGAGTTGAAGTGTTAAGAGTACACACAAAAATCGTACACAAATTAAGTCCGAACTATCAACTGCAATTACTGACTATAAAAGTGACATTCCTGCAGGAACAGGAAGCAAGCAAAAGCTTATGCGGAAGTCTCGAAGATTTGAGAACCTAAGCCAACTGCAGCCTGTGGACTTGGAGAGCCGGATTGCACAATCAGAATGTGACCAGAAACCAGTAGATGACAATGCTAGACAAACAGAACAAAATGCTGTCGAGTTACTTGAGGAGATGAAGGCAACAATTCCACCAGCCAGCTTCACCAAATACAATCTAGACAAATTGTTGTTGCATTTCTTTGGAGAGAGAATTGCTGAAGGATATACACAACCCGAGCTGTTCAGTTCAGCAACAGATTGGATCAATGGGCACCCACAAGAATTGCTATTGGAATGGGAAGAGCAGAAGAACAGGGAAGCTTACATGGAAAAGGGCAGGAAGTGGGAAGAGGTAGATGAAGAAAAACAAGAGGTTGGTTCGGAGTTGGAGGCTGAGATATTCACTTGTTTGGTGAATGAGCTCTTGCTTGATCTCTTCGCAGCCTAAATATATGTCTTGGTTGTGCAGATATTAATACTGGAACAACTCAGGGTTGTTTTCGTCATTTGGCTGCAGGTAGGATATTTATAGCTTGAAATGACTAAAGCCACCTTGAGGGGAGTGCTAGGAGAACTCATACCTGTTCATTTTTTTGTCTCTTTTCCTTGGTGAGAAGACGGTGATTTTCGAGAATTTATGAGAACAAACGTGGTGAAATTTGTTCAATAAATATGCTTCTGTGTTACTTCTATCTGAGTTTTTTAAATTTTAATTTTGTTTAAAATTTTCCATGCCTTGGATGTTTAGGAAAAATAATCCTCTATGGCAACGTAATAAGTTCTCGTATGCTTTCACTTTCACTGGACTTAAAATGTTCTATCCATATCCAATTTCTTGTAGTTGGGAAAAAAAAAGATCGTTATAAGGTCAAAGAACTAGCGTGTTTTGGTTTACGAAAGAGATAGAAGGATTACAAAGACTTAACGGTGCTATTAGGCAATCGCATCAACTCGTCAAGTCCCACACGTTCACTGCACCACTTCATTTTCATACTTTCTTGTAATGCATATCCTGTGCATCTTCTTTTCTTCAGGCATACTTCACAGCAAATAGTCCTTCGGCTTTACTCTGCATTTAGTCTGTGGACTTCGTGGATGGAAGGTCAGTGTCAACTCAATCTGCGGCAGTTGCCACTCCTCAGTTGGGACTAAACTGGAAGTAAATAATGTCCTATTTTCATTGTTAATTAGTAATTAAATCAAGCTGTTTGGCCCTTTTGGTTGCTTAGGACCACCATCTACAATCAAAATGCCACAACAAATTCATTGCTTACGCATACATTTCATTCTTGCACATCAAACTTTGTAAGTTCTAACTAACTCAAATTCCAACCCTCCACCTACAAGGAAAAGTTCTTTACTTGTAAATTTTAAAAAATTCTAACAAGTTAGTAATATTTCATCTGTTTTTAGCTCGTAAGATGAAACATGGATATGCGTAAGACGATGCTTAAACCTTTACGATTTAAAATTGCAAAACTTTAGCCATATTCATGTCAAATGGAATCAATCCACCAATATGAAATCTAATACGTTCACTCACAAGGCACTAGTCAAGATCGTCTATTGACAGCTGAACAAGTAATCGTGAGATCAAACGGGGACACATCTTAGTTGCCAAATTGTGATGGCTAATTGGCTAAATTATTATACCTGTTGTTATGTGCAAACACACTTTTCACAAAAGTTTAGTCAATAACGCTATTATCATCTGAAAAAATTCCCTTCAAGTCCATTTTTGCCAAAAACATTTTGAGCTACTAGAGCCTACCATCAATCTCAAATTGGCTTGAGAGAATAAATAACATCTTTTGTGGAATCACTTTTGCATTTGAAAATAGTGCTCATTGAATACCTTTCATTAGGTCTGTTTTTCTTAAATTCCTTCTCCACAAGTTACATTCCAAAAGGATGCTTATACAATACTACTCCACACCAATCAGACCCCAGCTTTTGCAATTTTATAATTCAGGATCTCTTTTGAAACGACATAGATAGAAGGCAAGAGAAATCTTTTCTTTGAAATTGAAAACCCATGTGATCTTTCCTCATTATGAATAATTCCATAGGATCTAAATACACAGTACTCCGTGTTTGCCAAGGGTGAATACAGATATAAGTATCGTGTTGTGATTCCTACCTCACCAACTTTGAAACCCTCCAGTATAGTTTCATCCCTCCAAAGGCTATAATATAAATACCCTAAAGCTGCGAAGGCAATAAGAACCAGAACTCTCTCTGTAGCCACCCATGTGGAGTGCAGGGGAAGTTTACTAGAATTATGATACTTTGCTTGTGCAAGTAACGAGATTCAGCCCTTTTCTTCACACACACACACACGGACACCCTTTACACCGGGGATTTCACCATGCAATGGTAGCATAGGGGATCACGAAAAGTTGTCCGTCTGATTTTATAGTACAATTGGTTCTGAAAGATCATGAAGGGGGACGATCGAGCTAGATCTCTGTTTGGGATTCCGTTATCTGGTAGGCCCAAGTGGCAACAATTTCTCATCTGCTCATCTGGGTTCTTCTTTGGGTACCTCGTTAATGGCATTTGTGAGGTTTGTTCGTTTCAAATTCCATTCTAGTTGTCCCCAATTCATGCGTTTGTGCAATTTCTCATGCATCAGTTATGTTCTGTGTAATTTTGTGCATGTTTTTAATCCTGTTCATGATGATTTGGATTAGGTATATATTAGTTTGTATTTCTGTTCTCCTCTGGACCATGTACCAATATTTGGTCAGTGAGGAAGGGCAAGAAAAAGGGATGAACGTTAGGCATTTTCTAGAATTGGAGTTGAATGGGTTTGAAGAACTTCAATTTCTGGTTAAATCGTCATAATTACAAACCCTGCAGTTTTATGTCAAAACGTAAGATTCTTTTATTTGACAAGCATTAAGGAGATTGAGTCTGTTGACCTTCTAAATCGATGTCAAAGTATGGGAAATTTTCCGATTTTTGGTAGCATTATGTAATTGGTAGTAATTGCCTAGGTTCACAGTTCCATTGGCTTTTTGGCATCTCTATTGAGTTTATTTTGTAAAGAATATTGCCAATTTAGCTTAGGAGTTATAATGTCGATGAACCCTAAAATTTGAAATGTCTTGTGTTGCAGGAGTATGTGTATAACCGGCTCCAATTTAGGTTTGTCAATGTCTCTAAAACTTTTTGTTGCGACATTTCTTTGTTGTAATGTTCTTGTGTTTAAAATTCTTGACCATGTTGTTGACTTTTCAGCTATGGATGGTATTTCACATTTGTACAAGGCTTTGTGTACTTGGTGCTTATATACTTGCAGGGTTTCACCACCAAGCAAATGGTGAACCCGTGGAAAACGTACGTGAAACTCTCTGCTGTTCTTATGGGTTCCCATGGATTAACCAAGGGTTCCTTGGCTTTCCTAAACTACCCAGCACAGCTTATGTTTAAATCCACGAAGGTATATGCCAAAACCAATTTCTTAGTATCAGCCTTTTCTTCCATGGGGTTGAAATTACTCTGAACTTTCTGCAACCGCATGGAGTTCTAGGTATCTATTTGTGTTGAATAATATCATTCTAGGTTGTGCCTACAGTCATGCATGTTGAACTGTTGTAGTTGATCAAAACTTGAACCACCTTTTGAACTCTATTTTGGTATTGTAGATTATGGTGTAGGTGGTTTTTTATTTGTTTCTAAAAACTTCATTCATCTACTTTTTCGTCCAATTGTCATAGTTCAGGTACTACCTGTCATGGTAATGGGAGCCTTCATTCCTGGCTTGAGAAGAAAATATCCAGCTCATGAATATCTCTCTGCCCTGCTTCTAGTTGTCGGCCTGATTCTTTTCACTTTGGCAGATGCCAACATCTCTCCAAATTTCAGCTTTATTGGGGTTGTGATGGTTTCCGGTGCTCTAGTTATGGATTCCTTTCTGGGTAATTTGCAAGAAGCAATTTTTACCATGAATCCTGAAACCACACAGGTAAGACTAATTCCGGTAGTTCTTCGATGCATAATCGTGCCAAGGCATCTTCCTATGATGTATTTCCCCGTAAATTTTGATGGTTTCTCCTGACAGATGGAGATGCTCTTTTGCTCAACTCTAGTTGGGTTGCCTTTCCTAATTCCGCCTATGATACTAACAGGAGAACTGTTCAAGGCATGGAGCTCGTGTTCGCAGGTAAAACTAGTTGGGTTGCCTTTCCTAGTTGGGTTGTCATCCTAAGCTCCCTAGATAATTCACCTGAAATGGTGCTAGTGCTAGCCTTGCGTAACGTGGCCAACTACTTCCACCTAAGAGAATTTCCTGGGAGAAATCAATGATTTGGTAGTTGACTATCTATATCATTAGTTTTTTTTCCAGTCCCATAACTTTCTTGTAGAATTGTTATTCTACAAGTTAGGATAGGAATATAGCATAATGCAGAATAGAAAGTGCACATCTTTACCAGATCAGCAACTACATTGATATTCCACTTTTGTTCCACCACCTTTTGACAAGTTCAACTTTGTCCTGATTATGGGGATTTCTATTATTAGACAGAAGAGGGCCATGTGCTTTTTTTTTTTACTTTTAAGAAGGTTAAGAATTTGCAACATTTTGCTAGCTGTTCCATAAGATTATGAACTTGAACGTATATTTTCCAACTTTACTAATTGTTGTTTCTGTTACTGTATTTTCAGCATCCTTACGTGTATGGCGTGTTAGTGTTTGAAGCCATGGCAACATTCATCGGTCAAGTGTCTGTTTTATCACTCATTGCTATTTTTGGGGCTGCTACCACTGCCATGGTGATTACTGGACTGTCTTATAACAAGATGTTAAACTGTTTCCCCTAAACTTATTTACAATTTGGCGAGTATTGATCTTCTAACTACAAGGATTTGATTGATTGTGGCATGTAGATAACAACCGCAAGAAAGGCAGTGACACTGTTATTGTCTTACTTGATATTCACAAAGCCGCTAACTGATCAGCATGGGTCGGGGCTGCTGCTCATAGCCATGGGAATTATCATGAAGCTGCTACCGGATAACAAAGCCCCTAGTATGATCCCAGTATCAAATGCCACAGCCAAGCTTGGAAAATCGAACCTGAAAGAAGCAAAGAGGCTTTCAGAATATAGAGAAAAAGGTGAAGAACCTGAAGAAAAAAGGCTACTAGTCTGAGTATTAGCAATTTTAGTTTGGCATTTGTTCTCACACTTTAGAGGCACAGGATTACAAAGTGGGTATATCTTTTAGCTAGTCGTGTAATCTGATTTCTTGCTTTAAAACTTTATTACACCTTTTTTCTGGTTTCTTGGGAGGGGAGGGATGAAAAATTGTAACTAGTAAGATCATTTCAGTGTTTTTATGTTTATGCAACTAAGGTGCTTGGTTGCTTCAAATATGTTAAAACGAAAACGATGACAAGAATATGCTTAGGATCACCTGGAGTAAGGCCCTGTTTAACACAATTTTTTTTTTCAGTTTTGGAAAGTGGAAAAAAAGTTACGTTTGGTAATATTTTTTTCCCTTTAATTTAATAACCCAGTTTTTTAAATCAAGGCTGTTTTTAAAAACTCTAAAAACTATTTTTTTTTCAGTGTTGATTTTTTTTTAGACCACCACCACCCTTCCACCGCCGGCAGCCACCGCCTGCCGAAGGCGGCTGCCGGCCACCGCCACCACCACCATCGTTGGCCAACGCCACGCTCCACCATCGCCACCGCAAACAACCACAAAAAAAATTAAAAAAAAAACTGGGTTATCAAACACCCAAAGAAAAAAAAAAAAAAGTAGGTTATCAAACACCCACATATTTTTGTCAATTTTTTTTTAAACTGCTCTTTAATTTATTTTTTTGAAAACTAAAAACCAAAATATTTTTTTTGTCAAACCGAGCCTAAGTTTGTCAAGTCCTTCATTTTCTTACATTGTTGCCATCAAAATGCTTAAGCATTGGAGAAATGCGCATGGTTAAATCTATCGCTCAAGTTTTAGGCTAAATATTAGAGGAAGGCAGATATGTTTCTATGCCATAAACATACTTCTCAATGGCAACTAATAAAAATGAGAATTATGCCCTTATTTGAAGTCTACTTATACAATCCATAAAGGGTAAAGAGGTCATTTTGCTTAAAATCTATAATCTCTCTCTCTCTCTCTCTCTCTCTCTCTCTCTCCTCCTTCACCACCATTCTCCAGTTGTCACCACCATGAATTTAGTAGCTCAAAAGCAGCCCCTATGGTCATAGTAGCTCGAAAGCAGCCCTATGGTCGTTCAACCGGCCATCATAATCCCCACAACCGCAGTAACAAACCATGAGCGAGATTTATTAAATCTCGGGTGAGTTTTTTTTTTAGTTTGGGGTGGGGTTAATCGTATCCCATCTCTCTTCCTCGCCATTGTCGTGAGCTGCTACCTCGCCGGGTGGTGGTGACGGTTGGGAGGATTTGTGAAATTTAAACTGAAATTACCTCTTTAACTTTAATAAACAACTACATTTAAGATTGATATAAGGGCATACTGTCTTGTTAGTTCTCTATTGCCCATCAACACGTTAGTTTTCCCCTAAAAAGGTCAATAAGAATGAAAACGTGGTACATAACTTAAAGCAAGATCATAGTGAAAGGAACACCATAACATACAGGGAGCAGAGGCCGAGGCAGTAGGGAGCACGTGCCCAGCTACTGCAGTCCAAACCTTCACCTCTACACAGTCGTTGACTGGGTTAAAGACAAACGCAAAGTCATCATTTTCCACTACCACTGCTCAGTTAATTACCTGCAAGAACAATATGATCTCTCTCTCTCTCTCTCTCTCTCTCTCTATATATATATATATATATATATATATATATTATTTTTTTTGACACACCAAAGGAAATATATATGAAATTGAACCGTCTTAATGACCACACATAGCAAGGTTGTCTTCCCGTAAATATCCCAAAACAGCCTAGTATGGAGGGGGATGGTATTTGTCAAACAAAATTTTTGTGGAAAGAATGCATTTCCTTTTTACATCTGGTAAATAGTTGATTAATACTTTAGCTGTTTTCATGTTGCCAAGCTTTTGGTTTCAAAAGTATTTTCACTTTTCCTTCCCTGAATGCAGATGTGCACTTCATGGTTTGCTTTAGGACAGGAAAAGTGAAAATACTCTTTGATCAACCGATTACCAGTCCCAACAAATGGTGAATTTCAGTTTACATTTGTGACCGGTGGTGGAGCCAGGAATTGTACACCAAGTGGGTACCTAATTGATAAACGAAAAAAAAAAATTAAACAATCAGGAGTGAATCACCCACAACTTTAAAAGTAGTCAATTAATACACTCACTTCTGATCGCTAATAAATTCAAGAATAACTCAAAAATTTATATGCCAATTTAATTTCACATTACGCATAACTACACTTTACCAAAATAAACTTTCTAATTTTTGTGTCGCACCTTTGTCGAACACAAGATTTGTCTGTGAGTATGAAAGAATAAAGATATCAAGAGATAATCTTATACTCCGTAATAGTGTTATTTAAATTTACTATAGACAAGAGCCAACACCTAACAACAACAACTATATTAAGAGAACAAAGACTGAGACGGCTACAGAGACAAAGGTTGGAGTCACGTTAAATGACAATAAAATATAGTATAAAGACCGCTTATTTAGGACTTTTATTTGAGTGTCGTTCTTTTTATGCATCTTTTATGAGAGCGTCTTATTTTAGTATAATTTATAAAAGTATCGTATTTTTCTAAACATGTTGACAAACATCACATGTTAGGGGTATTTTTTTTAGTAAAATAACCCTTTTTCGTGTTCACTTACCGTAACATTATATATTAGTACTATTGTTAGAACACATGAGATACTTTAAGAAAATCATGACCATTAATTTTAATCAATGGTAGAGTTGTCAAACGGGCCGGGCGGCCCGTGGGCTGGCCCGGCCCGGCCCGGCCCGGTTCTGGCCCGGGCTGGCCCGGCCCCATCCATGAACAGTAGTTGCCCAGCACAAGCGGGCTTGGGGCCTGGGCCTAGACCAGGCCTTCAGTTTCTACGAAAAAGCCCGGCCCGGCCCGGCTCGGAAACGGCCCGGTTTGGCCCGGCCCGAAGTCGGCCCGGTTCTGGCCCGGTTTGGCCCGGGTCTGGCCCGGTTTTGGCCCCACCACTTGTTTGAATTTTTTGCTTTTCCCCCCTTTCTTCCACCCCTTTTCCAAAATTCCACTTTTACCCCCCCCCCCAACAACATTGTTATGTGTTAAGATTTTATTAATAAAACTCACCAAGAAGAGTATGAAAATGTTTAACATATAATAAAAAATATAATGGCTAACAAATAAATATGTATATACATACATACATATATATGTATATTACTTATAATGAAATAAAATGATAAAGATTAGGTTCGTTAAATTGTGAATATTGCCTAGAGATGAAATTTAAAATTGAATAACAAGAAAAAGAAAAAAAAAAAAAGGGCCCGGGCCCGGCCCAAGCCCGGCCCTAGATATTGGGCCTAGGGCCAGGGCCTGGACTGGGCCTAGGTTTGCCTTCGGCAGGCCCGGCCCCACAGCAGGCCCGATGGGCTTGGGCTGGGCCGGCCCAAGCCCGGCCCTTTGACATCTCTAATCAATGGTTCAAATTGCATTTAAGTCCATTTCTAAAAGTTAGCCATCCAACCCTAAATTGCTATCTTGAAAACAATCAGCCGCCACTCTCTCTCTCTCTCTCTCTCTCTCTCTCTCTCTCTCTGCCCCTTTTCTGAATTGTCATCTTCCACCATATACATTCTGTTGAAATATTTTAATATAATAAAATATACATTACAACATTATTATTATATTGCAATTTATGCCTATATGTATTTATTTACATGTAAATTATGAAATGAGTTACAAATACAACAATGAGTATTATTAACTCAAATGTGTTTATGGTGTATATAATATACTTTATTATTTGACATTATTGGGAATGATTATAATTATTTCATGAGTTGTAATGGATTTTAAGCTTACTTATGTCGCTAATAAATGAGTTATGATTGGTTATCTATATAAGGCCATGTGGTGTGATATAGAAAAGAACTTGAAGCTTTTATACTTCAAAACTTAATTTTTCTACTCTACTATCAAGATATATTTTTTTTTATATCTATTTTATACGTGAACAACGTAATCGTGGACTGGTTCATACCGTCTTCCTGTGGACGTGCACATGGAGGAGACATAATTGCGTCAATGAGTTTTATTTTGGAGACTTTATCTGCCATCAACACCTGCACGTAGGGAGACGATAACGTCTTTAGGACACGACTTTCACGGACGAGTTATTTTATATTTTTTACTACTTTAGATTAGATTACATAATTTATAAAGAGTTCATATATAATTACTTTCAATTATTTGTTATTATTATGTTACGTTTAATCTCTTGGTATTGCTAATATTTTATTGTGAAAAATACAAATCAAAACCTATATTTTTCAACAGTTAAAAACGTTACCGGTTTTGATTTGTATAGTTTTCAAATTTTATTTTTTGAAAGAGGAAAATAAATGTTTCCATATTTGGCATTGTTTTTCCTCTGTTGTTTTTGTGTGTAACAGAGAAAATAGGAACCAGTGTTGTGTAGTGCGACTTTGGGTGTCTCCTAGTTTGAGAGATGTGTCCTTTGGGTTCAAGTCTTGTACTACCCATTTTACGGCAGTGGTGCTCTTGGCGATTATATGAAGGGGAGCAGAGGATCCATAAATCATGATACAGAAGAAAAGCCTGAGGCCAGAACTTGGAAAACCTGTGATTTTAAGATGTTAGCCTCACAAGATTCTACTGACTAGTCCATGTATGTACAAGGGAAGTGGGTTTAAGGCTACCACTGCACATCAATATGGGGCTTCTCCTATCCTGACTGGGTAGAAGTTCGTGTCTTCCATGCCCATCCATAAAGCTTACTCGCAAAATGAAGGAGGCTAAGAGAAAGGGACGCCACTCGGATATGGTGTGACCTGTTCACCTTTCATTTGCTGTTAAGTTAGCTTTTACCCTACATGTTCAGTTTGTTTTCGAAGGGAAAGATTGCTAGCGTGGACTGTGACTTTGGAGCCTCCATCTCAGTCCTGTATAGAAGATATTATGGATCCTCTCAGGGAAAAATGAAAATGCAAGAGCATAATTTTCTTGCGATGCGAATTTCTTGTTAGGGAATAAGTTTGAAGTCACTTGTTTCGAGAATAGGTTTGGGCGTTATATGTTGAAGCATGCGGCTGAGAAGTTTGGCAAGAATCATCGGGAAGTTGCAAAGTGGTTGTCAGGAAGTGACTTGAAGACAGTGGCCTTCTTTATATGCTGCAATTGCATATTTAAAAGGTCGCGAGAGATTATAAAAAAAAAATCATTTATGTTTGTCATAGAAATTGCCTAACACTACAAAACTGAATACCGGAATGATAACTATAGCAGTTAAACATCGTGCAGTGCGGCATGGTAACATTCTTATAACAAGGCTTGTATGTGGCATTTTTTTGCAAAGGTACAAACGCATAGGGTTGGAGATATAGATGGTTTTAATCGTAACATAAAAAGACCGAGGAGAGTGAGCATTTAGGAGAAATGGGACACTGAATTGCTAACTAACCCAAGATTAAGCCAACAATTTCCTTAAATGCAATAAAAATTCATAAATTGCCAAAATTACTTCCAGATGCAAAATAAGTCCCATAATTTTTATAAGAACTTTAATATATATATATATATATATATATATATATTATAGAAATTGAAATCAGAATTTAAAAAACATAAAACTATTTTTAAATTTTTTGTTTTGCTAAAACCAATGTGATATGAACAACATAGCAAATAAACTCCAAATATTATCAAATTCAAACCGAGTTTTATTTATACCATAGAGACATCACTAAAAATTTTCCCAAAACATTTTCTGGGTTTAAAGGCTCCAAAAAAATTTTCCAAATCTGAAATTACAGAAAATACTAAAAATTCATACAATCTTAGAAAATTATAAAAACTTTGCCAAGAATTCTATTATGGTCTAATACATTATACTGTAAATTTTCACGTGCTAATGATAAGCGTGCGCTAACATATACACGTGCCAAACTTAACGTTAATCCAAATTACTCGATACATACTTCTCCATTGAAGTTCCTGTTTTCTTCTTTTCTTTCCCCTTCCGTGCTAACTCTTATCACACCCACGCATACACAGCAGACCCTGCACACCACTCTCCTTCACTACACACCCACATCACTCCATTAACACACACAACATTCACATACACACATTACACTACACTCATGCACTCAGGTTACACTACAAGAACGCACACTCAAATGGGTTTACACTCATACACAGCACTCTCACCAAACAAACTATACAAAGAAATGGACACGAGGCAGTAGCTTTTCCTCTTTATTTTTGTTCCACCCACACATGCAATTATATTGTATACGCACACAACATACATCTAGGATCTGCCTTCTCCATCAATCTCCCAATAAAATTTCATGCACCATTCATTCACACATCACAAACACTCTTCCTGCCTTGCTGCTTATACCCATTTCTCTCCCACTTTCACTCTTTTCTTAGCCCTTACACACACTTGCTCATGAGCAGCACATGGTCACAGCCACCATGGCTGTGACCTTTCCAACACAGCCCATATCCCTCATGGAAGAAACAGATGGCTGGCTTGTTCCTTAACTTACCCACATAGTTCACGGTCACAGCCACCATGGCTGTGACTTGCGTAAGCCCTCCTGTTTCACTCACAACATTTTACTCTCACAATATCATGCTAACACACAAACACCACCACACTACACACTTATTTTTATACACACACAACACACCACACTTCACACCCACTACCTCACGGCAGTGGGTTTCAATTCCTCCCTCTCGCTTTACACACACACACTTACGCAGTGCACACACTTCACCACACAAAGCATTCCATTCTCTATATACACGCACCTCTTCCACGATCGTAAAATACACCTACAATCTCCATCTTCTTCTCTATATGTTTCTATCTTTCTCTTCATCTAATATCATGTAAAAATCTGCACATTAAGCACACACAATCACGCATAAACACTCAGTTTCCCGTTCCTCTACACTCCCTCACTAGCTGCAAAACCCAACACAATCGCATATACACATCACATAGTTTGCACTCACATGCTCTTCATAGTCACTCATAGCCCCTCCCTTCTCTTCTTACCCCTTACTCCCTCACTACTCATAAACCCCCATAACAACTATTGGATCACCTAGCAGATACCACACAATCACCATCAACACGCAAACATGCACCACCCAACGATCACAGCCACAACCAAATTTACAACACCCACAACACAATCATCACAGGCATCACCCAACAGTCCCGTATCACCTTCATTTGTAACCATTTCAACCCCTCTTCACCTATAGTCACCCTCACGGCAGCAGCCCGTCTCTACCCACAAGCTCCATGGCTGCTCCCTCTCTCTCTCTCTCTTTATACCCACAGCCCTGTCGTGGTTGTTCCTTGGTGGCACCGCAAACATCGGTTGATGGTAGCCATAATCCCTCTCTTTCTCTCCCTAAAAACCCACATATCAATAAACACAACATGTACTCTCCCTCTCTACACCCAATGTCTCACGGCATCTTCCCTACTTCTCCTCTTATGACGTCCAACAGCCTCGTACCCACACATTACTCACACAAGTTTACACGCACCACAATGTCCCAAATCACACATAAACCTCAAATATATATACACATAATCACACATATAACCCACGTAGCACATGCAACACTCGCCACAACACACATAAATATTGCCTTAAGGCAGTATTGCCTCTCCGATCCCTTACCCGCACTCACACCATCACACATTAGACACTCATACACTGTAACTCTCATAACTCACCCTCTCTCTCACACGGCAGCCCCAACCTCCACATAATCTCACAAACACGACAAATCCAAAGCCCCCCCCCCCCTTTTATTCAATAAACCGTTAACTAAACAAGAGGAAATGACCTAGTAAACTTACAGGAGAAAACTAGACAATCGCTGAAATCTGCTTCACTTCCTCGCTCTCTCGGTCGAACTTCAGATAAATGGAAGAGAGCCTTCGAACGATTGCTCTCTCGTAAAAAGGAATATAAATATAAAACCCTAGTCAAGCAATTTACCGAAAACCCCCTGGAGCTTCATTAGTCGCTCAAAAAATTTACCAGAACCTTAATAATTTTGAAACGGTCCAAAATGAAATTATTTATGATAAATACGTGTTAGGAAAATTTTTAACGGCTGTTACACTATCCCGTTTTACCATTTGTCGCTAAAAGTCACTAAATAAAATATCAACGCTAACTGAAATAAAATTCGTCGCTAAAGTTTCTAATTAAATCCGAAAAAGTATCGGGGTGTTACATTAAGTGTATTTCTATTTTTAAGAAGGTAAGCCTAAACTACAATATTTTTTATTAATCATAAATAATTTGTTGTTAAAGAGATTAAAAGTTCACTAATACATCTTTAAGTGACTAAAATGTGGGAGTAGATCTAGCTCAATCGTATAAATATGATACTAAGTTTCTATTCACCTTTAAAGAAAACCTTATCAAAACATACCCTTAAAACTTATCAACATCAAAATCATTAAAATGAGCACCTTAATTGTCCCTACTTCTTAGAGAACCGTTCTTAAGTCCAAGTATTATCATTTTTTCTATAAATTAATGTGCACAAGCTATTACATCTATTAACTTTTGCATATAATTACAAATTTAAATTTATTGACATATGACAAAGCCAAAAATATCTACAAGTTCGACTAGGCCTTCTTTTTTTAACTTTTATGATAAATTTATGTGTTAATTTGTGTATGGTAAAACAGTGGATTCTTATAATTTTGGGACTCATATTCTCGAGTTTAGGGTGAATTACAGTCAATGATATAAAATTTTGAAAGGTAAAACCATATTGATCCGTTAAAAAATATATCTTTTGCTTATGTCGATACTTACTTTTTAAATGCTGTACTTCTTTTATTTTGTATCTACAAGGTATATACAATATAAAATTTTACAAATCCTAATTTTTCAAATTAGGGTTTTAACGTAAATTCTCCCCCCATCCCATCAGCGTACCTTCCTTGGCAAACACTCAACGTGAAAGTCGGCAAACTGGCTCAACTTTACTAGCCACATTATCCCAGCACTAGCAAACGCCGGTGGTGGAAGGCTGCTCTGGTGGTAGTTAATGGCGGCAGCGCTGCCATGGTGCTGCTTAATAGTTTGATGCAAACAAGAAATTTTATACATCTTCTTCCAAATTTAAAACCCCAACTTTAAATTTTCATTTCTGTTCATTTGGTTTGTTGAATTATGATGATTTGTTGCAAGTGAGAGAATGAGAAAACCGTGACAGTTGATTGGGGTGAGAGGGCTGAAAAAAATATGAAAAAGCTAAAGAACACAATGATAGTGGGATGTGATTGTGGTTGTGGCCGGTGGGGGGGGTTGGGGTGGGGGGGTAGGGTAGGGTAGGGAAGGGGCTTGTGTGTGTGGGTATGTGTGCATATCGTCTATGTGTGTGTACATGGGTGCACGCGCGTGTGTGGATGCATGTATATGTTGTCTTTGTGTGTGTTGGAGCTCAAAAGTCCAAATGGATGATGGTGGTGATAGTGGTTGTGGGGCTGTATGGGTAAGATGAAGAGATGATGAATAACATTCCTAAGTGACGGGCATTTTGATATTTACATCATTTCAGTATTTTTGTTCGGTCAATGGATATAAGTGTTATTTAGTCCAACTAATGGGCATACTTGTAATTTTACCCTAACCTCCCTAATAATTTTCTTAACTCTCAAAACCTTATACCATATGTATTATGTTTTTTTTTATGATACAGGTCTTTATCTAATGAATGATCTGGGTTAATTATGCTTGATGAACTTTTGTTGAATTTTATTTATATTAAAACTGTAACGCAAATATATAAATATAGGGTGAAAAACGTAGGTTTGTGAATATTATTGAAGTTACTTAGTTCATTACCAATATCTGATATTAACTTCACGCATACATTATGTAGTATGGGTTTCAAAAGGACACACACAGACATATATGTATATATACTTTTTAGATGAGTACATAAAGTCTGTGTTAAAAATAAAAATATTATGGCAAATATATGCTAAATTACATCTACAACTAAATTAATAGCCTTATTTTTACTACTACGATAAACAAGGTCATGCTAGATAAATATAAAAAAGAGCTTTAAAGTACATTATCAAGAGAAAGTTAGAGTACACTACAGATTTTTTTATTAAAAAGTAGAAAAAAGAAAGTATAATTAAGATTAAGCGTTTTTTTAAACAAATTGCACTCAAACATTGGAACGTAAAGATAGAAAAAGTTAAAAAAAAAACTTGCTTTGTACTTTAATCCTAAAATAAGAAATACATGAAACTTATACTCCCTTCGTACCAAATTATTTGATTATATTTGATGCACGTTTATTTAGATATAAGTCTTATTTTATGAGTTTTTCATTCTATCCCAAGATAGAGAGAAGGGTAGGACGAAATTAATTCAGTAAAGAAAAATGGGTTGGTGAATGACTAAATGTGGAGAGAGAAGTAGAACAAAATCAATTTTTTTTTAGACTGATGGAGTTGTAGAATAGATCATCACCAGAAGCTAGACCTGGCAAAACTCTGCCCGTATCCGTGGGTTGATCCGTACCAGGTCAAAAATCTTGGGTACGGGTACCTATATTTACTACCAGCAAAAATTTGACACGTACCCGAACCGACCCGTAATTTTCAAGTAGGTTCGGGTCGGTTTACGGGTTACTCGAATTTACCCATTTTTCAAACTAAATATACAACCATTTGTGCCATAAAGCTTCACTCTTTCATTTTTCTTCACTCTTCACCCTTCTTCTCACTTCTCATACCACCGCCGCCGCTCTTTCGAGATTTACCACGACTGCCCTTCATGCCTTCACTCCGTCAATCTGATACTGCAGCCACCGATCGAGTGACCGACCGTAAGCCTTCGTTTCTCCATCGCCAATCATTTCTCTGTCCTCCGTGCTTCGTCGCCCATCTTCTCTCATTCGCCAGATCTACTGTTGAGTGTTGATCGTCGCCACAAGATCACTGATCTTGTATTTTTTTGTGTTTTATTTTCTTTATTCAAGAATCGTGACCTTGTAGGTTTTCTTTTTTGGTTTTATTTTGTTTCTTCAAGAATCCTGATCTTGATTTTATCAACGTTGTATAATAAATGTTAATGGAGATCAATTATTGTAATTGGCAATATCGATCTATGGTTGACCGTAGCCACTAGATCTACTGATCTTGAATTTTTTTAGTCCTATTTTGTAAGCGGGTAAATTTTACTCGACCCATTTTTATCCAGACCCGACCGAATTTTACCCGTACCCGGCGGGTATACCCGTTTGCCAGGTCTACCAGGAACAAATAAATTGCAGGGAATATTTTGACTCCTTATAATCATCACTACAAAAAATTGCCATAACTGAGAAGAAAGAAACATGATAGGTAATAAATAATACTACAAATCATAAGTGATGATATCTTGAACTTTAGTAACGATGCTTGCAGAAAAAAGTGCCAAAACTCTAAAAGTGAATGATAAAAAACCTTTACAAAGATTATTGAAATTCCGGGCTACTAAAGTTGTTGCTTAAGGAGTAGTTTCCATGTGTGTCCTGATAGATTTCTTGAGCTTGATTGATTCTCGATTTTAAAGATGCAACATTTAAGCTCATAGACCATTTAATCTTACAAACATTGTTATATATTTATTAATAATAAATTTTTTATGTTAGGCACTTTATTTTCGACAATCCTTTTTCGGTTGGTTATTGAACTTCCGTAATACAACTTAATTATAATTTAAACTTTTCTTAATTTCACTTGCCAGAGATATATGCTATCAAAACATAATACATGACAATAGACAACTCCGATATAAACACTTGATATTAATTATCTCTAAAATTTTCTTCATTTTTATCGTTGTACAATCAAACTTGTAGTGTTTCGTGCAAGTGAGATATTTGTGGGAGATATTTGAGACTAATTGTAATGCCAGTGTACCTTGGATAACAAAATATAATATAGAAGAGTTAAAATTCTGTTTAGCGGCAACTTAATATGACGAAAGAAATAAGTATAATAAATAGTGAAAAATATTGGTGATAATTGGCGTGAAAAATTCGGATTTGAATGTAATATCATGTTTTGGGTAATGAACTTTTCACATTTTGAGTATTTGATTAGTAGTTAACAACTGATTTGTTATTATCGTTAAATTATAATAATCGTATTTATTAATTTTAATTATTTTTTAACCAAGATTTAGAATATTCTTATTTTAAATCACTATATATCGTGCAAAACACGTGATCCTTACTAGTATATATAAAAGTACAGATTGAGTTCAATGGATAATCTTTTCTTTTCTTAAGATATCCTTCTAAAGTTGAAGTCTTTTTACAAGATTATAAGTGACTAGGAGTGTTTTTGACTTAAAACTTCTTTTTTCATTAAATACCCCTTTTAAATTACAGTGTTATTAAAAAGTGAGGATGTTTTTTGACTTCTCATAAGATATCAAACCTATTTCCTTAAATAGCCTTATTAGATTATATGTTTTTATTAGTATTAATGGTTATTTTCACTTTTAACTTTTTATAAGATATTAAGTCTCTTTTTATAAAAACTTTTATTAGTTTTTTAATTTCTTTACTTTCTACTAAAAAAGAGGAAGAAAACCCTAAAGAAATTCTATAAAATCACCCTTGATCTTCTGCATGCTCTCTGATTACTGAAAAGTTCGTATCAAAACTTACGGCCTCCATCCAATTAAAACTAAACTACCTTAAAGCTACTTCAACTTTCTATCACATTTGATTAAAAGAGTAACTTACAGAGAGCAGAAATTTCTATAACCTTCTAAGAGATATATAATATACCTAATATTTTTTCAGAACCTCAACCTTTTTGAAATTTTTATTTCATATTTATATGCTGATGCTTATATTACATATTTAAAATATCTTGCATATCTATCAATTTCAATATAAATATTTTAGTACATTAAAACTACCATAAACTTGAAGTTTAATTTTAAAGCTTAATTACGGATATATTGGTATGAAGAAGTTATCATGAAACTGAAATTTTGAAAAAATTTATAAATGCATATGAATCATGATGGTGTTAAATGGCTAATCATCTTTTATCGTCTAAGATGCCCTTTTAGTATTGAAATATTTATAAAAGATTTGATTAGGAGTGTTTTTTTACTTATAACATTTTTTGATTAAATATTCATTTTGTTAGAGTGTTATTAAAAATAATAAGGGTGTTTTTGACTTCTCTTAAGGTATTCAACATATTTTCTCAAAATATCCTTATTAGAATGTATGTTTTTGTTAGAGTTATGGATTGCTTTGACCTTTAAAAAAAATAGAGGAAAAAATCCCTATGAAAATCTTATAAGATCACCCTTTAACTCCTGCATATTCTATGATAATTAAAAAGTCATATCAAAATTTATTGCCTCTATTTACGTTAAAACTAAACTACCTTAGAGGTACTTTATCTTCTCCATCAAATTTAATTAGGAAAACAACTTGCAAAAAATATTATTTTCTATAAACTCTTTGGAAGAAATGCATTATGTCTAAACTAAATTAAAAATATTTTGTCAGAAACCCTATCTTTTTTTTTATTTTGTATTTCATATTTTTATGTTGATTCATTTGCTATATATTTGAATTGTTGTGCATGAATATAGATTTCAATTGAAACAAAATTAATACATTGAAATTATCGTAAAACTGAAGTTTAATTATAGATTTTCTTGCGGACATATTGGTGTAAGAAAGTTATCGTAAATCTAGAGGTTTACTAAAATTTTTTAAATATTTAAGAATCGCTAGATCATACTACTTTGCTCCTAATTATAATTTGAGTTCGTGGCAAGTAAATAATCTTATGTTCGTATAAGAGTTTTTAATAATCTCTTTATTTGCATGATTACATATTTTTTATATGGTTATTGTCCTTTTGTGATTCATTGTAACTTAGAATACCATATATTTGCATGATAACATATTCTTCTTATGATTATTGTCTTTGTATATTTTCTTTTTATAAGTGATAGAATTTGGTGAAACTCAATTGGTAGAAACTCTAACTTATTTGAGCTCAAATGATTCATAATGTTTTTAGCTTTGAAACTCTCAACTTTTACGCACAAGGAATTAAATAACTAAGCATTTTATTTTTTAAAATGTTTCTAAATATTGAGGTCGAGAATTAATTACAACGCTAACTTTAAATCTTTTGTTGCTAAAGAGGTTAAAAATTCATTAATGCATCTTTTATTGACTAAAGATTATGAATATGACAAAAATGGGTAAGGATTTGACTCCAACATATAAATAATATCAAAGAATCAAATGAATAAATATTTTTTCAATAGAAATACTTTTTTCAACAATGAAAGCTTCAAAAGAATTAAGGGCATTTTAAAAAAGGAGGCTAAACTATAATATTTTTGCTAAATTTAAATAATTTGCTGCTGAAGAGGTTAAAAGTTCAATAATGCATCTTTAAGTGACAAAATGTATGAATTTCATCAAAATGGGTGTGGATCTAGCCCCACCTAAACCCTAAATGGTATAAAATGATTCCAAGAGGTTAAATGGCTAAACATTTTTCTTCAAAATACCTTTTCAAATTTGTAGAGTTTTCAAAAATTTTGAGTCTTTTTAATTTTTAAAAGGGTGAGGCAAAATTACAACATTTTTGGTAAATTTTAGTATTTAGTTTTTGAAGAGGTTAAATATTCACTACTATATCTTTTAGTGGCAAAATTAATTACATTCAACAAGTGGGAGTGGATCTAGCCCAATCGTGTAAACATGATGCTAAGTCTCTATTCACATTTAAAGAAAATACTATCAAAACTTAACCTTAAAACTTACTAACACCAAAATCGATAAAATAACTTAATACCTTAATTTTCATACTCCTTAGTGAATCGTTCCTAAATCTAAGTATTATCACATTTTTTATTTGGATATTTCTTAAAGTAGACTAGGTATTGCACATACTAACTTTTACATATGATTGTGAATTTAAATTTACTGTCATATAGCCTAATCAGAATATCTACAACTTCGGCTAGGTCTTCTTTTTCTGTTTTAATGATGATTTTTTTTGTGTTTGGTAAATATTAGGTTGTTTTAATTTTCTTAACTTTCAAAACCTTATGCCATAGGTAAATTGTTTTCTTTTTATTTTGATAATACATATCGTATTATTCGATCAATAATTTGGGTTACAAATTATTCTTGATATAAACCTAATATTTATTTATTTATATAGAGTGAAAAACTTAGATTTGTGAATATTATTGAAATTATTTTGTTCATTACCATTATCTCATATCAAGTTTTACTTTCATACATGCATATTGACTTTTTAAATGAGTAAATAGAGGTATTATCATATAAATTTACATTAAAAATAAAAATCTTACTCTAAATATGTAACACCCCGATATTTTTTTTCGAATTAATTAAAACAACGAATAAATTTTTAGCATCGATATTTTCATTTGAAAATTTTAGCGATTAAATGTTTAGTTAGTACCGATAGTTTAAGTAGCGACCTTTATCGACAAATAGTGAAGCAGGGTTAGGTAATGACCTGTTCAAAAAATTTCTTAGTGTATTATTTCGTCACAAATAACCATTCTAGACTATTTCAAAATGATATAAAGTTGTGGGTACATTCTTTTAATAACAAACAAAATTTTAAGGGGTTTTTGGTAATTGGCTTTTTAGGGTTTTATATATATAAACCCACATATTAGGGCGGCCGTCGAAGGCTCATATTCATGCCTTCAGATCCACCTGAGGAGAGAGAGAGAGAGAGAGAGAGAGAGAGAGAGAGAGAGAGAGCTTATATCAAATTTTTCAGTAAGTTTTTCCCTAGTTTTCTTTTCTCTTGTTCATTACTGATTTCGGGATTAAGAAGGGGTAAGGGAATTCTGCGGTGTGGAGAGATAGTGTTTGAGTGTGTATATAGGTATATGGACGTGTGTTTGTAGACGTGTATATGGGTGGTTGTAGGTGTGCGTAATGGAGCCGTAAGGTGCACAGCTTGATACTGTAGGCTGGAGTTATCACCAAGAGGGATGGCTACCATGAAGGGCACGAGTTGGGTTGAAAAGATCACAGCCATGGTGGGTGTGACTGTGGCCATGAGCGGGGGTGCAAGGAAAAAATGAAGGGGAGAAGAGAACCCACTGTCGTGAGGCTGTGGGTGTGGCGAGGTCTTTGTGTTTTGTGTGTGACTGTAAGAGAACAAAGAGTGTGTGCTTGAGGCTGCCTTGAAGACAACCTGTGTATGCGTGTATTTGGTGTGTAGCGTTGCCATGAGAGGATGATTAGAGTGAAAAAGTGGAACTAGACCTTGAGGATTTGGGTGTGTAGCAGCCATAGCTGGTGCGCATGAAAAAAGAGTGCGTGTGATTGTGTGATTGAGTGCTCAGTGTGTGTGCGTGTGTGCTATGTATGTTGTGTGTTTCCCTCCTGTGTGCTTGAATGTGTGTAAAGCCCACTCAAATAAGCTATAAACTAGTTCACTAGAGGCAACAGTGGATGAAGACAGAAAGCTTGAAGTCAAGAGTAGAGGTAGTGTGTGCTGTGTGCCTTATGCGTGCCTGTGTGTATATGTTTGCATGTGCTGAGTGTGTGTGTGAAGTGTGTGCATGATCATGTATGAAATATGTGATTGGGTGTGTGTAATTGCCATCAGTAGCTTTGTTATGTGTGTCTTGACCAGCACAGGTATGTGTGTGGGCAGTGTGCAAGTGTGGGTTGTGTGCATGCATGTGCGTTAGTGTGCAAATGGTGTTGTTCATGAGTGTTTTGTGAGATGAAAAAGGATCACAACAATAGCTGTGTTAGGGGCTGCATGTGTGTATTCTTAGCTGTTTTCTAGTGTTCATACTGTGTTGAATAAAAAAAATTGAAGAGAAGTGATAATGGGTTAGTGAGTGCGATAGATAAAAGAGTGCCGAAGGTGAAAAGAAGAAGGGAAGTGCGAAACGAGTAATTTGAGTTAGCGTTAAGTTTGGCACGTGCATATGTTAGCGCACGCTTATTGTTAGCACGTAAAAATTTTCAGTATAATATGTTAGACCGTATTAGAATTTTTGGCAACTGAGATTGTATGAATTTTTAGTATTTTCTGTAATTTCAGATTTGGAAAATTCTTTTGGAGCCTTTAAACCCAGAAAATGTTTTGGAAAAAGTTAGAGTGATGTCTCTATTGCGTAAATAAGACTCAATTTGAATTTGATAATTTTTGGAGTTTATTTGCTATGATTTCCATATCGCATTGGTTTTTTGCAAAACGAAATTTTTTAAAAATAATCTTTATGTCTTTTAAATTCTGATTTTAATTTCTATAATATATATATATATATATATATATATATATAGTTCATATAAAAATTATGGGACTTATTTTGCAGCTGGAAGTAATTATGGCTATTATTAGGTTTTTATTGTATTTAAGAAAATTATTTTAATTTGAAAATATTAAAAAATTCAAAAAAATGCATATTTTGACTTTTAATAACGTTTTAAGCTATAAAAGTATTTTAGTGTAAATTATTATAAATAATTCTAGAGTGTCGGTACACGTTAATGAATGTATAGGATTTTCGGTTAGGTTGGCCGGGTGCAAGAACCGTTTTGAGTGCGCGATTTCGGAGAGAGTGGGTACGCAATGGGTATTAGGGTTTATAGCGTATTTGACATAAATTATGTTCTAACAAATAAAATGACAATTTAGGTTCATTCAGAGATTTTAATATTGATCGAGATTTGGTAGCATCGCTTATCTTGGACCGAGGTAAGGAATTCTATCCGAACCCTATTTCATTATTCTGATTTCAAATGCTTATAACAACAGTTTTACAAACTAGATCGAATGTTGATTTTTATTGATTGATATAAAAATATATTTTTTAAAATTTCCCATGAAACCTAAATTGAGCCTTATAGCGATCTTTTCGAATTCTGTTTCATCTCATCTTAGAATCCATTGTTCATTTGATATGTTTATTGGTTGCTCATCGTAAAGCATTTTTGAATTCTATTTATTACTTCTCAATGTTAACATGAGTTAGTAACTTGGGAGCCATAAGGATGGTCTGTATTATTGGCGTTACAAGGATTGTCTATTGGATGTAGAGTTGTCAAACGGGCCGGGCGGCCCGCGGGCTGGCCCGACCCGGCCCGGGCTGGCCCGGCCCCGTGCATGAACAGTAGCGGCCCCAGCACAGCGGGCTTGGGGCCTGGGCCTGGACCAGGCCTTCATTTGCTCCGAAAAAGCCCGGCCCGGAAACGGGTTTGGCCCGGCCCGAAGTCGGCCCGGGTCTGGCCCGGGTCTGGCCCGGTTTGCGGCCCGGTCTGCGGCCCGGATCTGGCCCGGTCTGCGGCCCCACATGTTTGAATTTTTTTGTTTTTCCCCCCCTTTCTTCCACCCCTTTTCCAAAATTCCACTTTTACCCCCCCAACAGCAATATAACGGCTAGTTTGGGGGGTATTTTAGTCTAACCTATATTTTTCAACTCCTTTACACTCTTACCCTCCCCAACAACTATAAACGGATAGTTTGTAGGGGTATTTTGGTCTTTTGTGAAGTTTCTAAAATCTATAAATTCACACCATTTCTCTCTAATTTTTCACACCAATCTTCTTACTCTCTCTTACCTAAACATTCTATATTTCTACAAGCTTTGCTACTATTTTCCTCTCCAATTACTACTCTTGCTAATTACTACTAGTATTTACTAATTAGTACTCTTGTTTATTAATTACTAGTCTTGCTAAATTCTTTTTAATTACTAACTCTCTAATATTTGTTACTCGTTCATTCTTTTAATTGTTATTTCTTATTACTACTCTTATACTTGTGTATTTAGTTACTCTTACAAAGTTTAGCTCGAAATATGGCTGGATTATTGAAGAAAATGAGGCGTGCATCGTCATCACGAAAAACATCATCATCATCGCAAGCACCACCACCAGCACAAGCGCCAGCGCCACGGCCATCACAAACACCAATCCAAGCACCAACACAACCATTCGTTCCTGGACGAATGAGTACAGGCTGTATGATAGATACCCAAGCCAATTGGGAGTTCAATCAAAACATTCCACATTTTGAATACACGCCTGATGAAGACCCCCCGCATTATAGTCAAGGACGCAGCTCGGTTGGCGAAGCTACTACTCCGTGGCATAATCTCAACCCTATGCCTGGTCATGATGAAGAAGGGCCGAGCAATGCCTCCGGTAATGAGCCAGAAGTCCAAAAGGGGAAAAAAAAGAAAGCCGAGTGTTGGAATCATTTCGATGTAGTTATGGTGGACGGCATCCGAAAAGCTCGATGTAAGTACTGCGCTAAATTATTTTCGTCTGGTAGTGGTAATGGACATCTTAACAGGCATTACCCTCTGTGTGCACCTCGACAAGGCCACGTCGAACCTACCCAAACGCAGTTATCTTTTGACGGTAAGTTATTTGTTTATAATCAGCGAGAGCAAAGAGACGGTCTCGCTGAATTTGTTATTCATGATGAACAAGCCTTTTCTTTTGCCGATAATCCTAAGCACTCTAGATATATGAACACATACGTTCAACCTTTGTACAAAAAGGTTCATAGAAACACAACTAGATCCGATGCACTCCGACAGTACAATGCTGCTAAAGCACGCCTTATCGATTATTTCGATAAATTTGAAGGTAAAGTTAGTCTTACTTCTGATATTTGGCAATCTCCTTATACTTTTGTTAGTTATTCTTGTGTGACCGCTCATTGGATTGATGTAGATTGGGTTATGCACAAGAGAATCATCGCTTTCGAGCACTTCCCTTATCCGCACGATGGAATGAACATTGCTATTCTTATATTAAAAGCATGCACCACATTTAAAATTAAGGATAAGATTATGAGTGTTAGTTTTGATAATGCTTCTAATAATAAAGTTGCTGTTGCAGCTTTAAAGGAGACGCTTCAACCTGTACTTAATGGTGAATTATTTCATGTTCGCTGTGTTTGTCACATTATTAATTTAATTGTTCAAGATGGTTTAGCTGCTGCAGGAGATATTCTTCTCAAAATGAGGGGTATGACAGCGTATGTTAATAGCTCGAGTCCGAGAACACAACAATTTAAAACGTTGTGTGTTCAATATAATATGCCTCGCAGGAGAGCAGTTACAGATGTGGTCCACAGGTGGAACTCTACATACCACATGCTTTTACACATTCTGGCATACCGAGAAGTCTATACGCATTTTCTACTAACCCAGTTCCCAGCCGGCTTGCCAACTCAAGAGGAATGGCAGATGGCCACATACCTAGCTGAATTTTTGGAGGTATTCTACACGTCTACCAATTTATTGTCTGGTACGTACTATCCCACCTCTCCTCTCGCTGTAATAGAAATTCTGAAGATGGCTACAATGTTAACAAAATGGAGATATATAGGACCCTTTAAGGAAATAGTAAAAGTGATGGATCAAAAATTTAATAAATATTGGAGTAAACTGCCTGCTATTTTTACTGTGGCTACTTGTTTAGATCCTAGGTTAAAGTTGCATGGCGTGAACGCCTCGATACAAGAGATATCGAAATTAATGTGCTACACAGCAGAGGAGACAACCGCATTCACAGCAAAAGTGAGCAAGAGGTTTGAGGACTTGTTCAACGTCTATCGTAATTCTGCTGACGTGCGCGGGCGAGCTACATCATCATCCACTGTTGAGAGGTATTATGCGCCATACCTTCAGGGCTTTGAACATCTAGTAGCAAGACAACTACCAGGTGAAGGTACTTCTAATTCGGCAGGTTCGTATACTTTTTCCTCTTTTAATGAGATTGGTGTATATGCAAATACTGATCATTATTCTGATTTATCAAGGCAAGAACAGGTTAATTTTAATTTGTTAAATTTTTGGAAACAAAATCAAAACATGTATAAAACTTTATCCCAAATTGCACGGGATGTACTGCCAGTGCAAGCCTCCACGGTTGCTTCAGAGTCGGCATTTTCAGCCAGCGGGAGGGTTTTGGATGACAGGAGGAGTCGTCTTAACCCCGAGTCGCTCGAGCTATGTGTATGTTGGAAGGATTATCTTGATGCGAAATACCGCGAGCAAGATAAACCGATTGATGATAGGAAGAGCAGTGACTCGGATATTGAAGTACTTCTGGATGATTAGGTAATTTGTTTTTATTTTCCTCTTTTGATCCTTTTGGTTGACGTTGCAGATTTCTTGATCTTTGATTGCTGATATTTTGGATAGACATGCATTATTATTTTGATTGTTAGAATTTTAAGAATAAATTTTTTCACAAAATATATTTTTTTTCCATATATATAAAATAAATTTTTACAAGCAAGATATATATTTTTTCGTATATATAAAAAAATAGGTAACTTCGCCTGTTTGTTTACAAGCAGCCGGTCCCAAGCCCGGATAAAAGGAGGAGGGCCTATGAATACATTTATTATTTTTCTATATAAATTTTTATGTGTTAAGATTTTATTAATAAAGCTCACCAAGAAGAGTATGAAAATGTTTAACATATAATAAAAAATATAATGGCTAACAAATAAATATGTATATACATACATACATATATATGTATATTACTTATAATGAAATAAAAGGATAAAGATTAGGTTCGTTAAATTGTGAATATTGCCTAGAGATGAAATTTAAAATTGAATAACAAGAAGAAAAAAAAAAGGCCCGGGCCCGGCCCAAGCCCGGCCCTAGCTATTGGGCCTAGGGCCAGGGCCTGGACTGGGCCTAGGTTTGCCTTCGGCAGGCCCGGCCCGGCCCGGCCCGGTTGGCAGCCCCACTGGCCCGGCCCCGGCCCGGCCCCACAGCAGGCCCGATGGGCTTGGGCTGGGCCGGCCCAAGCCCGGCCCTTTGACAACACTAATTGGATGGGTTTAACTAGTACTTAAATGGACTAGTCAGTGTACATATGCATGTGTAAGTGTATCGAGCACTGCCGCGGTGGCTTTGCTTCTGTACTGCTCATGTTTAATATTTCATCTTTCTATTTTATTGCACTTGAAGTGTTTGAAATGACTCTTGATTTAAGGGATTGAGTTGATACTCATCCCTAAGCTTATAATGAAATACTATGGTTTTCTTTGAAAACCGTTTCAAAATTATCATTTGATTGTATATAGAAAAACTGTTTGAATCGTTCTGCTCCCCATTGTAAAAGTTTTTATTTGGTTTAAATGTAAAATCGTCTGAATCGATTTCTTGTTTTAAGTCTTTGATCGAGCTTACTGGGCTCTCGAAAGCTCACTCTCCTTTCATTTCCTTTCCGCAGGTCATAGCCGGCATTAAATTGCCCGGATAAGGATTAAAGCCGAGCGAGCGAAAGAAAAGGAAAAAAATCTTGTTATTGATTGTTAGAACCCCTGCATGGGTGACTTTGATAGTTTATTTATTCAGGTTTAAATTAGTTTTCAAATATAATTGTACTTTGAGAGAAAATACTTTGATTAATGGTTTAATTTCTCTGAAAGTTTTAGTTATTATTTGGTTTAGTTTTGAGGATAATATTGTTTAGTGATTGATCGATTGAGTGTCTAACCCTCCGAAAAATTTGGGGATGTTACAAAATATATGCTAAATTACATACATAGCTAAGTTATGATCCATATTGTACTACTAAGACGAACAAGACCATAACTAAATATAAAAGAGAGTTTTAAAATATATTATTAAGAGAAACTTCCGAGTACACTATAGATTTTTAATAGGAAAGTAGAAAAAAGAAAGTAACATTAATTAAGCGTAGTTTTAAACAAATTTTACTCGAAATTTAGAATTTAAGCTAGAAAAAATTGAAAAAGGATTTAATTTTCAAATTATAGATACATGAAAATGATAATAGACTAGCAAAAGAAAACAAAATGGAGTTGTTATTTTGACTCTCGACAATCATCGCTAGAAGAAAGATAATATTTTGAATTTCAGTAGAAAGATCCTTATAAGTTACGGTTACTAGCTTTGTTGCCTAAAATTGAGTTTCTATATGTGCCTCACTAAATCTTTGGAATTCATGATTTTAAAGGTGCAACATTTAAACTTTCAACTCCTTATTTTTTTTACAAACTTTGCTTTACATATATTAATCATAACTTTTTTCTGTTAGATGTTTTACTATTGACAATTTTTTTTTGTTTAACTTTTGAATTTTCATTAAATATCACTTAGTATTAATTTAAATTTGTTATCAGTTTCACTTCCTAGACTTACATACATGTCATAGAAATTGGACAAATGCAGTATATACTTAACATCAATTGTTTCTAAAATGTTTTATTTACTTTTATTACTTCAATATCAAACTTGTAGTGTTTCGTGAGGATTAGATATTTGTACAAGATTTTTAAAACTGGTTATAATGACAGTGTACTATAAATAACAAGATATAATATGGAACATCTACGATTCTCTTTAGAGATAACTTGATGTGACAAAAAATTATAATAATAAGTATGATAAATAGTGATAAATATTGGTGATAATTAACATATATAATTGGGTTTGAAAGTAAGACAATATTTTGCGCAACGAAATTTCTAAGTTGATTTACTTAATATCATTTAATTAAAATAATCGTATTAATTAATTATAATTATATATTTTTAACGTTTATGACATTTTTGTTTCAAATCACTATACGAAGAGCAAAGCACGTAATCCTTACAAGTAAAACAAAAATAAGTGAACATGCAGCGACAAAATTCTTTATGATTACACGAGTGCACGAGTTACTTGTACATGTGAATTTCCTCGACTTATAATTAGCCCCACTAGCTACATTCTTGGAGCCCCAAAAAAGCGCTGGCACCGTTTGCCGGAGCGTTAAATATTTCAGAGGGGAAAATGCATCCATGCAAGAATTAATCTAAGGATACTACAATTTGATCAAGGGCAAGGTATCAGTACAATGAGACGGTCACTCCGACAATTTTCAAGCTTCAGGAGCATATTCCTGAATCACTGCCGCCAGCTTATTCCGATCCTCCTCACTCTTTGTCCTTATCAAAAATGTTTGCACAGCAACAGTATCATTGTTGCCACCCTCAGCTACACCATCTCCCTACAAAATCAAGTGAAATCTCAACATAGTAGCCCAAGAAAATAACTTAACAATAATACCACACTAGAATCTTTAACTTAAATAAGTTCTTCAATATAGATATGTGCTTAATTAAACACCAATCAACTGTATAAAATTTTCCAATGGTGAGCTAGAAAGAAAGCCCTCAGATAAGCGCATGGTGAATAGAAACAAGCCGCATGATCTTAAGCTGCAATCATGGTCAAATATATCAAGTCGTAATGAATTAACGAAGTATGAAATATTGCAACAATGCAATTTTTCTGCATAGTCGTCTTGATGCCTGGATATAACAGCGCGTTAAGCAAAAGTTTTCCGACCTGGCCATAAGAAAAGTGTAGAGAAGTGGATAAGATGTCTTAGAGTGGTGTCACTGAGAACAAGTGAAACCTATGACGCAACAATTCAGGTTAAAAGTCTCTTTATCCGACTCTCTAGAAGGAAAATCCAATTGGAACGCATAATTCGTACTACTTCCATTGTCGTCATAAATTTCGTTGGACCTATGCGCTTCTCAGCCGTGGTCAATCCCAACAGCGACAATCTGGTACTACCTACCTTAGTACTGATACAATGTCATGAGGGCATCATAGAAGTGACATCACAAGTGAAGAACTGTTGAAGCGAAATAAAGGAACAGGAAGGACATTGTTGGGTTTCAGATAATCCGACGTGGTTGTAATTAACATCAGCCTCTTAGCCCAATGATATCAGAATCCCAGAAAATATGACAGAGGTTGGGCTGGGGTGTGAAGGAGGGAGGTTGGATTAATGCCTTGTGAATGTGCGCCATAATGGAGCTGACCTTGATCACCAAACCCCCTTGCTTGGCCAGAAATGCCAGATTCTAGTGAGAGCACCCAAATAAATTCTATTGTGACACTACAAAAACTGGAACTTATGCATTCTTTGATTTAAGTCGAGATGGAGCTGATCATCACGCCAGATGTAGTGTCATGTTTGTTATTTTAGCTCGTTTTCTTCGTTAAAGGAGGAGCGCCCCGTAGGTGCTTTCTAATAATTTAAGTTGCTCATTAAGATAGTATAGATGTAAGCAGCACAATCAATTTTATACACCCAAATTTTTCCAGTACTCTTAGCTGGAACTGGTTGTCCCGGTCCCGGTTCTTGAGAGCTTTTGAACTGTGAAGCAACATTCTTTTGGACCTTTTATAGGTCCTGCTATAACGGACCTTTCCTTAGGGAATCCCCAATCAGGTTCCTTCTCTGTGTGTGTGTGTGTGTGTGTGTCTGTGCTTGCGTGCCCGTGCCCGTGCCCTTAAATTATGAGGGTTCTTTGTATGTTAATAACTTAACTTTGTGTAGAATTTGGATGTCAAGCTCAAGGATTGATGATTGGATGTGCATATTTTGGGTCGTCGAATTTGAGTCTTTTTTATTTTTCTTCAATAATTTTTTGTGGATGTGTTGAATTTGAAAATTCTTATGCTCGAACATGATTGAACTTGGAACTCTTGTTTTGGGATATTTTGTTCTTTGCTGTATTTGAATTATATGCTTTAATCTGTTACTATCTATATCTATATCTATGTATATCTATATCTATACATATATAAAAGCACGTATGAGATTAAATGACTAATTTTTTTTCTTCTTAAGATACCATTTTTAAGTTGAAGTCTATTTACAAGATTAGGGGTGATTAGGGATTTTTTTGATTTAAAACTTTTTTTTCCATTAAATACCCTTTTTGAATTAGAGAGTTATTAAAAGGCGAGGGTGTTTTTAACTTTGCAAAGGCCATCAAGCTTATTTCCATAAAATACCCTTATTTGTATTATATGATTTTGTTAGAGTTAAGGGTTGTTTTGCCTTTTGACTTAAAATTTTTTCTTTAATTTAAATACCTCTTTTGAAAAGATGTGATATTAAATAATAAGGATGGTTTTAGCTTCTCTAGGAAATCAAGCCCATTTTCTTAAAATACCCTTATTGAAATATGTGCTTTTGTTAGAGATAAGAGTTATTTTAACTTTTATGAGGAAAAAAAAGAAAAGAAAATCCTATAAAACCACCCCTACATTTCTGCATGCTCTCTGATTATCAAAATATTTCTATCAACAATTTACCACCTCCATCAATATAAAAACTAAACTGTGATAGAGCTACTACATCTTTCCATCAAATTCGGGAAAAAAATAACTTGCAGAGGATAGAGTTTTTTATAGTCTTTTAGGAGAAATGTTATATACTTGTACTAAATTAGATTTTTTTGTCAGAAACTCAAGCTTTTCAAAATTACATTTCATATTGTATATTAATGTGAATTCTACATATTTGAATTATAACTTATGTATACAGATTTCAATACAAGCATATTAGTAAATTGAAACAATTAGAAACCTGAAGTTTAATTCTAGATGTTGAATATTGACATACCGGTGTAGAGAAGATAACGTAAAATTAGAGTTTTTTAGGATTTTCTAAATGCATATGCAATCCTGATTGGATTAAATGCCTTATCATTTTTTTTTCTTAAGATACTCATTCTCAATTAAAATCTCCATAAAAGATTAGTGCTGATCAGAGACATTTTTCACTTAATTTTTTTTCATCAAATACTCATTTTGAATTAGAGTATTATAGGGTATTTTTGACTTCTTTTATGATATCAAGCATCTTCCCATAAAATATCCGTATTGGAATATAAGCTTTTATTAGAATTTAATAGTTGTTCTAACTTTTATTAAGAAAAAGAAGGAAAAAAATTCCTATGAAAGTCCTATAAAATTACCCCTGAACTCATGTATGCTCTTTGATTACTGAAAAAATTTCAAAGCAAAACCTATCGCCTCCATTCACATTAAAAAAAAAATTACCTTTGTAACACCCGAAACTTAATATTGCCTAGTGGTTTACTTTATATTTAAGCCAAGAATTTTATACGCAATTTGTAGGTCAAAATGCATAAACTATATTTTGCCGGTGACCTTTAGCGACTAAATCATTAGGAACTATAACTTATAAGTTAAGGGATGTAGTATAAGTGATACCGATTTACGTTTTTGTGACAATTAGCGTGACTGACTTTTATGTAGCCACTTTTAGCGACAAATAAGGACATGGGGTAGCGTATCAAGCACGTTAAAATTTTTCCGACACATGAACTATAGGAAATAACTTATTACTGGTCTTTTCGTAATGATAAAAATTTTTGGGTAAGCTTTAAAATGACTAACAAAAATTTAAGAAATTTTTTTGGTAGTTTTTCAATTTAGGGTTTGTTTAATTATATATATACAAGACTTTGTTAAAGCAGCCGGCCCTGTTTTATTCATACCTAATTTCTGAAAAACGGTAGAGAGAGAGAGGCAGAGAGAAAGAAAGAGAGAGGCAGCGGAAGAAGGATTATTCCGGCGATCAGATTGTTTTGGCGGTAAGTTTTTTTAAATCTTTTACTCTTTGTTAAATAATGGTTTATATAAAATAAAAGGGGAGGCAGTGGGTTCGGCTGTGCGGAGGTGATTTTATGTGGGTTTTGTGGGTGCCGCGAAGTGGGTTTTCTATGGTTTTGTGGCTGCCGTTGTTTACAGGGTACGGGCTGTGTGTATAGCCATGAGAAGTGAGTGAATGTGTGTGCGTATACTAGTGTAAGGTGGCAGGAGTCAAGAAGGAACTGCCGTGGGTAGCTGGTGTGTGTGAGTTTCGAGTCACTGGGATGGGTTCGTGGGTAGATAACCATGGCAGCCGTGAAAAGAGAGAGGGCAGGGGCTACCGCTTGACAGTGTACTTGTGGGTAGAGGAGGAGAGAGACGGCTGCCATGGATTTGCGTGCATGAAGTGTGTGTGTTTAGGTTGTGTGCGTGTGTTAGTGTGAGAGTTGTGTGTTTTGCATGTGTGTGTGTGGAGTTGGTGCAAAGAAAGGGCAGCTACTGCCTCACGGCAGTAGCTGTGTTAAGTTTGTGTGGGTGTGTTGGTTCGTGTGTGTGTGTAAGGTTGTTGAATGGGCTGCTGTAGTTGAACTTACATGTTGTGTGTTGGTAATAAAATGGGATTCAAAGCTGCTGTAACCATTTTTTGAGTGAGTTTCAGGGGTGTAATAACATGGAGATGGTGTGTGCAGTGGGATCTAGAGTTAGAGATGATTTTCATAACAATAAAACAATATCCATGCACCTAAAGTCCACTAAACACAGGATCTTGTTTCTCTTTTCCTGATGTTGAAACGATTACAACATTTATCGTGCTACCACGTAACACGTAATGGGTTCGAAAACATACCGTACGAAGTCTCCGAAAATTCCGACGTAGGATCCTTGTTGTTACGAGCCTCCAACACGCTTGATCTTTTTCGCAGGTACGAAAACGGCTACTAGAGTCGAGTTCTTCGTCCACGAACCAAATCCTAGAGCTTGGTGATTGCTCTAGAGAGAGTGCTATAGAGAGAGGGATTATTGCTATGACTTACTTGATTTATTGGGATATCTCTAGCCTTTATATAGAGATACAATTAGAGACTGACTTTACCTCCAACTCTTAGGAGATAAAGATGTATTTACCTCAAACACTTAGGAGATAAATATCCTCTAATTAACTGTAATTATCCAGACTAACAAATACACATTATCTGTTAGTGGGCGGATAATGGGTCCATTGACCCAATTTATTAACAGCTCCCACTCGCCCACACACAGGGCAAATAAATCGTAGTCCCTCTTTATCTCTCGTCCACTCATCTCCTCATACAGGAAATGGAACGTGCGACCTACGAGAAAGGATGTCCAGTTGAGGAGTATTGTATTAAGTTATCACCAAACTAACACAATACATCACTCCAATAAATCTCGTATGTACCCCAGATAGTTCAACTACACCAGATTAAACACTCTCAAATCCCTCATAATGAGCAGTGTTAAACCTCTCATATGTTATGTATTCATGACTCATATCGAAACGAAAATCGACAAAGTCGCCCGGGCTATGAATCACACAACATGATGTAATATTGAACTTTCTTCCCAAAGCCCTCATGTCATTCCAATTAGACCCAACCGCTTTCCTAGACATGCCCCGCGAGACCGCATCATCCATGATCCAAGGGTACATGCTAAAGTAGCGACATTGAGTATCCTCTTCATGACATAGTCTAAGGTGAAAAGGGTACCATATAGGATCAAAAATTTCGATCCAAGTGGCTCACACAGTGACGAAGCAGGGATTCATTCGTCACTCCCACTGTCGGTCTGCATTTAGCACATGCAGTATGATTTGCATGCTATGGCGTAACCCGCAAGGGCGTGTCACATAAATGTATAATAAAATACGCCATACGAATCTAAGTCTAGTCGCTGTACAAGCGCCTAACCTGAGTTTTTCAGCCCAGTCACTCTCATAGTGCCTGCCTGAAATCTCACATTCGGCTGTAAACAGGCTACATAGAGTTGTGGAGATACTCTATGATCGACCTACATTTATTAGGTCTCATCTTAGCTCCAACTAAGGCGACATGTTTGCTTTATAAGCTGTATCATCTTATTCGCCCACTTGGCGCTTAAGACAATTATGTCTCATCTTGCTCGCTATCTTAGCGCCAAGGTGAATTACCCGTGTGAGTGGGTCAATTCGAGCCTGGTGACACTCTCAATAAGGATGTATATGTAATCACAAAGATTATTCATTCATTCCATAATAAACTCAAATCAAGGAACGAAAATTTAATATAATAAATGTCAAGCACATAAGATGCCATAAACATGTCAAAACCTACGTAGTCCCATACTCCTAATGTGAGAAAGGAAAACATCTCTAGCAATAGGCTTGGTCAAAGGATCAGCCACCATTCTGCCAGTAGGTATATGTTTCATGGTCACCTCTCCTTGCGCAACTAAAGTTCTAATGAAGTGATAACGAAGGCCTATGTGTTTGGCCTTCCCATGATATTTGGGGTCCTTTACAAAATCTAGGGTAGCTGTATTGACACAGTGAACAGTGACAGACTCATCTGCATGAGCTGTAACCCCTAGAGACTGTAAGAATGACCTCAACCAAACAGTTTCCTGGACTGCTGCTGAACAAGCAACATACTCCGACTCTATCGTGGATAGGGCGATGCAAGACTTTTTCTTGCTGTACCAAGAGATAGCTCCACCTGAAGTGGATATGCGCTCATCTCTATCAGCGCCCCAATCAGCATCGCTGTATCCTCTCAATCTCAAGTCTCCACCATGATAACACAGGACGAGATCAGCGGTTCCACGCAAGTATCGAAGGATCCTCTTCACCGCATTCCAATGAGCGGGTCCAGGATTACTCTGATAACGACTCACCATTCCAACGGCATAGCAGATGTCTGGACGCGTACACAGCATAGCGTACATCAGACTTCCTACTGCAGCCGCGTAAGGCACTTTGGACATCCGATTCTTTTCCTCATCATTCTTTGGGCATTGGTCTGTGGTCAAAGTACACGCCTTGTCCATTGGAGTGTCTATGGGTTTTGAGTTATGCATACAAAATCGTTCAATGACTTTCTTGATGTATGTCTCTTGAGACAAACCGAGAAGTCTCTTTGGACGATCACGTATGATTTTAACCCCGAGCACATAATTAGCTTCTCCCATGTCCTTCATCTCAAAAGTTGAGGACAGCCACTGCTTAGTGGCGACAATGGAACTCATGTCATTCCCAGCTAAAAGAATGTCATCCACATACAAAGAAAGGATTAGAATATTTTTCTTGGATCGTTTTACGTAAACGCAATGGTCTTGTTCAATCATTTCAAAACCTATAGAGGTAATGGCATGATGAAACCTAAAGTACCACTGCCTAGACGATTGTTTGAGACCATATATAGAACGTTTGAGATGGCAAACTTTGCGCTCATGTCCTTTGACTTCAAAACCCTCGGGTTGAGCCATATAAATCTCTTCGTCTAGTTCTCCATTGAGAAACGCAGTCTTAACATCCATATGAAAAAGTTCTAAATCCTGCTGGGCGACAATAGCTAGGATCAGGCGAATTGAAGCAAATCTCACCACTGGGGAGAAAGTATCTTCATAGTCCACACCCCGCAGTTGGGTATAGCCTTTCGCCACAAGACGTGCCTTATACTTGTCGATTAACCCATCTACCTTGCGCTTGACTTTAAAAACCCACTTGTTTCCAATAGTCTTGCGCCCTGGCGGAAGGTCAATCAACTCCCAGACTCGATTCTTTTCCATTGAGCTTAACTCATCCTTCATTGCAGCCATCCACTCATTTCTAGCAGATGAAGATAAGGCTTCTTCCACAGAAGTAGGCTCGTCTTCATCATTTGGAGTGCACATAAGAATTTCTCCGTCAATCTCAAAACGACGACGTGGAACTCTTCCTCGTGCACCTCTACGCAGTTGAGAATCTTGTTGACCTAATGGTCCTTGTGGTGTGCTCCCACTGTCTGGGATACTCCCACTAGGTTGAAGGTCACTTACACTTGTTGACCTAATGGTCCTTGTGGTGTGCTCCCACTGTCTGGGATACTCCTACTAGGTTGAAGGTCACTTACACTATCTTCAGCGACAACCGGATGAGGAACTAATTCCCCACCTTCGCTTGAAGATGGTAAAGTGAGTTCAACCTCCTCTAACTCATAGAGGTCAAGATTCTTACTCGCATCTCCAATGCTAGGAAAATCACTCTCTATGAAATCGACATCACGAGACTCTATTTCAGTCCTTCCACCATTTGGATGTTCACCATACATTACATAGCCTTTAGAGTTTTCAGAATACCTTAGAAAGATACTCTTCTTTGCTCTAGGCCCTATTTTCCCATACTTATGAGAAGTACTGTGAACATAACCTGCTGAGCCCCATGGGCGCAAGTTATCCAAATTTGGCTTTTGGTCATTCCAAAGCTCATAAGGGGTGGATTTGACTGACTGTGAAGGCACACGATTAAGTATATAGGCTGCAGTCAAAAGGGCATCCCCCCAAAAAGATATAGGAAGGTTTGCTTGCGCCATCATAGACCTAACCATGTCTAACAATGTTCTATTCCTTCTTTCCGCAACACCATTTTGTTGTGGAGTATTAGGAATAGTAAGTTGCCTGCGTATCCCTTTTTCCTCACAAAACTTCTTGAAGTGATCTGACAAATATTCGCGTCCTCGGTCAGTGCGAAGAGTTTTTAAATTCTTCTCTTTCTGATTCTCAACCTCAGCTACAAAGCGTTTGAAACAGTCCAAAGCTTCGTAGCGGTGAGATATCAGATACACATAACCATATCGCGTATAATCGTCTATCAGTGTAAGGAAATAAGAGGTGCCATGGCGTGCCTTTACACTCATAGGTCCGCATATATCAGAGTGAACTAGCTCAAGTGGTTGAGTTGCTCTCACAGCCTTTCCAAAAGGCTTCCTGCATGCTTTACCGGCCAAACAAGCCTCACAAGTTTGTAGATTGACTTTTGCGAGTGGGCCTAAAAGGCCTTCTCTAGCCAAACGAGTCATTCTATCTTGGCCTATGTGGCCCAGTCTTGCATGCCAGGTGGTAGAATCATTCACAATATTATCATTCACCACATAAGAATAAGAAGACTGAGAATCAATTAAATCCAATTGAAAAAGACTATCCATGCGAAAACCATGTCCGAACAAAACATCATCCAAAAAAATGTCCAACTTATTACCCCTAAAAATAAAGGAAAAACCACTGTCTAATAAAGCAGTAACTGAAAGTAGATTAAGCCGAACTGTGGGTGCATATCGCACATCCTCTAGAATCAATGTGCGCCCAGTGCGCAACTTGAGCTGGTAAGAACCAACCCCTAGCACCTCTTCGGAGCTATTGTTTCCCATGAAGATATGTTTGCTACCCGCTGGAATCCGGTGATAATCTACGAACCCCTCTCGATCACGTGCTACATGTTTTGTTGCACCTGTATCCACAAACCACACAGGTTGGGAATGAGCAACCATCACATGTGAGGAAACATATAACTGAGAGAGAGATTCTGAAAGTACCTTCTTCGGCTCAGTGCAATCACGAGCGAAGTGTCCTTTCTGTTGACAGTTGAAGCATTTAACTTTAGACAGATCCTTTTTCCCACCACGTTTTCCTCTCTTGCGTTTCTTCATTTTTCCTTCCTTTGGCGCAGAAGTGCTAGCCTCGCCTTTCTTACCTTTCTTACTTTGTCTTTCGCGCTTGCCATTTGCATTGCGCGATCCCCCTTGGGCGACATAAGCAAGGGTCTTGTCAGTATCTCGAGTCTCGTCCTCAAGGATGACATGCTGTGAAACATCAGAAAAGTTCTTGATGTTTTCACTGTGGGTCAATATCTGTTTCATATTGGCCCACGAGGCAGGAAGGGACCTTATGACAGCTCTGACTTGCTGCTCATCTGTGAGCGCATGGCCAGCATCCCTTAGCTTACCAATCATATTGGACATCATCCTTAGATGTTCACTCATGGTATGTTTAGGGTCTTTTGTGTACTCCTCAAACTTAATCACAAGGCTACGAAGCCGCGTAGTTGAGGTTCCACCAAAAGAGAACTTGAGCTGATCCCATAAAGCTTTGCAAGTTGGAAGTTCATCATACTGCCCAATTAGATCATTTTGCAAGCTGCTCAACAAGGTGTAGCGCGCACTACGATCTTTCTGATTCCATTTCTGGTAGGCAGTGTGGTCTCTTAGGGGTTGCGCCTCAGTTGGCGCGACCATCTCCTTGGTCAAGTGCTCCTCGAGCTCTTGTTCGTTCAGCATGAATTTCATCTTTTTGTGCCAAACGTCATAATTATCTCCGTTAAGTTTCTCACCCTTAACGAGATCAGCTATGACATTTTTGGTGGCCATTATATTCACTACATTAGATTGCGCAAGGAAAAAGACATTAATTATACATCCTTATTTTTATTTCAAAAAATTCAAATGAAAAACATAATCCTTCCTCACATCATGAAATCGAAAATTTGCTAAGCTCGTAATCATCTCCCATGTATGTGAGTTGGGAAAAATATTTTTCAAGTAATTTTTCGCAATAAATTTCATCATCATATAAGCCACAATATAATAAATCATCCACATGATAATTTAGAACAATATTATTGCACCATACAATAGTGTGCAAGGACTCCGTTGAGCCCTGTTGGCATTCTAATAACTTATGCTAAGAAAATTCTGGCTTGAATAATGTGCGTGCGAAATTACATCCCCGTACAAGGCTTTCTCGAAATATACAGGGAAATAGCAGAATACAACATCTTTGAGAATCCTACTACAAACTACTCCAATAAAACAAATGGAGATGCCGCACAGCACATTATTCTCAAAAGAATTTTCTTAAAACTAGCATGCTCAAATAACAAGTTAAAGGGTAGTAAAATGGATGAATATGCCACATTCTCCTTCCAAGGAAAACGGGTGTGTAAGCCTTGAAATTAGGTTTAAAAAGAAATGTGGGCTTGCCAAAAGCCTAACAAATATACCTCAGAAGTATATTTAAACCATAACACAAATCAAGGCAAGCATGTAACAAATTAGACATAATTTATCTATGTCATATAACTCTCCAAAAATATTTATTGCTACTCACGAAGTGCAAAAAATAATATTTACGCATTATTCGTATTTTTGGGAACCACAAAAGTACCACAAAAATACTCACAAATGACCAAAAACTGAGAGATAAATCCTAAAAAATTGGCAAACAGTAAATTTATCCTTAATATGCCCTCTGGAATTAAAGAAAAATTCTGTGTATATAAAACAAAATTTTAAAGTTAATTTCTTTATAGAAAAAACGTTTAAAAAATAAACAAAACACCTACAGAGGGTATAAAGGTAACTTTAATACCATAGAAAAAATTCAGAAGTCAAAACAAGACTTCACGCGCCGGCGGTGGGGTCAGAAAATGCCGGAAAACACCCTCACGCGCCTCCACGCGCCACCATGCGCGTGGGGCAGCGTCTGAGTCTTCTAGGCAGGCGCGTGTGAAGCACGCGCGCGCATGGACGCACGTGGAACCTTCTTGGCTTGGGCGCGTGTCGCGCGTTCCAGCAGCCTCGGCTGGCGCGTGGACGCGCGTGCGTGGCTCCTATGGGTGGCTTGGCTCACGTGCGGCGCGTGGGAGCGGCTTGGCGCACGTGGGAGCAGCTTGGCGTGTGACTAGTCATGCGCGTGGCTCAATGGGCACGTGACACGTGTCACGGCTTGTGTGCACTGTTCATCTTCTTCGTGAAAAAAACCCTAATTTTTTCCAGCGCCGCCATGTCGCGATGCCAACTTTTTAAGGCCATATCTCTCTCGTTTTTAAGCCAAATAATGCGTATGATATATCGTTGGAAAGCTTATACAACATAGATTAATTATGTACCAACCGATCATGATAAAAACAGAATATCATGCTCTGAATTTGAGTCCCAAAACTCGAAAAAACCACAGTTTTCTTGAAAAATAAAATCGTGATTTCTCATAAACCATGCATCCAAAAATCACGAAATTTTATGGAGTTCATCCTCAACCATAGGAGAACAAAACTATATAATTATTTTTCAGAAAACATGCTCAATAAATTTCAAATTTTTTGTAATGGGTCTCGTTCATGTATCCGGAAAAAATCGCAACATGCACATAATTTAATCTAGCATGTTAAAGGCGAATCAACAAGTAATCATGCTCTGATACCAATGTTGAAACGATTACAACATTCATCGTGCTACCACGTAACACGTAATGGGTTCGAAAACATACCGTACGAAGTCTCCGAAAATTCTGACGTAGGATCCTTGTTGTTACGAGCCTCCAACACGCTTGATCTTTTTCGCAGGTACGAAAACGGCTACTAGAGTCGAGTTCTTCGTCCACGAACCAAATCCTAGAGCTTGGTGATTGCTCTAGAGAGAGTGCTATAGAGAGAGGGATTATTGCTATGACTTACTTGATTTATTGGGATATCTCTAGCCTTTATATAGAGATACAATTAAAGACTGGCTTTACCTTCAACTCTTAGGAGATAAAGATGTATTTACCTCAAACACTTAGGAGATAAATATCCTCTAATTAACTGTAATTATCCAGACTAACAAATACACATTATCTGTTAGTGGGCGGATAATGGGTCCATTGACCCAATTTATTAACACCTGACAATGCAAATTTCAGGTCCACATGGACCTTCACTTTAGTGCCTAAGAGATAGCCATCAACTTCGTAAATACATGCTAACTGAATGCAGTTGCAAATGGCGTGACTGTGAGTGCATGTGTCCGCTTCATATGTAGGCGTATACTAGTCAAGACATTCTCTAATCCTTCAAAAATGTCCTCATATGAAGGATCACAGCCTACAACGATTTCTTTGATGTTGCATGCATGTGAGGTTGAGTGAAAGAAGTGTGGTGTTGGAAAAGAAAAGAGGGAGTGGGAGTGGGAGTGGGAGTGGGAGAGAAACCCACTGCCGTAGGCCAGTGGGTGTAAGGTGCAAGGTGTGTGTCATAGTGTGTAGAAAGAATAGAGGAAGAGGCCACAGCAGTGGGCAAGTGGGTGTGAAATGTGCTTTGGTTGTGTGCATTTGTGGTGTGTGTAAAAATATAAGTGTTTAGTTAGAGGGTAAATATGTGTGTGTGTGTGTGTGTGTGTGTGTGTGTGTGTGTGTGTAATGGGCTTGGGGTATACTGGAAGTGTGCTTGTATGGTGTGCGTGTGTGTGAGGGGTTGATGTCAAAGTGCGTGTACGAGAGCAACTAGGTTGAATGGAATGGTTTGCGCGACGTGAACATATAGTAGTGTACAGGAATTTTTAGGACGTGAAAATATAAAGTATAATATGATAATTTATAATAGAATTTCTGGTAAAGTTTTACAATTTTCTAAAATCATATGTATTTTTAATATTTTCTATAATTTCAGATTTGTAAAATACTTTTGGAGCCTTTAAACCCTGAAAATGTTCTGAAAAAAATTAGAGTAATGTTTTTATGGTATAAAATATGTCTCAGTTTGAATTTGATGATTTTGGGAGTTAATGTGCTATAGTTTCTGTATCGCATTGGTTTTAGTAAGATCGAAATTTTTTAAATAGTTTTGATGTCTTTTAAATTCTAATTTTAGTTTCTATAATTTTTATAAATATTATAAAGCTATTAAAAATATTATGGGACTTTATTTTCACCCAGAAGTAATTATGGCTATTTACAGATTTTCTTGCATTTAAAGAAATTATTTTAATTCGAAAATATTCAAAATTTCGTAAAATTCATATTTTGACTCTTATTAATGTTTTAAGTTATAAAAGTGTTTTATCAAAATTTATTATGACTTTTGGGATATAGTTACGCATTAACTAGAGTACATGATTTTCGGTTAGCTAGGTTGGTCGTGTGCGGAACTCGCTTCGAGTCACGCGATTTCGAGGTTAAAAGTGAGCACATGGTGGGTAGATAATATTAGGTTATTAGTACAGTAGCATAGATTGTGTTCTAACAAATAAATTGTCAATCTAGGTTCATTCAGATATTTTTAATCGAGGTTTGGTAGCACTGCTTAATTCGAAGCGAGGTAAGGATTTTCTCTCCGAACCCTACTCTTAATTTTGAATTTCTGTGTTTAAATCTTAACTGCTTTGCAAAATCCATGGAATGATGGTTTTATAAATTTTCATGAAATATTTGAATTTTGCTAGTGAAACCCTAACTTGAACCTTAAGCTATTGTTTGGAATTCTTTATTTATTCTCAATTGTTCTATTTATTCAATTATTATAAAATGTTTTGAATTATATTTATTTCTTCTCAATGTTGACATGAGTTAGTAATCTGGGAGCCATAAGGATGGTCTGTATTGTTGGCGTTACAAGGATGGTCTCTTGGATGAGTTAAACTAGTACCTAAATGGACTAGTCGGTGTACATATACATATGTAAAGCGTATCGAGCACTGTCAGGTGGCTTTGCTATATCGTACTACTCATGTTCAATGTTTACTCTTTATGTTTTATTGCACTTGAACTGTTTTGAAATAACTATTGATTTAAGGGATTGAATTGAATACTCGTCCCTATGTCTATATTGAAGTGTTGTGGTTTTATTTGAAAATTGTTTTTAAAATTATCATTTGAATTGTATATAGAAAATTAATTGAATCACTCCATTTCTCCGTTTTCAAAGTTGTTATTTGATTTAAATGTAAAATAGTCCGATTCGTTCGACCTTACTGAGCTCTCAAAAGCTCACTCTCCTTTGACTTCCTTTCTGCAGGCTATTAAGTTGCCCGAATAAGGATTAGAGCTGAGCGAGCGAAAGAAAAATCTTGGTATTGATTGTTAGAACCCCTGTGTGGATGACTTTGATAGTTTATTATTCAGGTTTAATTTAGTTTCCAGATATGATTGTACACTGAGAGAAAATACTTTGACGGATGTTTAGTCCCTCTGAAAGTTTTTGTATTATTTAGTTAAGTTTTGAGGATAATATTATTTAGTGAATGATCGATCGATTGTCCAACGTTCCGAAAAGTTCCGGGATGTTACAACCTTAGAGCTACTAAAATTTTCCATCAAATTCGATCAAGAACAACAAATTGTAGAAGAACAAAGATTTCTATAGTCTTTCGGGAGAAATTTAATATACCTAAACTATAAATATTTTGTAAGAAACTCAATCTTTTTTTTTCATTTTGTATTTCATATATGTAATTTGATACGTATACTATAAATTTGAATTATTGTGCATGTATATTGATTCCAATACAAACATATTAGTACCTTGAAACTACTGTAAAACTTGAAGTTTAATCTAAATTTTGAATACAAACATGTTAGTTTAAGGAAGCTTTCATAAAATTGGGGTTTCTTAGGATTTGTAAATGCATATATAATCCTAACTGGAGTTAACTGGCTAAACCTTTTTTCCTTAAGATGTCATTTTTAAATTAAAATCGTTATGATGATAGTGGTGATTATGGGTGCTTTTCACTTATTTTTTTTTTCTTATTAAATACATATTCTAAGTTAGAGTGTTGTTAAAAAAATAAGGGTATTTTTTTACTTCTTTTTAGGATATCAAGTTTTTTCTCCTAAATTACCCTTATTAGAATATATATGTTTTTGTAAGAGTTAAGGATTGTTATGACCTCTACTTAAATAAAAAAAAAAGGAATTGATCCCTAAAAAAATTCTGTAAAATCATTCTTGAACTCCTGCATTCTTTCTGACTAATAAATAATTTTCTGTCCAAACTTACCACATTTATTCACTACAAGAAAAAGAAGCTATAGCTGCGGTCAAAAATCGCTGCTATAGAGTCAACAGCCGTTGCCAAAGGCTTTCCCAGCGGTCCCCGGCCGCTGCTATAAGCCTTGCTGCCATAGACATACTGCAACGGTCGACCGCTGGTATATTGTTTCCAACATTCGGGCTTAAAAGCCCATATGGCAGCGATCAATCTATGGCAGCGGTCACGACCGCTGCTATAGGTAGCCACCTGAATTTAAATTTGAAATTATGGAAGCGGATCACCCCGCTGCTATAGCATTCTATTTACATACTGCACAACTTATGGCAGCGCACATTGACCACAGCTAAAGATATGCAATTTATTATTATTATTAATAATTGTCGAGTACATATCAACTTAATTAAAGACCTGTAGCCAAATCATCCAACCTGTTAACAAAAGTAACGTACTTACTTAGCTTTATTTACAAGCCATAAAAATATCAAAGCCATGCACTGAAATGTCATTGCATAGTTACAACCAAAAGGAAGGACCGCGACCCCCATTCTGCCCACCATCGATCCACATCGCACCAAGTCACCACGACCCCCATATGCCCACCTTCGATCTACGCCGCCCCAAGCAACCGTGGCCCCCATCTGCCCACCATCGATTAACTCCGCCCCAAGCCACCGCGACACCTATCTACCCACCAACGGATGGGGACCAGACATTTGGCACCAAGGCCAACCGCCCCAACGGGGTTGGGCGAGGCAGAGGAGGGCGGCAGGATAGGGGGTGGGGTGTGTGTAATAGTGTTTAAAAATTAGAGTTTTTAAATCCTAATTTGAATTAGGATTTCAAAACCCTGATTTTCAAATTAGGGTTTGCAATCCTAATTTAAAATTTTAAAAAATTATTTAGTATATGTAATACAAGGGGCAGTATTGTCATTTTAAAAAATACGTAATAATGACGTCATAAAAAATGCACTTTTTGGATGGAACCCTAATCCGACATAAATGTTACATTTTTAACATTTTTTATCACGGTATGTTACATTTTGAAACTTATTGTTCTTTACTGTATTTCACCCTAACATCAGGAACACTATTGTAATTATCCTTAACAAGAATGTCGAACGTAAAATAGACGTTACCTTTAATTGTCATTTCAACAAATTTTCATTTGTATCCAAAATATTAAAAAGGGAAGGAATTCAGATAAACAACTCACTTACTCACCTGTGACCTGCCCCAGAGGGAACATTAACTTATGCTAAATGACCAAGTTGCACGCATGATGGCACGTGTCATGGGTTGGTTGTGAAGTTTAAGATTTTAAGTGCTGAAAAAGGAAAACTGAAAACTTTAAGCGACTAAATTTTTATTGAAAAATAAGTTAACTTATTTAATAAACCAAAAGCAGATGTCTGAAAAAAAATTATTTACAAATTTATTTATTTTAGCAAAATTATGCACTTATTTATGTTAACCTCGTGCGGGAGCAGTACAAACGGAGCCCTCCGGAATGTTGCACACTCTGGAGAGTGGGTCGGAGCATGTTCTACGTCTATGGCGGGGGCGCATGGTGTGGTGAATGATAGTGGTGCCCTGAGGCATGATATTGTGATAGAGAGCCTGGGGGTACAACTGTATCAGCAGCGCGGCGCATGGCGCGACAAAGTGAGTGAGGTGTCGGGGGCATGATAATGTGACAAGGAGCCGAGGGGAGCAACTGTATCAGTGGCGCGGTGCATGGCGCGACAGAGTGTTGGAGTGCGGCGCAGGGGACGCCGGTGACGGGGGTCGCAGAATGATGTCCAGGCGATAGGGGTTGGGTCGCGAAGTCACTACAAGAAAAACTATTTTTTACGACGGACTTTTAGCGACGGAGGATAATCCGTCGCTAAAAGACCTTTCAGCGACGGAAAACACCGTTTGTAAAAGTCCATCGGCAAAAAACCTTTACCAACAGAATATACTGTCTGTAATAGTTTTTACTGACGGATTTTTACCGACAGAATATTAGCGATGGTGTAACCGTCGTTGGAATTTTTTATAAATATTTTTAATTGCTGATGGAATTGATGAAATTGATTTTGTAACTGATTGATTAGTTTGTTTAATGGCTAATGGCATTGATGCCTACATTTGTATATTACAAAATATGGAGAATTGAGACTTCAGATATGATAGAGAGCATTTGAGAATTAAGAATGTTGAAGGAGGAGGGACTCAATTGGATTGAATGTGTAATTTTTATTAATTTTTATTACACTGAGTATTTGAGAATTGAGATTGTTGACAGAGGATGGGACCCAATTGGATTGTTGACCGGAGGTGTCGGACACGTGTCTGGATGTGTCGATGAGGTGTCGAGGTATTGGTAGGTCACGGACACCGCGTCCAATCTACACCAACATCGAAAAATGTCGCATTTTGGCTTTATACTTGTGGACACCTCTTGAATCGAACCCTAAATTAAACTAATTGAACCCTAAATTGAATGCCCTGATCCAATTGAACCCTAAATTGAACTAATTGAACCCCCTAATTGATATGCGAAATTGAATGCCGCAACTCAACCGAACCCTAAATTGAACTAATTGAACCCCCTAATTGATATGCGAAATTGAATGCTCCAATTCAACTGAACCCTAAATTGAACTAATAGAATCCAATAAAATCCTAAATTGAAGTAATTGAATCCTAAATTGAATGCCTTAATCGAATTGAACCCTAAATTAAATGCCTTAATCGAATTGAACCCTAAATTAAACTAATTGAACCCTAAATTGAATGTCCTAATCCAACTGAACTCTAAATTGAACTTATTGAACTCCCTAATTGAATGCCCCAATTCAACCGACCACTAAATTGAACTAATAGAACTCCTAATTGATACCCTAAATTAAAGTAATTAAATCCTAAATTGAATGTCCTAATCGAATTGAACCCTAAATTAAATTAATTGAACCCCTAATTGAATCCTAAATTGAATGCCCTAACATAAATCGAACCCTAAATTGAAATAATTGAACCCCCTAATTGAACTGAACCCTAAATTGAATGCCCCAATTGAACTGAACCCTAAATTGAACTAAGACTACCCTAAATTGAAGTAACTGAACCCCCTAATTGAACCCTAAATTAATTGTCCTAATCGAATCGAACCCCAAATTGAAATAATTCAAGCGCATCGGATATGTGCATTTTGAACAATTTTTTTCCATTTGAACATTGATCATTTGTTTGATAATTTTAGGTTGTTAATTGTGCATTTGAGAATTGTGATTATTGATCGATGATTTTAGATTGTTAATTGATGATTTTAGGTTATTAGCTGTGCATTTGAAGTAATTGAGATTAATAATTGATGATTTTAGGTTGTTAATTTATGATTATAGATTGTTAATCGTGCATTGAGCATTTGAGATATTGAGATTGTTAACGGAGGATGGGACCCAATTGGATTGAATGTGTGATTTTTATTAATTTTTATTGCATTGAGCATTTGAGAATTGAGATTGTTGACGGAGGATGGGACCCAATTGGATTGAGATACCTGTTAGTTAGCGCAGACACGGACACCACGTCTGATCGACGGTGTCCGACATTTAAAAAATAAATCAACATATGCCGATGTGTCCAGAGGTGCATGTCCGGAGGCGTCGGACACGTGTCGGTAGGTGTCGGACAAGTGTCCGGAGGACTAGGACACGTGGCCGTAGGACTAGGACACGTGGCCGGAGGACTAGGACACGTGTCCATAGGTGTCGTACGTGTCGGACACGTGTCCAGAGGTGTTAGACACGTATCAGACACCATATCGACACCCTATATGAGGTGTCAAAATTGAGATTGTTGACTATGCATTCAATTTAGGTTAATTAGGTTAATGCAATGTTTTTAGCATGCACCCCTTGGAATCTCATCGTGGTTCCAGCACTGGCTATAATTAGCTATAATTAGTCCTGATTAATAATATTTTAATAAATCAATTAACACTAATTAGCTCTAACGAGTCTACTTAGTTTTAATTAACCCTAAGAAACCAAAGGAAATCAAATTAGTTGTAATTATCCCAAATTAGCCCAAATGAACCCAATTACGCGCATATTGATTATAGTTAGCCTAGTTAGTCGTAATTAGCACTAACATAACCCAATTAAGCCTAATTAGCCCTAATAAGGACTAATTAACACTACTCGGCATAATTAAATCCTAATTATGACTAAATAACTCTAATTAGTCCTAATCAACCCTCATTAGCTGTAATTATCCGAAACAACTCCTCATTAACAATAATTAGCCCTAACATAACCCAATTAAGCCTAATTAGCCCTAATTAGGACTAATCAACACTACTCGGCACAATTAAACCCTAATTAGGACTAAATAACCCTAATTAGTCCTAATCAACCCTAATTAGCTATAATTATCCGAAACAACTCCTCATTAACAATAATTAGCCCTAACATAACCTAATTAAGCCTAATTAGTCCTAATTAGGACTAATCAGCACTACTCGGCACAATTAAACCCTAATTAGGACTAAATAACCCTAATTAATCCTAATCAATCCTAATTAGCTATAATTATCCAAAACTACTCCTCATTAACAATAATTAGCCCTAACATAACCCAATTAAGCCTAATTAGGCCTAATTAGGACTAATCAGCATTACTAGGCACAATTAAACCCTAATTAGGACTAAATAACCCTAATTAGCTATAATTAGCCCAAGGTACTCCTCATTAACACTAATTAGCCCTAACATATCTTAATAAATCCTAATTAGATTAACTTTTCCCATAACGCTAAACCCTAAACCTTGATACTCGTAATTAACCCTAATAACCTAGTTAGCCCTAATTAGCCCTTGTACATCCCATAATTACTCCATATTGCCCAGAGATGGTTCAATTACTCGTTGTTTACAAACCCTGCCTTCTTTATATTAGTTGTTGTTTTGAGAAGTCCATTGGCAACGAGATGGTTCAACTCGTTGCCAACGAATTCTATTTAAAGTGGAATTGGTAACATATGCAACGATCTTTCTGCAATTTTGATATTTTGGAAAGATTCTTGCATATGTTATCAATTTCTGAACGCATGCATGCATAAAAACCCTTAGTTCCCGTTCAAAGGTACTCATTACAAAGTAATGCTTTGTAATGAGCCTTTGGATGTCCAGTTTGGACAATTTAGAAAAGCTATGTGTTTATAAAACAGTGTTTCGACTCATGCTCTGTGTTCTATGTCGTGGATATTTGGTACACGTTCTCATGTGTTTCTCTGGGTGCATACAGATCTGGTGTTCTAACATCTGTCAAACCTTGCAAGGCAAGGTTAGATGAATGTTAGAACACCTAATCGATGTCGTGTACTTGGAGAAATGCGGGGAAGTGCTGCCGAATTTTCCACAGACATAGGACTAAGCATGAGTTCTTCACTTTTTATAAACATGTGCTTTTCTGAATGGGATATGACCACTACCTATTAGAGAATGGAGGAGAAATATATAGACATGTTGTCACATTCATGCATTCATATTTACATCGACCCTGCCTAACGACTGGTCCTAATTGAAGGTGGTATAAAGTACGATAATTCAGTCGTCATGTCGGTCGATCGAAGTTGGATGAAAAGGAAGAATGCTAATGATTTTGAGTGTCGCGTTGACGAATTTCTCGACTTCGCTTACGCGCATCCTGCACATGTTGACCATGCGGTAGATGTGAGTTGTTGCATTGGAGAAAAAGAATTGAAGTAAAATGGCATCTTCGTCGGTACAGTTTTATGGGTGGATACACAAGGTGGACGCAGCACGGGGAAACGATAGTATTGTCCTCCAACCCGGCTAGTCAAACTGAAGTTAGGGAGGAGGCACGGTATGATTACTGAGATATGATTATGGATGCTGGGCATGCTAATGTTGACTGGGGTAACAACGGTGGTGACGCGGTCCTCAACCGCCGAACGAGGGGGCTCATCAGTTTTATGAGTTGTTGAGAGCTGCGGAAGAGCCGCTGTGGGATGGAGCTCCAAAACACACACGGCTGTCTGCGGTTAGTAGGTTATTACAGTTGAAATCAGACCACAGGCTGAGTGAGAAAGGTTTTAACGAGTTTGTTACCTTAATCAAAGAAATTCTGCCCGAAAGTGAAAAGCTACCGCCGTCGTACTATGACGCGAAGAAGATGATGAGGAAACTTGGGTTGAGCTATGAGCGGATAGATGCGTGCAATAACGATTGTGTATTGTTCTAGAAAGAGAATAAGGATTTGTCACGATGTCCAGTATGTGATCATTCGAGGTACAAACTGGACAAAGGGAAGAAGAAAAATATTGCATGGAAGATATTATGATATTTTCCAGTCACACCACGGCTTCAGAGAATGTACTACTCCTCCAATACGGCTGAACATATGAGGGCTCACCGTGAGACTCGTAGCAACGATGCCGATGTGCTGACACACCCAGCTGATGGAGAGGCGTGGAAGGAGTTTGACCGCAGGCATCCAGTCTTTGCTCAGGAAGTTCGAAATGTTAGACTTGGTCTGGCAACCGATGGGTTCAACCCTTTCGGTCAGTCTACCACGCCTTACTCCTGTTGGCCAGTTATTATTGTCCCGTACAACCTTCCACCAGGCATGTGCCTGAAGAAGCCGTACATGTTCTTGTCGTTGCTTATTTCGGGGCCGAAGAGTCCCGACAAGGACATAGATGTGTATTTAAGGCCGTTGATTGATGAGTTAAAACAGTTATGGAATCATGGAGTCAAAACATATGATGCATCCCTTAAACAGAATTTTCAGATGAGGGCTGCTTTGATGTGGACTATACATGATTTTCCCATATTGGGAATGACGTGTGGCTGGAGCACACATGGGAAGCTAGCATGCCCTGCTTGTATGGGCGTGAACCCTGGTCACACGTTAAAGCACGGCGGAAAGCCCTCGTGGTTCGGATGTCACCGTAAGCTTTTGCCACCGGGCCATCAGTTTCGTAGGCAGAAGGATAAATTTGACGGGACAGTCGAGCGTGAGGTTGTCACACTGGACTACCCATCTGGTGAAGAAGTGCTCTCACACCTGGAGGCACTTGATACTGACATACCATACGGCAAGGGTGTGCCAGATCAGAAGATTTTAGGGTATGGGAAAGAGCACAATCGAAGAAAATTTTGTATCTTCTGAGAGTTAGCCTATTGGAGGACGCTCGTTATCTGAAACAACATGGATGTGATGCATATTGAGAAGAACATTTTTGATAATGTGTTCAACACAGTGATGAATGTCAAAGGCAAATCGAAAGATCACCTTAAAGCGAGAAGGGATCTACAACAGTTGGGTGTGCGCTGTGAATTGCATCCTCAGACAGTCAGCGGGAGGACGATACTTCCGAAAGCACCTTACTGTCTAGACAAGAAACAAGTGAAAAAGGTCTGTCAGTGGGTTAAGAATTTGAAGCTTCCGGATGGGTTTGCGGCCAACATATCTCGTTGTTGCAATGTATCAGAATGCAAGTTCCAAGGGATGAAGAGTCACGACTGCCACGTATTCATGGAGAGATTCATTCTTATTGCCTTCTGGGGACTGTTGCCACGGGTTGTTTGCGAGACTTTGACTGAATTATCTCATTTCTTTTGAGATATATGTTCTTCTACGATCCGGGTGAGTAACATGGAAGTGCTTGAGAAGAACATTGTGGTGACGATTTGCAAGCTGGAGAAAATCTTCCCACCTTCGTTCTTTGATTCAATGGAGCATCTGCCTGTTCACTTGGCATATGAAGCTAAGATGGGTGGACCCGTGCAATATCGGTGGATGTATCCCTTCGAGAGGTAATCTTTAAATTGTTACAGTTGTTCGCTTGCATTAATGCGACACCTGTTATCATTGATATTCTACCTAACTCGATTCGCTAAACTTCTAGGTTCATGTTCCATTTAAAGAAAAAAGTCTGCAATAAGGCTCGGGTAGAGGGCTTAATTGCGGAGGCTTACGTAATGGAAGAACTTGTAAACTTTTGTAGTCAATATTTCGGGCCTGATGTTAATACAAGGTTAAATCAACTCGGCCGAAATGAGCCCGGATCGAGCACAAATTGGAAGGGCAATTGTCAATATTCAAGCAGTCTGGTAGTCCGTTCGGCCGAACGTATACTCGATGGCTAACAGATGAAGAGTACAGTGCTGCAACAATATATGCCCTTCTAAATTGCGAAGAAGTTTCGACATTCGTTGAGTAAGTTAATGTCTTAATTCACTTACATTGATGTACATAATTGAAAGTGTGTGATAAGTGAGTTAACTATATTGGTTTGCAGTGAGTTCGATGCGGAATCTTTAATCACTGATCCTGCTGTATCCGAATCTCATTAGAAATCACAATTTGTACAGTGGTTCAAAAGGCATGTAAGTCCTTAACAAAATTATATTATGTGTTATATAATGTTCTGCGGCCAATTAGTATATTGATTTATCCTTAATTTTTACCGTCATCTATAATAGGTTCAGTCAATGGATAGACCAGTGGCCTCCTGCTTGAAATTACTAGCTGAAGGCCCTAACAAACAAGCATCCTGTCATGGAGGTTATATCATCAACGGGTTTAGGTTTAACGTAAAAGATGATGACCGAACAAAACAAACCCAAAACAGTGGAGTCTTGGTCAACGGCGACTGTTATGCTGAGAATTGCATGGACTTTTACGGAGAGCTAGATGAGATTGTTGAGCTAACATATCTGGGTTCCCAAAACCGCCTGGTAATGTTCAAGTGTACGTGGTTTGATGTCACATGCAGTAGAGGAATCCATGTTAGCTCTCAAGGGATTGTAGATGTCAATGTCAAGTCAAGACTTGCATCAGACGAGCCCTTTGTGTTTGCTAGTCAAGCTGCACAAGTCTTTTACGCAGAGGACGTCGCCAATCCCAAATCTCATTGGTATACTGTTATCAAGTCTAAGAAATTTCCCGTGACATATGACAGTGAGGTAGACTCCTTTCAAGCCAACAAACTGCCTGTCTCGTTACCTGTTGAGGTCAACAACGAGGAGGACGATCTTCCTCTTCCAACAACACTTCATGTAGGAGAAGAAGTCGTTGATGATGACGCGGAAGACGTAAAAAGTGTTGGAGATGATGTGACTTAGTCTACTGATGAAGAGGATGAATTAGAAGATGAAAAGGACGACGAGTCCCACGAAGAAGAGGACGACGAGTCTAGTGAGGAAGATGATGATGATTCCCAAACTGAAAATGACTGACTTGTAATGTTGTAACATCACGAAAAAAATGTAGTAACATTTTAGAACTTGATTCATATTGATGTGTTTTTGCACCTCCGTTCATATATATAGTGCCGATGACGATTTCTGCCAAATTATTGTTTTTGATGTGTTAATGTCTTTGCAATTTATCTATACGAAGTCAGATATGGATAGGATACGAGCTATTCATGGCCGGGCTGGACGCCGAGCTGCTTCCACCCCGGTGAGTCCCACCTCGTCATTGTTCACTGATGACGAGGCACAGAGTGATCACGTACAGCCCCAGCCCCATTCGTTGACTTTGCCATCGTCCCAGCCCCAGTCGTCGGCCTAGCCCGACGCATATTTATCCCACCCGCGCTTTGATTTTCCTTCTTCCATGGGTTCTACCACCGGTATAGTTGATAATGGTATTTAGTACATTTTTGCTAATTTATATTTGAAGTATATTTGAACTGTATTAATGTCTGTGTTTTGTAGGATCTCGACGAGGACGTGGCCCGACACCCGGGGTACGCATTAACCCCCAGCGTAAACAGAGAGTTACGCTCACCCAGGAGGGCCTGTAAGTAAAATAAAATCACATCATGCCTTATTTTGTACATTTGGGATGTTAATTTATATTTGAACTGTATTAATTTATTTATTTTTTTCTTTGGCAGGATCCTAGAGAATCAGGCGAGGACGAAGATCGGCGTTCTTGTGAAGGGCCGATTCACCGAGCCACGCCTGTACTGGAAGGACTGGGATGCCATTACGAGGGAGTCCCTATGTGAGGAGTGGCTGGTACGTTGAAGTATTTTTTCCTGCGATAGTATTTGTTTAATTAGAGTTTGTTTTCTAAATTAATTTGTGTTATTGAATGCCTTGCAAGAGGGGTTCACTTTTGACTCGGCTGATCAGCAAGCCTTGGGGCGGCAGGCCTTCTTTTCTTACATTGCCAAGAATTACCGCTGATGGCTCCACGACGCACGGGACCGGGCGAAGAAGATGCTGCCCGATGGTGCCCCGATGTTGGAGATGAAGACATATCCCCCACATTGGATATCTCTAACTGTATGGGGAGATATGATAGATCGGTGGGCTGCAGATCCAGGCTGGGACACCAAGAGTAAGAAGGGGGCCGAGAACAAACAGAACAGAGATCCGACGCACACGGGGGATTGGTGCCACACGACATCGTCCGACACATGAATGCGGTCCAGAACCCGGATCTGGAGGAGGATGAGGTCGTAGCTCTGACGTATAACCAGACACACGTGCGAAAGAAGGACAAGGACGAGGTGCGCCGGGCTGGCGACTAGGTTTCGGATATTGCCCGACGGATCAATGTAAGTTGATATGTTTAATTAAGTTGTTAATTTTTTCTTACTATCCTCAATGTCTGTTGCGTTAATTAATGCCCTAACATATCTTTAAATCACTGTTTTTGCAGGTCTCGTATGAACAGCTTAGGGAGTCCGGACAGCCATCAGCGTCCACTAGTACGGGTGCGAGTACTGGGGCGTTGAAGCGATGGCTGGATAGGCTAGAGGTCGTCAATCAGTGGAAAGGCCGCATACGCGGCCTGCCTAGCACGACTGCTCGCGCCGTGATAGGAGCGTCCTTACCCCCCGCTGCCCCTGCACAGACATTGGCTCCTCGGCATCTGTTGGACGAGGAGGAGATCCAGCGCATTGCTATGGTGGTGTTGGAGCTGATCAAGGAGCAGGATCAGCAGGGTATCGCTGCCGAACATGTCTAGCCGGCCCCGGATCAACAGGATCCAGATCCAGGACTCGGCAACCCCTGATGAGCCCCTTCTCATGCCCGGTCGCAGCTTCTCCCCCTCCCCCCGCCCGGTCGCAGCTTGACCCCCTCCCCCGTCCAGTCCCAGCTTGACCCCCTCCCCCGTCCGGTCCCAGCGTGTCCCCCCTCCCCCCGCCCGGCTTGTACATCATGACTATTTTTTATAATTGATTGTATATATTTCTTTGTGTATTGATTATTGTGCGTTGTTGCAAATTGTGTATTGATTATTGTGCATTGTTGAGAATTAAAGTTTTCATTACAGGTCTGGGTAATAGAAAAATAAAAAAAATTAAAATTTTTTTTGACTTTTGGCGACGGATTAATTCCGTAGCCAAAAGTCTTTCTTGTACTAACTTTTGGCTACGAAATATTCTGTCGCCAAAAGTCTTATTTAGCGATGGACATTCCGTGGCCAAAATATTATTCCGTCACTAAATTCACAAAACAGAAAATACATTAAAATACGTAAAATATAATTAGCGACGGAATATCCGACGCTAATTAATAAATAAATCCGTCACAAAAAAGTGCGATATTAGACGACAGATTTGAAAATTTCGTCGCCAAACTTTTAGTAACTAGCTTTTATACGAGGAACTTTTAGCGATGATATATCCGTCGCTAAAACTTTTAGAGAGGGATTCTGGGATTTTAGCGACGGATTTTTCCGTCGCTAAAAGCCTTTTTTCTTGTAGGGAGTGACGTCTGGGCGACAGGGGTCGTGGAGTGAGGTCTGGCGCGACGGGGGTAGCGGAGTGACGTCCAGGCGACGGGGGTCGCATAGTGACGTCCCACTACAAGAAAACAGGGTTTTAGCGACGGGGTAATCCGTCGCTAAAAGCCAAAAATCCGTCTCTAAAAGAATTAGCGACGGATTCACCGTCGCTAAATATCCCTCGTATAAAAGCCCGTCACTAATAGTTTAGCGACGGAATTTTTAAATCCGTCGCTAAATATGTCATTTTTACCGACGGATTTATTTTAATTAGCGACGGATATTCCATCGCTAATTATATTCTTTAGCGACGGATTTATATTTTTGAGACGGAATATTCCGTCGCTAAAAAACTTATTTAGCGACGGAATATTCCGTCGCTAAACAACTGATTGTAGGAATACTTTAGCGACGGAATTAATCCGTCGCCAAAAGTCAAATTTTATTTTTTTTTCAATTACCTAAACCTGTAATACAATTTTCAAATCTCAACAACAACGCGCAATAATCAATACAGAAAGAAATATATATAATCAATTATAAAAAAAATTATAATAAAAAAAATTCATATATGTACAAGCCGGGAACCGGATATAGCCGGTTAGGAGAGGGGAGAAGAGTACAGGGCGGGCACGGGGGGGGGGGGAAGCTAGGAACGGGCACGGGAAGGGGCTCATCAGGGGTTCCCGAGTCCCGGATCTGGATCCTGCTGATCCGGGGCCGGGGCGGCCTGTCCAGCAGTGCCCTGCTTCCTGATCATCCGGCACACCACTGTAGCAATGCGCTGGATCTCCTCGTCGTCCAACTGAGGTCGAGGAGCCGATGTCTGTGGAGGGGCAACAGGGGGTGAGGACGCTCCTATCACGGCACGAGCAGTCGTGCTAGGCAGGCCGCGTATGCGGCCTTTCGGCCGATTCACGACCTCCGGCGTATCCAGCCATCGCTTCAACCCCCCAGTACTCGCAGCCGTACTAGTGGACGCTGATAGCTGTCCGGACTGCTGCTCGGACCCCCTTAGCTGTTCATACGAGGCCTGTAAAAATAGTGGTTTAACGATATGTTAGGGCATTAATTAACGAAACAGACATTGAGGATAGAAAGAAAAAACATTAACTTAAATAAATTGACTCACATCGATCTGCCGGGCAATATCTGAAATATAGTCGCCCGCCCGGTGCGTCTCGTCCTTGTCCTTCTTCCGCACGTGCGTCTGATTATACGTCAGAGCTACGACCTCATCGTCCTCCAGATCCGGGTGCTCGACCGCGTTCTTATGTCGGATGATGTCGTGTGGCACCGACCCCCCATGTGCGTCGAATCTTTGTTCTGTCTGTTCTCAGTCCCGCTCTTACTCTTGGCGTCCCAACCTGGATCCGTAGCCCACCGATCTATCATCTCCCCCCATACACGGTGAGATATCCAATGTGGGGGATATCTTGCCATGTCCCCCCATAGGGTTCAATTACTTTAATTTAGGGTTCAATTAGGGGGTTCTATTGATTCAATTTAGGGTTCAGTTGATTTGAGGCATTCAATTTAGGGTTCAATTAGTTTAATTTAGGGTTCGGTTGGATTAGGGCATTCAATTTAGGGTTCAATTAAGGTTCGGTTAGATTGGGGCAATCAATTTAGGGTTTAATTAGAGGTTCAATTAGTTCAAATTAGGGTTCGATTCAATTAGGGCATTCAATTTAGGGTTCAATTACTTCAATTTAGGGTTCAATTAGGGGGTTCTATTGATTCAATTTAGGGTTCGGTTGATTTGAGGCATTCAATTTAGGGTTCAATTAGGGTTCGGTTAGATTGGGGCAATCAATTTAGGATTTAATTAGGGGTTCAATTAGTTTAATTTAGGGTTCGATTCAATTAGGGCATTCAATTTAGGATTCAATTACTTTAATTTAGGGTTCAATTAGGGGGCTCTATTGATTCAATTTAGGGTTTGGTTGATTTGAGGCATTCAATTTAGGGTTCGGTTAGATTGGGGCAATCAATTTAGGGTTTAAGTAGGGGTTCAATTAGTTTAATTTAGGGTTCGATTCAATTAGGGCATTCAATTTAGGATTTACTTAGGGTTCAATTATGGTTCAATTACTTCAATTTAGTGGTCGGTTGAATTGAATAAATAATACAGAGGCTTTCTTATCCTGATGTCATGCAATGGCCCATAATCTATGACCTTTCAGCGTCACCATGATCTATATCGGTGTTACAGACTAACTACCGAATATGGTTTTCTTTCCTACCTCGTCAAGAATTAAGGAAAATTAGAGATAACAAGTTCAAGTTCTTCAATAAGTCAAGATCCGTCTGAACAACAAAGTGAATGACATCATAAATAATTCAGATAATTTAGGGCAATTGACAAATTAACAAAAAATTGAACCTAAATTGACATACAAATCTAAATAATTCAGATAATTTAGGGCATGTAACCTAAATTGAAGACAAATTAACAAAAAATTCAGATAATTTAGGGCAATTGACATACAAATCTCGAGGTGGGTACGACGGTGCCGGCGTTGATGGTGCGGCGGCAGTGGTGGGTTTCCTTGTGCGGCGACAGTGGAGGGCTTTGTGGCACGATCGGAGTGCAAGGCTTGGTAGCGTGGCGTCGGGTGGGGGACGGGAGTGTCGCCGGAGTTGGGTCGCCGTAGAGAAGGGTCGCCGGAGGTGAGAACGGCGGTGGGTGGGTGGGAGCAGAATTTCAGAGAGAGAACGGGGAGAGAGAAAGAAACCAGATCTGAATTTAAATGGAGGATCTTTAGCGACGGAATAAGACCGTCGCTAAAACTCCGTCGGTGAATGTCTTATTATAAAGACTTTTGCGACAGAATTTTTAGCGACGGTTTTATTCCGTCGTTTAAATAATTTTAAAAAAAAAACTCAAAATTACTAATTTTATAAAAAATATTTAGCGACGGTAATTCCGTAGCTAAAAGTCCGTCGTTAAAAATCCGTTGCAAAATACTTTTACCGACGGTAAAAATCCGTTGCAAAATACTTTTACCGACGGTGTCTTCCGTCGGTAATAGTATTTTGCAATGGATTTTTAACGACGGTATATTCCGTCGCTTAAAGACATGTTTAGCGACGGAATACCTTCCGTCGCTAAAACTCTGTCGCAAAATACATATTTTCTTGTGGTGTCCGGCGTGACAGGGGTTGCAGAGTGACGTCCGGGCTATGGGGGTCGTGGAGTTATGTCCGGCGCGACAGGGAGTCACAGAGTGACGTCCGGTCCCTTGAAGAGTAGTACAGATGCTAAGGAGATAGGCCAAAGGCCAACCCTTGGGGAAAGGCCAAGGCCAATCTTGAGGGGAGGCCTAAGCCGACCCCATGAGGAAGGCCAAGGCCCACTTCCTTGGGCAAGGGTCAAGTTGCGCCGACGGGAGACGAGCGATGTGCGACGGTTGGTATGTGATGAGGAGTCGCGCAAGATGAGTTTCTTGGTGACGAAGTCACGTAGAAAAAGTGAGAAGCGTTGAATATTTGTGCCGACATGTCATGCAAAATGGGACCCTCAGTGGGCCTTTAGGTGCGACCAGAATAGGTTGGGAACAATGATTTTGACGAAAATAGAGTTGCTGACGACAATGAGGGCATAGTGGAGGTGGCAGTGTCCTTGTGGTCATGGTGGTGGTGATAGTGGCTATGTCATGAAAATTTTGGTGGTGATATATAATGGCTAGGTCATGGTAATTGTAGTGGTAGTAGCAAAAGAAAATAATTGTTGTGGTGGTGATTGTAGTGTGGTGGAGGCGGTGTTACAACAAATTAATTGAGGCGACATTGTGGTTGTACTTATTTTTTCATATAAAAATATGTTAGATAACTTTTAACCATCTCACTTAGAATTAAGTGATTAGCATTACTCCGACTTAAAATTTTAGTCTATTTTTTATAGGAATTAATTTTTTAAGTAATACAAGGCTTAATGTTATCAAACACACTTAATTGAAAATCATTGAAAACTTTTAGTTTCAAGTGCTTAGAGCCCGTTGAGATTGATTCTAAAAAATAGAATTCTGCTTAAATCTTAATCAATTTTCAAAATTAGATTTAATCTATTTAAGGAAAATCACTTTACTGTTTGGCAAAAATAGTTATAAACTAACTTAAAGCGATAAAGTGTTTGAATAAAAAGTGCTTAAATCAGTTCTACTAAGACAAAATAACCATAGAGGAAACTTAATAAATAAATTTTTTATATCTATTTAGAAAGGTGATGTTAAGATAACTTTTATTTGTAAATAACTATATTACACAAGTAAATTATCAAAAAGTTATTTTCATCTACCTACAAAAGTTATTTATGTTTTAATTTAAATTAAAAATACCCACCATTTCACATTAGTGATTATATTATAATAACTTTCATAAATTGATTAAAGGGTATGGGATGTCATTTTGTTAAAAATATGAAGATAGTACAGTAAAATAGAAGGTCAAATCGGATTATGAAAAAAGTGATTATTTCATAATCTTCACTTTTTAGGATTATGGATTTAATCAATTTTGAACTTTTTGAGACAAATAAAATCTCTTAATATGTTTTGTCAAACACCCACAAATCTGATTTAATCTAGATTAAATTAGGTTTGACTAGTCTTAAACACACTTTTAACTTCTGAACTATGAAGCAACATCTTTCTAGACCTTTTATAGGTCCTGCTACGACGGACCTTCTTCTTCAGGGAATCCCCAAACGGTTCCTTATCTCTCTCTCTCTCTCTCTCTCTATATATATATATATATATATATATATATATATATATATATATATATACATGTATATATATATATATGTATGTATGTATCTGCATGTGTGTGCCCGTGGATTGTGGGGGTTCTTTGCATGTTAATAACTCAACTTTGTGTGGAATTTGGATGTCAAGCTCAAGCATTGAGGATTGGATGTGCACATTTTGGGTTGTAGAATTTGTGTCTTTTTATTTTTCTTCAACAATTTTTGTGGGTGTGTTGAATTTGAAAATTCTTGTGCTTGAACATGATTGAACTTGGAACTCTTATTTTGGGATGTTCTCTTCTTTGCGGTGTTTGAATTCTATGCTTCGATCTGTTATATATAAATGTGAGAACTAGGTATTTAAGATTTCTCTTATACACCATTCCCCTCCCAAAAACACAAGGTCATTGAAAAGAACAATCATGAAGTTGTATGGTTACCAATGTAATGAAGCCAATTGATAGAGATTTGTAACTCAGGTTGTTAAAGGGACCAGATAAATTGATAGTTTGAAACTGCAGGGTTCTTGTTGCAAAGTGTTCTGTTTTACTACAAGGGTTTTTTGGTTTATACCAGTAAAGCTTTCACTACAAGTGCTTGCGTTACTGGGCAAACTCACTATCGATTGGTGCGCCGGCGGTACAATCGACTAAAACCATGGGATCTTTTTGCCCATAGGGCCTGGGGACTTCTCTGAAAATGAAAAATGAAAATGAAAGGTAGAAAGTAGAATGATTGCGCGCCCATAAATGACAACGAGAGCTTTCGATTGATTATGAATGTTTACACAGTAATTTTTCTAAGCCTAAAAACTGAACTTCTTATTGATGGCAGCAAAAGTCTCTGAACAAAATAAAGAAAAAGATTTCAAGTCTTGATTGTCTGGTTGATGATTGATTGATGATGTCTTGTGCTTCTTCTTTAACCCACTATATATACTAGAGGCTTTGTAGAAAATAACTACCATTACAAGAAACTACCCACTTAAAGATAAATTACACACTTAGAAAATAACCACCCACTAATAAGTAACCAACCACACTTATCCATTATCAATAGGACACATTTTCAGACGTTGGTTTCTTTCATTTCTTAAATCTTCCATTATCTCTTCAGAAATAATAAAAAGTAGTGAACTTATTAGTGAAAAAAGATATTTTGTGGTGCAAACATTGGCCCCCCGACTCAAGCAATTGAATACTTAGAAATTGCGAAGAGTCATGTCTTTTAAAAGGAAAGTATTTTTTTAACTATCGATAAACTTTCACGATTGATATATAGCCCTTCATTATCCATAACTTTTCAAGATCGATAGCCTTGCATGATAGATAGCATTTCATGATTGATAGTCTCTCACTATACATAGACTTGTATTTTTCACTATCGATTGTGAAGAGTCATGTCAAAGGGAAATCATTTACTATCAATATATTTACACGATCGATATATAGCCTTTCAAGATTGATAGTACTTCATGATCGATAGCCATTCAGGATTGATAATATTTCACGATCAACAGGCTTGCACGATCGGTAGGCTTGCATTCTTCAAAGTGACAGCATTTTCACCATCTATTAGCCATCGATTGGCTTTTGCTCTCCATATACCGGTGTCAATGACCATAGTTGACCAAGCCACTAAACAAATCGTGACCATTTTTGGTCATGCTACTAACCAAATCAGCATATAGAATGGCTACTGATAAGCCAATTGATTGATCATTTCTTAATTCAACATGCATGAAAAAACATATAACAAATAATATTTGACTATATTTGCAGTTTTGGATAACTATTAAATTAATACTCTACCTTGGTGTGCTCCACAAACCCAAATAGAGTACATTTTTCCAAAAAACGTGACACTAGTTGGCTCCCAAAATACATGTTCTTCATCATTTTTCATGGTGTCAAAAGTTTCAAACTCACTGACAATGGAAAATTTTGAATCGATAGCCACGGTTGGCTCGCTATACAAGGCGCATAAAAATGACTATTTTTTGCTTTCAATCAAAATAGGCTTGCAAACTTGCCTCCCCCCCCCCCCCCCGGCATATTGATTAAATCTCCTTTTGACATATCAATCCCATATGAGAATGGACATGGTTATTCAACTTTTTTGTTATTTTTGGCACGATATCGATTTTACAAAAATTACTTACACCACTTTTGGTGTAAATTTCAGCCAGTTGTATCAATGCATTCCAATGATTTTCTCACAATAAGCACTTTTCACGCAATTCATCGAATAACTTACTTGAATTGTCTGGAGATAACACTTGAAGTTGGCTATTGTGCAACGACTCCTCTTGATAGGTAGTCGTGTTATTTTTACTAACCATGAATTGATTGTATCCATCTTCTAAATATTGTCTTGTTTCAGCTATGTTTGGCATCATCTCATTTGCAATAATCTAAAAATAACTACTGCTTTGTAACTTTTCAACTTCAGCAAGTGTGGAAAGGAATAATTCTACCTCCTTCCTCGTCCACCTTACTCTATGAATTAAAGCTCAGCATTCTCTTAATATAACTTGTACATCTTTTAAAAAAGATGGATGATCTACTCCCATCAATGTTTTAATATTATTTTTAAACAGATGTAATTCATTGGAGGTATCTCCCAAAATCAATGGAAGAATAGGCAGACCATGGTTTACATCAATGCAATCCATTAGATCATACTAAAATCCCATTAAATCATCCACTATCGATTTCATATAAATGACACCGAAATACGACATTTCGTCAAATTTACCTAGAAATTGGCCCTTAATTCTTCAAATCGGGCCTGAAATTCCAAGGAATTACTTGAAAACATATTTTTGGCATTTTTCACTTTTAGATACAAGGGTCCCACCGGGGCGTGCCAATGTTTACGCTACTGGGCAAACTCACTATCGATTGGTGCGCGTCGGCGGCACAATTGACAAAAAACGTGGGATCTTTTTTGCCTCTAGGACCTGCGGACTTATCTGAAAATGGAAAATGAAGATGAAAGGTAAAAAGTAGAACGATTGCGCGCCCATAAATGACAACGAAAGCTTTCGATTGATTGTGATTGTTTACACAGCAATTTTTCTAAGCCTGGAAATTGAACTTCTTATCAATGGCGGCAAAAGCCTCTAAACAAAAGAAAGAAAAAGACTTCAAGTCTTGATTTGTCTGGTTGATGATTGATTGATGATGTCATGTGCTGCTTCTTTGACCCACTATATATACTAGAGACTTTGTAGAAAGTAACTACCATTACAAGAAACTACCACTTGAAAAAAAAACTATTCACTAATTAGTAATCACCCACACTTATCCCTTATCAATAGGACACATTTTCAGAAGTTGGTTTATTTCACTTCTTTAATCTTTCATTATCTCTTCAGAAATAATAAAAAGTAAATGTTATTTAGTGGTATTTAATCAAAGTGAACTTATTAGTGAAAAAAAAAGATATTTTATTGTGCAAACACAGGGGTTTGAAAATTTGAACCGGTCCGTTAGAACTTCGTCAGGAAAAGATATGGAGCGGGAGAGAGTCATTTTTGGTCGTGGAATGCAAATGAGGTCTCAATTGGTGGTTAGATAGAGTTTAGAGTGGCTCACTTTGGTATGGAATTAGCTAAGGGCGGTAACATCAGTGAGCCTCCTCTTCAACGCCGCAACTGCTACAAAGTATCAAACTTGACTGCACCAATTCTGGAATCAACCCAGATTTCAAAATTTAAGGGGCGATACATCCTAGGAGAGAAATTGGGATGGGAGCAGGTTGGCATAATTAGGGAATGCTCCGACACGTTGAAGCCAGAAAACATACTGTTGTTCGAGTGAGTATGATGCTCGAGTTCTTTTTTAGGCACCTAATGCAAGTGGTCGTGTACTGTCATGACAAAGGAATTGTTCATAGAGATTTGAAGCCAGAAAACATACTGTTGGCCACAAGTTCTTCCTCATCACCGATTAAATTGGCAGACTTTGGTCTTGCAACCTATATCAAACGGTAAGCTGTCATACCCACATTTTATTGGACGTAGCAGTAATTCTTAAAGTTTATTTTTCACTTTTCTCAGCTACATGAAAACAAGTAGACTTTTGAATGAAGGCTGTTAGGTCATGTATTCACATTTTGTATTACTAGCCTTAGCACAGAAATTTCTTTATCGACAGGGCAGAACTTGTACGGCACTGTTGGGAGTCCCTTTTATATATCTCCCGAGGTACTGGCAGGAGGTTATAACCAGGCGGCTGATGTGTGGAGTGCATGTGTTATCCTTTACATTCTCCTAAGTGTAACGCCTCCCTTCTGGAGAAAAACTAATTCAAAGATCTTTAAAGCTTTTCGGGCTGCAGGTCTGCGGTTCCCTCCGAATCCATGGGATCAGGTGTCAGCGTCTGCCAAGGACTTGATCACTCGAATGATCTCTGTAGATCCTTCCAAAAGGCTCAGTGCTACAGAAGTATTAGGTAATGTTGACTGTATCGTTATTTACAATCTGTGTCTATGGAGCCAGGGCATTATGTAAGCTCAATCTGCCTGAGAAAAGTTGTTCGCGCCATTCCAAAATGTAGTTGGTGAATAGTTGAGTAGCAGATTAGGTGGAAGATAGATTTTTTATGGTAACCAGATTTTGGTATCATGTTTTAAAAGGCACCTTAAACACATTTTGATTAGGCAATTGGCATCACATTTTGATGAATATGTTTGTTTGCATGGGAGCAGCACGTCTTTATCAGAAGACCAGCTTTCAGTTTCAGTCGTTATTTCTTTGACTGATGGCACTTGGCCACAATCAAATGAATATTGCAATTTGAGGTTGTCAGTAATGTATGGAAAAGGTTTGACTTTATACCTGAGTGAGAAGTAGTATTGGAACTGATTTCCCTCAGCACTCAAAGAGACTGAAGAAAAACGAATCAAATTTTTTATGCTTTAAAAATGGCTGACATTGCAAACTCATTTCAAACGAACGCCTTCCTTTGCCTAATGGGGGCTAATGTCCTTTTGCAGCTCACTCCTGGTTGAAGGATCCTCAACATGTAACTGAAGATTATATGCTCGGTAACCTTGCATACAAACAACTGGAAGCAGCTGCTGCTCCTGCATCAACCCCATTCCTTGACAGGAATCAGGATCACGGTGTTGGTGATGAGTCACCTCGAACTGTTAATTCCAAAATGGATAATTCACCTGCATTTACCTGCAGCTCATCATTTTCTTTCTTCCTAGTTGGACAGAACTCCCCTTGTGCTGTACCTGGATGTTTTTCTTTCAGCAGCTGTTGTGAATCAGATGGCCTGGAATTTTCGGCCCCAGTTCCATCAATGCCGAGCTTTACCTTGTTCAGTCCAAGTTCCACCATTGAGCAAGAAAATGTCTCGGGTTTAAAACCTAAAATTTCAGCGTTGTATGGAGGTACCACTGCTCCCTACTTAATAGTTCCAATTCTTTTTGTTTAACGATCAAAATTTGTTTTAAGAAAAAAATTTGGCTGCTATCCTGGTTGAAGGAATCTTCTTCCTACCCCTTATATGGCGACAATCAATTGTCTTTGAATGTTTCTAGTGACTTTTATTTAGTGGCGCTAAACAGTGCATTAATAGATGCAATATGAGCAGGATTTAATAGGAAAAAGGGGAGCAGGATTAGGCCAAGTTAATGCAGCAAAGTAATATAAGTACTCTGTACGTGGAGCATTGATGATATAGGGAAAATGATAGCTGATTACTTTTAATAAGTTGTTTGCTAAGAAAGCATCAAATCGATTCTTGTTCGTGATCATAATAGGATCTATATTCTGTAAGAATTTAGAAAACTAGAAATATGACAAATGTTTATGTTTCCGTTAGCTTTAAAACTTTAGTTTCAACTATCATAATTTCAATAATCTAATGTTAACATGAATATTTTGAAGGAGGTTTACAGTTGGCCAGATGTTTAATTACTTCCAAACGGGGAACAACAGACCTTAACCTAATCTACATAGCAAATAGGAGCAGGCAGCCTTGTATAAACTAGAAGGGTTCTTCGTAAATATGTCATTAATGATGATTTATTATTAACTTCAACATGCTAAAGAAATAGTGTCTAAGCTTTATTTATTTATTTTTATGTTCAGCACTTCATAAAAGGGCTAGTAATATCAAATTATCAGGGTATGCATACTGTAGGAATTGGAGATCCATTCAATTTTTAAGTTTTTGGTATAATTCCTTTTTGTTATAGCTCAAAACAACTATACAGTGGACATGGGAAAAAAACCCAATCATATGCGCAGCTATTAAGGCTGGACAGAAACCCAATCATATGCATAGCTAAAAGGCTGGACAAATTCTGAAAGGAAAAGCAAAGCACACTTGGTGGTGCTACTGGCATACCACACAAAGCTCCCCACTGACTTTTATGGCCACGCCATGCTGCACACTTGGGGATCCATCAAAAAGGTCCACAATTCAAATGCTGGATATGCGCTTGGGGCCAAACAACGTAGATTTCCCCTGAATAAAAGATGGATAAAGAATGTGTATTCTTGAGTTATCTAGAACACTAGTTTGCATGCATAAGGGAGATATCTCACTGCAAAAAGCTGTGCTGCTTGTGTCAAAGCCAAATTTGCTTTCTTGCCACATTTAAAATTTTCCTAATTTAGCTTCCAATCGAGAGATTTTCGTGCAAATCTTGAGATGAACTTGCTTCTTGTGAAATCATGCAGACTCAAGCTTGGGAAAGCTATATTCGCTGCCAAGTTCTTCACAACCTCATAGCATTAGGAACAAGTCAGGTGAGCTGGAGCACAAAATTGAATTAAAGATTGGAGGTGAACCAGGTCGACCTATGTTTTTGAGCATAATCGGCAGAAGAAATCACACGATTGGGCATAGTGAGCTTGATTTAATTGTGATAGTCTATTGCTCGTGGGCTGTCGTGCAGGCATATCCCAAGTGCCCCCTCTCCAAGATCCTCCCTTATGTGCTAGAAGAAGGGAAAGTGGAACTGAGAATGAAGAAATGATACTAAATATAGGAGCTAGATGGAGCACAACTCTGGTGTTGAGGCCTTGAGGTTGAGTAGTGTAACAATATTTGGTCAACTGATGTGGAGGGGGATGGCATTTGTCAAACAGAATTTTTTTGGAGAGAATGCATTTCCTTTTAACATCTAGTAGATAGTTGATTATTTTTTTTAACTGTTTCCATGTTGCCAAGCTTTGATTTCAAAAGTATTTTCACTTTTCCTTTCCTAAAGCAACATGCCCTGAAGGCAGATTTGCACTTCTTGGTTTGCTTTAGGAAAGTAAAAGTGAAATTACACTTTGATCAACAGATAACCAGTCCCAACATATGGTGACTTTCAGTCTACATTTGTGGCTAAAACAAAATAAGTGTCAGTTAACTGCATTTCAGATATTGCTTCATTCTGGACTAACTTATTGCGTTGGCCGGGAGTCGGACCCTGGTCTATTGCTTGGAAGGCAATTAGAAGGCAATTATCCTAACAGTTAGACTACAAACGCCCCAAGTATCTACTCCGTAATACACACTGCATAAGTTCCGGCCTTCATCAGTTTAAGTATTAAAATTACTCACTATGATTAGAGCTTACATATTTGAGATTATGGATGCCATATCCATCATCAGTTGAAACTTGTTTCAAAGACAAAATGAATCATCATAAAGTAAGCAAGCACACGTGTTTTTGTTGATACATCTTGTCAATGGACCAACCTGCATAATCTCCCAACAATGACTATAGCAGTTATAAAACGTGCAGTGCGGCATCGTAATGTTCTCATAACAAGGCTCGCCAGCACCATTTTCTGCAAAGGTAATTTCACAAACGCACGGGGTTGAAGCCGTAGATGGTTAAACGGTAACATACAAAGACTCAGGAGAGTGAGCATCTAGGAGAAATGCGACATTGAATTGCTATCTAACCCAAGATTAAGACAACAGTTCACTCTCTTAAATGATTGGGTTAAATCTATAAACATTAAACAGTTGGATGAATGTAAAAAGGAGTTTAGAAAGTAAAAAGAGCCTTTAGAGATACTTACGTATACCACGTTCAAAGGGTGAACACTGGCGAAGTAGAAGGAGACACATAAGAAGAACTGCCAAAGATTTCTTGATCATCTCAAACGTCGGGGGCGAATGATCTACTACCATGAACTATCTACGGTACTCGTGTTCTGGAAAGACGCGACGCGTTGGCGCATGTGCATATATATTGCATTTCTCCGTGACTTTATAGCGAGTTTAATACATGTCAATTAATAACATAAAAATTGACTTCAAACGTAAACTTAATTAACTCCGTTGGTTTCCATTTTTAAGGATTAAATTTTTGGAGTGCTCCTATGACATGATGGCGGATAACATCGACCAAGCTATTGTGTTAAGTCGAAAGAAGACCATGGTTGCGCAGGGCATTTGTAGTCTGAAACATACAAATAGACTTTTAGAGGTTACAAGGTGAACATAAATTCACATCCGATCGCCTTGTGTTTCCTGAAACTACAAATAATTTTAGGTACAAGACTGGGGCAGGTCATGCTTGAAATCTATCTGCTGGAATCCACTTCTATCGTGATACCAGTCGCCAAGAGCCTTCGCCATAGCCTGCGTATTGATTCTCACAGAAGAAGGATTCAGATTTCCAAAGAGAGAAGAGAAAGTAATGGGATCAACGTGTTGAAGTTGGAAAAGTAGAAGCATTCTACCTTGTTTCCCAACTTTTCAGCAACATCTCCATACCATTTCTTTCCATCCGTAGATTGGCAGTGGGCAAAACAAGAGTTTATAAACAGTCCTCTTGATGAACAGGTACCCAATCTGGCCAATGTTATTATGAACTCTAACCCAAAACCTGAAAGTAAATGGACACGGTATTGTATAGAAAATCAATTCCCCGTCTTTCGTTTTCTTTAGAAATTTCGAAGTTCAGGTACATATTAACTACTTCGGGGTTTTATATATAGTCACCTTTCAAGGCTATAGTTTGTCTTGGTGAGCACTTCTCATAATTTAAACTGCATCTTTGGAAAGAGAGACCAGGATCGTCAGCTGGCCTCGGAGTCAAGATGTGTTGTATCTGAAAATTTGCAACAAGCATGATAGCGGAAACATCAATCGGGAAAGATAACAAATCTTGTATCGGTGGTTTATCGTATGATGCAAAACTTAATTTCTTGGCGCTCATGATCTAGAAGCTAACTAAGATGAACAAACCTGATACGTGTCAAAGGCCGAATTTAGTATAAAGAGTGGTGTCTGGATTTGTGGCACCACATATTGCGGGTAAAAGCACTGCAATAAAATTGAGGTGACATTATTGAGGTTTACGAGAATGTGGCGTACAATATACTACCAAGATAACAATTCTTACCAATGTTGGCTCCATCTTTGAAGTGCATGATGGGGGCAAGTTTGCAGCTGACCTCTGCAAGAAGGCATAAGAAGAAAAATGCTATAGCTACAGCGTAAAGGGACAATGAATGGCTAAAGATAAGGTTCGCAAATGGAAACTCGTTCACGGACAGAGAGAGAGAGAGAGTACATGTAGCTGAACCACTTTGTAAAATAAATCTTCAGATCTATTTCCTCCAGCATAATCTTTCCTGTCAGATATATACATACATAGCACCAAGATGGTGTTCAGTCAATATAAAAACTTTCTCTGTAGGAGGTTTAGCGTACTTAAAAGCTTACGCATGAAGGAAAAAACCAGCATCACTAGCACATTTTACTCTAGCAGTAGCAGGCATGAGTTCTCGGAAGTTATCGCAGTGGAGTATGGAAGCCAATCCTCCAGCTGAACACCCAGTTAGAAGAGCCTGTCAAAAGAATTCTGTACTTTTTGAGCCATCAAGAACAAAGGCAATCTGCATGTCTGACTTTCTGTGAGTGTGTGTGTGCGCGCGCGCGGGAGAGAGTACATTTGAGGCGTTGTTCATTCCTTTCCCTAACAGTTCCTGCATGACAGCTTGGAAAATCCTTGCGCCTCTGAAGTGAAGGTTTGTTGCCTGATAAAATCTAGCTTATTAATTATTGTTGCTCGCCAAAGAGAATGTTAAGTGCATGCCCTTTTGTTTATCCATCTTCATCGGGGACTAAAGGATCAAAAGGACAAATTCTTTACAACTTGAGCTAATTACCGGATCGACTTCTTCCACATCTCCTGTGAATGATGATCCATCGCAGTATCTTACAAAGATCCTATTCCAATCATGAAACTCTGAAGAATCTCTTGGGAGTTTAAAGACATTAGCAAGTTAATAAAAAGGGAGCTAGTTAGGAAATCAGAAAAGCCAGAGCCTGTTGCAGTATTGCTACCTGGGTTCAACTCTTTTCGACCATCGAGAATCCCGGAAAAGTTGTACATTTTTTCCATGATGATGGAAGAACCCAGTGCTTGTTTCATACGTCCAACGCAACTTTGGGTTGATTCACACCATGCTCCTCCCTGAAATCCAAAGTGGAACGAATCCAAGAGTCAAGACCGTGAACTTTCTTTTCCTTTATGTCATCTAATCTGCCCTATAGATGAAAGGCTTTGATGGTCTAGTACGAGAAAACGAACCTCCAGATGAACCAACCAACTGTTCGCTCCATCTCCAGCTCCCTTGTCAAAATGATAAGCTGGTGGACTCCCATCCGGACAAACTGCAGTATATTCATGGGGTAGCAAAGTAAAGCAGACGTAAACTGGACACTCAACAAAAGGAAAACCAACTCCCTAACAGAGACCAAAGTTCTCTGACCTGCTCCAGTTGCCACCGCATTGTCAACAATAGTTATGTTGACACCGGAGTCTTCTGCTTTCACCAGTATCACTAGGCAAAAGAGCATGCACACACATTGTCCTAATGTTGGGGAGATCATCCTTGACATCCTAATCATTCAGCTTTACGAAACCAGAGAGAAAGGAGTCATGAGGAACAAATCAATCCAAAGGGAAACGCCTTTAGACAACAGTGGGAAGCCAACTTTGGGTTACAAGAAGCTTGGGTAGAAGACACAAAAACCGGTGAGAACTATTTATGTTGGTCCCACGTCCAGTCTCTGACCAGCAGTGTAAGCATATGTAGAAACTCATCAACGTCAAAATTTTAATGATGAGGGTGACCTAGAGTGAATGCTGCTGCTGTCATCGGCAGAGTTAACGAGAGTACGGGGAGTTTTTTTCTTAATTAATATATTTTTACATTTTAATTACTAATTTATTTACCTGCATACCACAGTTTTAAAAAATGTTATTTGAAACAGTAATTTTTATTTTGAAATCGTGATTTTAAATAGAGATTTTTAAAAGTGTGGGATGCGGGTAAATAAATTTCAAAATAGAGTATATTGGTAATTAAATTTTAAAAATATATTAATTAAAGTAAAAACTAGAGCATGAGTAATGGACGAGGGAAAAAGGAAGAAAGGGAAAATAGGGAGGGGGAGACCCACATGAGGGTGAGAGAGAGGAGAGAGCGGGTAAAAGGTGTGATGTGGGCAAATGGGAAGGAAGAAGTGACGATGAAAATGAAAATATAAAGGAAAAAAGGGAGAAGGAGGCTTGTCTCGGGTAGATACAAAAGAGAGGAAATTGTGATGGGTGTGTGCGTGAGAGAGAGAGAGAGAGAAATGTAACGGAAGAGGGGTATTTATTTAATGTGATAAAGAGAGAATGTTAGGAGTACGTGGGAAAGGGAGAGAGAATGTTAGGAAGGAAGAAAGTGGGGGAGACCCACGTGGAGGCGTGGGAGGGGGGTGCCCGAGCTTGAGGGCTGCCCGGGAGGGGGGGCGCAAAATAATATTTCTTTTTTGTTGGCCTTCTAAGGCGGGTGATGAAAAAATTTTATTAGAAATTTTTTTGAGTGTCGAAAAAAGGGTTAATTGGGTTTGGTGGGGGAGGAGGGGACAGACGTGAAAGAAAAATGTTGAGAAATTTTCCTAAGTCCTAAAAGGGAGAGAATGGAACTCGGGTGAGCATGCTGAGGGAAAATGTTGTGGGTAGTGATGCGACCACGAGCGGTCGAAATAAGAGAAAGGGGATGAAAAAAAAATTTTGAAAAATTATAAGTGTTGGAAAGAAGATGAGAGGGGTGGTGCAGGGGGAGATGAAAAAATTTGTTAAAATTTTGTTCTAAGTCCTTCAAAGGGAAGAATAAAGCTCGGGTAAGGGTACCAGGGGAGGCCACTAAGGGTGGTGACCCCGTCGCGAGAAGGTAGGTTGAGAATAATGAGGTGGGGGCTTAGGACGGTGGGCTGACATTAATGACCAACTGTGTTACAGAGGCAAAAGAGGGTCGGCAGGACGTGTTGCGTGCATGCCTAGGCGGTCGTATGGCCTAGGGGATGTCGACTGATCGAATTAAGAATTAATAGCATTGCTCAAGCTACCCTGCACACCAGCTACCAAGTCGTTATGTAATGCGAGGCAGAGGGGGTAGGGAAACCTAGCCTGGTTAGGATAGGAAATGAGTTGAAGCCCCCCAAGGGAGTAGGTGATGGCATCAAGAGTGGTGTTAATAGACTTGCTCAAGAGCAATTGTAGTTTAAAATTGTCTAAGTTCAGAAAGGACAGCCTCTTTGATGGCTGGGTTGAAGCTGTGGCTGGTAATCCTGGTAACCCTGCATTGCTGAGGCATGGTTGCTTGAGTGTGTCAGGCAAGGGATGAACTGCACTCCAATGCTCACCTCCTCAGCAGAGTCGCCAAAATGATACCAAGGAAAGTAAATTCGCATTTGACGTGGAGGTGTCACAAAGAATATAGTCCGAGTCAGATGTCAAATATGCTGATATAAGACACAATAATGATAGAGTAAGGGCATAAACCAAGGGTTTTTCAGACAGAGCTTGAGAATGGCAGTGCTGCGAGGACAATAAAGCGGGAATAATACACGACGACAGTAACAGTTCGATAATTAGGTCCAGAATCAAGGTGATGTATGTTTCTCTCTCTACAACTCTAGTGTAAGAAAGTGAATGTGAGAATGAAAATCTCTAAAATGTAAAGTCCTAAAAATCAGTTCTCAAGGCCCCTATTTATAGACGTTGAGATGATGATGTCATCAACCGACACGTGGTGCTCTCAAGGAGCCCAGACAACGTCGACATCCCCGGCATAAAAGAAGGTTATCTCTCCACATGACATGGTTAATTCCTTGCACACTTGTACGTAGCCTCACATTTCAGTATTACTATGAGCCTGAGTTCGGGAAAGAGTTTGGTGAACATTAAGAACCTATTATGAAATTGTACACATAGGTTTTGATTTTTGTACATCCGGCATTGGACTTTTCACTGTTGCCCTTCTTGATCTCTACAACACAAACCTGAAGCAAACCAACTTGTGTCGGAACAATAATCTCCTTTCTCTTCCCTAGCTTCCTCCTTGTTGCGAGCAATACCCAAACAAACCTAAATTAAACTGTAGAAATTTTTCATAAGCGAGACAAAGCGTTACGTTACCAGGATGACCAACTTGTGGGATTTTGACGTGAAAAAGGATCTGCATTGCGTGTTATGCCTTCTAGGACATGAACGTGGTGTCTAGGTATTTGCTCTATGAAGGTCCTTATAACTTGTCACTGTAACTTTTATTGCTGTGACATGCCAAAATAGTTATCCCTTTAATGCACAGGCCAACGAAAATAGTCATTCCACACAAAATACTCTTTCATTCTTAGTTAATGAATCATGTGGCCTGTCCATATCAAATTCCTCTCTTTAAAACGCATCATGCGCAGTAATTATTCGTTCTTAGGGTGATAGATGTAATGTGACATATTGGTATGAGTTATATGAGAAAACAAATTGATCATCACCTAACAAATTGGGCATTCGTTAGCAATTTTTTGTAGGTAAAACATATGTTACCAGTTTGTATGCGGGGATGACAAACGCTCCGCTTATCAAACCTAGTAACATTTCTATATTTTAGCTATTTGTGAGTAAAATAGGTCGATAGTTTACGAGTTTAAATGGAAGAGGGTCTGTCCTACTGTTATCATGGCATCCTTCCTCAATGATGCATACCGCAACTCTTTTTTATATAAAAAAGCGTTGCTTCTTTGATCTGAGAAACTATGAGGAATCCGTCAACAACTGGGTGGAAAAGGGGGAAATAGAAACTAAATAAAGTGATGAGTTATTATCACTAGGTTTCTAATTAACAGCAACACATGAAAATGATATTCCAAGATAAAATTCTTAACGTAAAATTGAAGTCAAACAAAGGTAAAAGGATGTCAACCCACAGGAAATCAAACTTTCGCAAAGGTTGGGGAAAAAAATTAGATTGGCCTTCAATTTCCCCAGGCTTTGCTAGTTCAATTTCAAGCCCCATTTAATTCTAACGCAGACAACTCCCCAATGCCCGTATATTGCTTGCTTTAACCCAAAATGTGCTATCTTCTTCTCCTTCTTTCTCCTTCTTATAACTACAGACAAAAATCCTACTGTTCGTTGATAAATAACCGTCACTTTGGAAAGCAGTCCAGGATTCGCAAGTTCCTCGACGGGAGCTAAGTCATTGATAATCTCATAGTATTGTAATAATTGAAAATATTCGCTTCACTGGTCATCATTTATCTATTTATATCTATATCTATACATATATAAAAGCACATATGGGCTTAAATGTCTAATCTTTTCTTTCCTTTAAATACCCTTTTCTAATTGATTTTTCTGTAAAAAATAAGGGCATTTTTTACTTATAATATTTCTTTTCCATTAAATACCCTTATTTGGAGTTTAGACTTATTAAAATATAAGGACGTGCTTGACTTCTTACACAATATCAAGCATGTTTCCTGAACAACCCTTATTGAAACATAGTGTGTTATTAGATATAAGGATTATTACGACTTTTACTCAAAAAAGAAAACCCAACCCTATACAATCGTGTTTTGTGCATGCTCTCCAAAACCCTGATCAGCTCTGCCTCTATTCATGTTAAACCACAGCCCCCAAACCTCCACACGTTATTGCTATGGTTCAGCAAATTCTGAGAATTCATTCAACAAAAAGGTGAAAAGGTAAGTTTTTTTATCGACTCTGGTTTAAATTCTGAGGATTCACTACACGTTATTGCCATTGTTCGGCAAAATTTAACCATGTGTATATAGTTTTACACCTTATTGCTATGGTTCAGAATTTATAGGACTCTGTGTCAATTAAAACTTGGAGAAATTCTGATCAAAATTGGAACATAGTAGCGATTATACAGCTTGCATGCCGCCGTCGACCATCGGATCACCACCAACTTTCATCCAGCCGAATCAAATAGATTTGTAAAATCTTCATGTGCTTTAATAAGATAAGATATTCAGTTGATTATATTAGGCATTTAATCAAACAGCTTGCATCTCGCCGTCGACCATCGGATTACCACAAGTTGACGCCCTTTCCCACCCGTGGCACCATCAGGCCAATATACAGAAATACGAAGATCACCAATATTTTAGATTATGTACATTACCCAGTGCCAAATCTAGGATACCATTGCAAAACATGAAATTTTAGCTTGCATGCTGCCGTCGACCCCAGTTGAATCACATACATTTAACCAAACAGCTCGCATGACGCCGTCGACCACCGGATCACCACCAGCTTGCATCCCGTCGAATCACATAAATTTGTAAAATCTTCATGTGCTTCAGATAAGATATTACGGTGATTAAGATAAGATATTCAATTGAAGCCCTTTCCCACCCGTGGAATGTACACTTGATTCATCTCTGATATAAGTAGCAAAGAAGAAAGTGTTTGATTAAGGAGGAAAGGGAGACATTCCCAAGGCTGAATTTGTGGTGGGGGTGCCAATATGGGTTTTTGTGATAGGATGAGCAATTATAAAGGACTTAGAAGCCTTAGATAAGAACAGGGGTAGTTGTATTGACATAAATAACCCTTGATTGTTCTCTGAAAATATGCTTAGTACTTGGGATAGACTAGGAAGAAATGCTTAGAAATTTTTTTGCTTAAGTGAACAATTTAATTTGTGACCGTACATAATTTTAGTATATTTTTTATGTTATTTCCTTATACTACTTTATGTTTTTGTTTGAGTCTTTTTCAAGTGTTCATAGTTATAGTATAGTCCTATGATAGTTTAGTAAGTACGTTAAGTTCGTTTTCAAAGTTAAGAGTTTTAGAAGGTTTGGATGTGCTTTTATTTTTCACATGGATTTCCTTTTGTTTTTCACATGGACCACAATTAGTAATTTTTTTTTTTTGTAATTATAAATGTGGTAGATATGTTTCATGATATAAGAATTTAAATAAAGCATGACATCCTCTTTTTCTTCGAAATCCCATTTGCTATTTTTTTATTTTTAGCTATTTGGATTTTTAGTGGCAATTGAAATGGCAGGGCAGAGCAGCAAACTGCTGCATGCAATCAGGTGTCGCTTTGGGGTGGCAACTGTTTGCAACCATATACCTTTGTGTAACTTGAACGATTTGGCTCTTGTGTTTGGGGAGAGTTGTTTGCCACACCTGCTGCTACATGAGATATACCTTTAAGGTAATCTATGTATAATCATTTTGTACAAAACCTTAAACAACAGATTTTTTTAAGTAAAAGGTTAAAAAAAAGGTAACATTAAGCTTAAGTATAGTTTTAGGTGGTATTCGAAATTTAGTACTTAAGCTAGAAAATTTTGAATAAAAGACTTGCTTACTTGTGGTTTTAATTGCTAATTGTTATCATGTTTCTTTCCATATAGCTTATCTACAATATTCTCTGTCGAAAACAATAGGTTGTTATCTGAAAGAGAGGTACGATATCTTAGTAGAGTAACAGGAAATAGGAAAAAAAACTTACTTTTAATATATTCCTATAGGTATATTCACTTATAACCTACAATAGTATATTCCACTTTAATGAGAATAACTGTCACAAAAAACGATAGTGCAACTGCAAGACGTGCCTTTGTGAACAACCGAAAAACCCAAGAATCTTCAAAAAATAGGCATGATAATTTTATTTTTTATTTTTGCTTAATTATCAGCCGCATATGTAATAATAGCAAAACATTTGTGCCAACAATACACAAGGTGAGGTAAGAACATTGTTTTACTTAATTACTCAAATATTTAATTATTTTTGTATACGTTCAATAAAACTCACAAGTATACGAAAGGGGCTATGAAGTACTTTGCACGAGTTCATATATATATATATATATATATATATATATATATATATATATATATATATATATATATATATATATATATATATATATATATTGTATGTGATGATATAAAGTTATTGACGATCTTAGTGGTCCCGAATAAAATATTTCTCATGTGCCTGTTGTAATTGAATAACTAAAAAAAAAAGAGATAGAAAATCAGCTAACCTTCTTCTTAAAATTTTTGCAGTTAATTCATCTACGGCCAATTTCTAAAGGTATGTTTTTGACATTTCTATTTCACTTGCTCAGTTAATAGTTTTGCACTTCAGCAGACTTACTTATGGTTTTAATTGCTAATTGTTATCATGTATTTCTTTTCATATAGCTTACCTACAATATTTTTTGTCGAAGACAAATGAATAGGTTGTTATCTGAAAGAGATATGATATCTTAGTAGAGTAATAGGAAATAGGGAATAAAAAACATACTTATAAAATATTCGTATAGGTATATTCACTTGTAACCTACAATAGCATATTCCACCTTACATTTCAGAATTGAGGCAAGGCTCTGGCAGTCTTAGAAAAAGGAAGAGTTACGTTGCTAATGATGAACAGAAGCAACACTATAATAGAGCAAAGAGGAGCAAGATGATGATAGAAAGCAACTCAACTATAAGAGGATAAAATGATAGGATAAAATGATAGTGAATCCACTGCTTCTGGCAACAAAATAAGAAGAAGTCCACGCTGGTTGCTTCGAGATCTATTGGTACCGCAACAATTTCAAGGTTGCACATTTTTGTCATTGTCATAAATAAAGAAATCAATATACAATCGAAAAACACCCACAAGTAAGTTTTATAAATGTAACACTAAAGTATATCAATGTTTCTGTAACATCCCGGAATTTTCCGAAACGTTATACACTCACTCGATCAATTCACTAAAATAATATTACATCAACTCACTCAAATAATACAAATATGTCAGAACAACTAAATAATACATCAACTATCAGAGCAACTAAACCGTTAATTTTAAATCTTAGTAATCTATCGTGGGCGAAATATCAAATTAGGTCCTACAAATTTAAACAATATCATTCACCCACGCAGGGGTTCTGATGATGAATACCAAAAATCTAATTCCTTCGCTTTCGCTTGCTCGGCTCTAATCCCTATTCAGGTAACCTACTGCTGGCTGTCACCTACAGAAAGGAAGTCAAAGGGGAGTGAGCTTTTGAGAGCCCAGTAAGGTCGCACAAAGAATTAAAAATAAGAAAACGATACGAACAATTTGACATTTAAACCAATAGAAAATTTTGAAGCGGAGAAACAGAGCGGTTCAAACAATCTATCTATATACAATCAATCGATAATTTTAAAAGGGTTTTCAAGAAAACCACAGCATTTCAATATAAACAACACAGGGATGAGTATCAACTCAGTTCCTTTAAATCGATAACCATTTTTAAAACACTTAAAATGCAATAAACATAAATAGGAAACGTTGAACATGAGCAGTACAGAAGCAAAGCCACCCCGGCAGTGCTCGATCGCTTTACATATGCATATGTAACACTGACTAGTCCATCTAGGTACTAGTTAAACCCATCCAACAGACCATCCTTATAACGCCAATAATACAGACCATCCTTATGGCTCCCAAGTTACTAACTCATGTCAACATTGAGAAGTAATAAAGAATTTAAAAATAATTTACGATGAGCAATCAATAAACATATCAAATGAATAATGAATTCCAAGACGAGATGAAACAGAATTCCAAACGATCGCTATAAGGCTCAATTTAAGGTTTCATGGGCAATTTAAAAAATATCTTTTATATCAAACATAATTTCGAATCAATGTAGTTTGTAAGACTATTCTATAAGCATCATTTGAAAAACAGAGTAACGAAATAGGATTCGGACAGAAAATCCTTACCTCGGTCCGAGCTAAGCAACGCTACCAAACCTCGATTAATAATCTCTGAATGAACCTAGATTGACAATTTATTTGTTAGAACATAATCTATGTCTAATATACTATAAGCTAATATCCACTACCCAAACGATGCTCACTTTTAACTCCGAAATCGCTCAACCCAAAAACGCGCCTCGCACGCGGCTAAATTAACAGAAATCCCTATACACTCTTTAAATGTGTAATGATACTCCAAATGCACATTAAATTATAATAAAACACTTTTATGGCTTAAAACATTATAAAAAGTCAAAATATGAATTTTCTGATATTTTGAATATTTTTTAATTAAAATAATTTCTTTAAATGCAATAAAAAACCCATAAATTCCCAAAAATTACTTCCAACTGCAAACTAAGTCCCATAGTTTTTTTAATAGCTTTAAAATATATATATATAAATTATTGAAATTGAAATCAGAATTTAAAAGACATGAAAACTATTTCTTTATTTTTCGTTTTGCTAAATTCAATGCGATACTAAAAATGATAACAAATCGATTCCAAAAATCATCAAATTTATACTGAGTCTTTATTATACTATATAAACACTACTCTAATTTTTCCCAGAACATTTTCAAGGTTTAAAGACTCCAAAAGAATTTTCCAAATCTGAAATTATAGAAAATACTAATAATTCATACGATCTCAGAAAATTATTAAATTTTTCCAAGAATTCTAATATGGTCATACTGCAAATTTTCATTTGCTAATAATAAGCGTGCGTTAACATATTCACATGTCGAATTTAACGCGAACCCAAATTCCCGCTCCGTACTTCTCTTTTTCTTTCTCTTCTTTACTTTCTCTCCAAACCAAAATACACTCACCTGCTCATGGTTACTGTTCACGCAGCTTCCTGCTCCCCATTTTCATCTCATAACCACGGCTATCTCTCTCATTTTCCTTTACACACATAGAGACGCATATATACACACTTTCCAATGCCACACTTTAAAGGCAGAAGCTGGTTCCCTTCCTCCATTTCCATACACACATGTACCTCATTTTCCTTGCTCTCACACCCACTGCCGCCTCAAACTCACACACATTTACACAGACCCACTTACCTTCCCTCACTCTCACATTACACACTCAAACACTCTCTCACACACAAATAACACTCACATATACACGACCCATCTGCACCCAAAACACACGTATACTTTCATGCAACCTACACACACCAAAACACACACACACACAGCTTACGCCACCCACACCCAACCAATGGCTGCACTCTTCATCTCCTCCATCTTTCTCTCATACCAACCCATGAGTCTACACAGTTAGTCACTTTTGCACATTCCAAACCCATTAAGTATACATAAACACTCATTACATTACACTCATGCACTAAACACACTATACTCCAACTTCCACTGCAAACACACACACACTGGAGCGCATAACACACACATACACCCCATAAAAGCACTCAGCTGTCTTCTTCGCAGCTTCACCCCACGCCAAGCAAGCATACACAGCACTCACAGGGACTGCCTTAACGGCAGTCCTTCATCCCCCTTGCAAGACCCACATCACACACTCTTATACACAACAGCCCACACACTCATGAACACATTTTCCATTTCTTTACACTCCCTCACAGGCCCTCACTCACAGCACACACAAAAACAGGTTACACACAACTCACGCACCCACACATTTTCTCTTCCTCTCATTCTGTTGGATGCACTCCAACACGCATTTATCCAGCCATGGCAGTACTTTTATCTTCCCCATTTTACACCTCTATATGCACACCAAGGCACCACAAACACGTCACTACCGCTGCCATTACGGCAGTCTGCATTCCCTTCGGCATGTACCCCAAAAAAAACTCTCCATAATCCCACACAAAAACATCACAGCAACAACCCTTCAATCATACTGAACACACAATTTCATGCACAAACACTCCCTCATTCATACTCTTCGGCAGCCATATTTACACACATGCACAATTGTATATGGGGTGTTTTGGCAGCCCCTTCTCCTTCTCATGCACACCAGCCCATACACATATATATCCTGTTGTCACGGCAGCCTTACGATGCTCATGGTATCTCAAATGTTTACACACACCACACACTCAAACACATTCTCAAGCCCATAAATCTACATAAATCCCAGAATATACAAAACCAACACAGACACTCTCCTTACACTCACAGTTTCTCACTCATTATGTACTCCAATAGACCAACACAAATAAACACCAAAACCCAGCTCTCAAACGCACTCACACGGCACATACACCTTTCACCATTATGTACTCCAATAGACCAACACAAATAAACACCAAAACCCAGCTCTCAAACGCACTCACACATTTACACACAAACCACACGCACAAACTTAATGTCCATGGACTGTTTTGCAGGCCTTCTCCTCCCTTCATTACACAACTATAAACCCACACAAACACTCACACAAACCCAGAAATTAAATCCCCATGGCAGCCTCTCTATGGCTGTCCTCGCTCTCTCTTTCTAAAAAAAAAAACCCCACATATACAAGATGAAAACAACCCCCTTCCATGGCCAACACCTAGCCTATACACACAAGCACACGGCTGAATTTTCAGCCTTTCCCTTTGGCCATGCATACAGAAAACCCACACGATCATACGGTTCTCTCACGCATCACCGCGTCACTCCCGAAAACCCACAGCAAACTTATTCTCACGGCCATACACCCACACCCAAATCCCTTCACCCACAAATCACAGAGTAACTAGAGGGAAAATAACGGTTAGAGACTTACCGAAAATTGTCGTTACCATCGCCAGATTCTGACAAACAGCAGCTCTTCTTCTTCTCTTTCTCTCCTTTTCCTTCTCTCTCTCTGCCGAATTCTAAAGAACAAGATGGGGACGGCTGCTCTCCAGTATGTGGGTTATATATATATAACCCTAAAAGCATAATTACCAAAACTCTCCTTAAGATTTCGTTAGTCATTCTAATTATTTTACCCAAACTTTCTACTATTACGAAATGGCCCAAATTATTATTGACTATAATGTATGTGTACGGAAAATTCTTAACGGGTTGTTACCTAACCCCGATTCACTGATAGCCGCTAAAAATTGTTAAACAGAAATATGAATGCTAACCAAAATTTTTGTCGCTAAAAGTTGTTAAATAAAATATCGGCGCTAAGTAAAAATATATTCACCGCTAATAATTTTAAATAAATCCATAAAAGTATCGAGGTGTTACAGTTTCTTTATAGACCAAACAGTATATGTACCTGTGTGCTCTGAGATGCATGAATTAGAGAGCACACCACCTTGTAGTCATTGTAAGGCAAAGAGATTTCAATACGAGCCACCAAATTTTTGTTGTCGAAATGGAGACGTTAAGCTAGCACCTGTAGATGTTGTAGATGAACTACTTTTCTTATTCACATCTCCATCTGAAGAGGCTGAACACTTTCGAAAGAACATTTGTGCATACAATAGCATATTCTCTTTCACATCTTTTGGGGTTAACTTGGATAAGGAGCTTGCATCAGCAAGGAATGGTGTTTATACTTTTCGAGCACATGACAGATATATCATGATCTTCCAGCTCTCATAGCTCTCATACCTAATGAAAATGCCCGGTATTACTTTCAGCTATACTTCTATAACACCCAAAATGAGATGCAGGATAGATTGAATATACTACCAAATGCAAAGTTGAATGAAGCAGTTGTAAATAGACTGATGGGACTTCTTAAGGAAAACCCTTACTCACAATTCTTGCGTAGGTTAAAGGATTACCCTTTATTTGAGGAACTTCAAATTCATATTAAAAAGGATGTTAAATTAGATCAATGGGTTTACAATGCACCAACAGCTGATCAAGTTGCGACAGTATGGATTGAAGGGAATAATCCAAACATACATCTTGAAAGAGATATTGTAGTTCATGCACACTCAGGACATAGACATCATGTGAAGCATTATTACGGTTGCTATGATCCACTACAATATCCTCTTCTTTTCCCAAAAGGAGAAACTGGATGGCATCAAGATATATATATAAAAAAGAAGAACACTTCTAGAGAAGAAAGAAACTCGGTGATGCAAAATTTTAACTCTGCCGCAGATATATTTAGCCGAGAACATGAAGGTAACCTCCATAATTTTACATTTTAAATCTATTAAAGTACTGCTACTTAATAATAATTTTAACTTTAAATTGTGTTGTAGATGTTGGCAACCAAACTGATGCAAAGGTGTCATGTAGACAATATTGTTGTTATAAACTGCAAGAGCGAGAATCCGAAAACTCAACTTTTATGTTGGCTAGCCAGCTCTTCCAACAGTATGCAGTGAATATGTACATCAAGTTAGAGATAACTAGGTTAGATTATTTTCGAAGGAGCCAGTCAGATATCAGATCTGAACTGTGTCAGGGCATTGTAGATTCTGTAATGGGGGGAGAAACAAGAGGACTCAGGTTGGTCGAAGGATAGTTCTTCCAGCATCTTTTGTTGGAGGGCCCCGTGACATGCGTCGTCGATACCTTGATGCAATGGCTTTAGTTCAGCGATTTGGCAAACCAGATCTTTTCCTTATAATGACATGTAACCCTGAGTGGAAAGAGATATAAGACAAGCTAAAAGAAGGCCAACGTGCACAAGATAACCAGATTTGGTTTCTAAAGAGTTTCGAGCAAAGTTACATGATCTCAAAGACCAATTGTTTAAGAAAAATATCTTTGGAATAGTAGCAGCCAATGTCCATGTAATTGAATTCTAGAAAAGAGGCTTGCCACATGTACACATGTTGATTATATTAAGCTCCAAGCATAAGATTAGTACCCCTGATCAATATGATGAATTCATATGTGCGGAGATCCCTGATAAGAATAAATATCCACAACTATATGAATTAGTCCTTAAACATATGATGCATGGTCCTTGTGGAAATAAACAAAAAAAAACCTTGCATGGTGAACGGAGAATGTAAGAGCCATTATCCTTATAATCCTTACTTTCTTACTAGATATAATTGTCTTATCAATATTAAAGTATGCTCTGGACTAAAGGCAGTTAAGTATCTTTACAAGTATATCTACAAGGGACATGACAGAGTTGCTGTACATATTGCTACTGGAGATAATGAAAATGTGGTCGATGAAGTTCAATCTGAATGAGATGTACCCAGCAGTTATAAGCTTGCAACTACAGCTTCTAGGGAAGCAGTGTGTTTCTTATTGGGCAAACCAAAGTTTAGAAAATGTGATAGCCAATGATAACCTCTCACGAACAATGCTCGCAAATTTTTTCAAAATATATGCAGATCGCAAAGAACTAACAAAGTATCTTTACAGAGAATTTTCGGAGCATTACACGTGGAACCGCAAGTATAAGTGTTGGAATAAAAGGCAAAAAAAAGAAATGATTGGTCGTGTCAATGGCGTAAATCCAGCAGAAGGCGAGAGATATTACTTGAGATTGTTATTAAACCACGTCAGGGGTCCAAAATCCTTTCAAGATCTACTAACAGTTAATGGAAGATAATATATGTCATTTAGAGAGGCTGCACTGAAAAAAGGGCTACTAGAATCTGATCAAAGCATTTTTGATTGTTTGAACAAAGCAACAAAATTTCAGATGACATTAGAATATCTTTTAATGCTCATAAATTATGTATATGTTCTTTCATTGCATATTATTATCAGCTAACAGTTTGTAATTTTAGGATTAAAAATGCAACGAAGAACAAAACAATTGACTTTTTATTCTCGGAGAAACAAATGAATCAAGCAAGAGCAATGACATTAGGAGACATTATTTATAGGCGCACTTCTTTGGAGCAGGTAAGTCAAAATTCATATAGTAATGCATGCAAATAATTGTATATGAAAATTTTAGTGTACAAATAAAACTTATGTCCCTTAACTTTGCTTACAGGATTCCTTATATTGCTTTGAAGCAACAATTCTTGAAGTTGAAAACAAGAGACAACCTTACTATGATGCTTTCGTATGTTGTCAAAAATCGATTGGAAGATATGATGACAAGACTGAATGCACAAATGGACATGAGCCAAATACAAAACATAGTCCCAAATTAGTTTATCAAACACATATGATATCGACAAAATGCACCAACAATCATAATACTAACATTTTGTAATTACATCAAGTATTCAGATATTCATGTACACTACAGTTTCTATCCTAACATTTTAAATTTAATGCAGAACGAAGACTCTAAATACTACAGAAAGATAATTGGATGCAAAAATGAAAAGTATAAGTTTCTTATAAAGCTACAGAAAGTCTCTGAAAGTAAATATAGCAAGATATCAATTATTGCAGAAGCAATAGAAGCAATTGCAGGGAAAAGGATACTAGAAGCAGTTGTTGAAAAAGAGATCATACAAGCACGTGCAGAGAAAGAGACCATAAAAACAGTTGCAAGTAAAGAGCCCATATAGATCGATGATGATGAGATTCTCGAAACTTTTCAAAAGAAGAAAAAGGCTAAAAACAAAAAAGTTCGTTCCATGACCAAAAACGTATGTATGAAGAGGATAAAGATTGAAAAGGATTAACATATTAGTATTATTTATAGGAAAGGAACAAGTTTGGATTATTTAGTTATGCTACTTTGAGGTTCTACTATTTTAGCGTCTTTTCATAAATAATTTGAAGTAGATTACATTACAACGTGCAACGCACGTGGTCTTTACTAGTACATATATAAAAGCACGAATGAACTTAAATGGTTAATTTTTTCTTTCCTTAAAGTATCATTTTTTAATTGATATTTTCATAAAAGATTAAGGGTGAGTAAGGGTATTTTGACTTATAACATTTTTTTCCCATTAAGTATCCTTTCTAAATTAGGGTTTTATTTAAAAATGAGGGTGTTTTGGACTTCTTATAGAATATCAAGTATCTTTCTTTAAAATACCATTATTAGAATATATGTTTTTGTTAGAGTTAAGGATTGTTTTGACTTTTGATTAAAAACTTTTCTTTTTATTAAATACTTATTTTTAATAAGTGTTTTAAAAAATAAGAATTTTTTACTTATTTTATAATACCATGTCTCTTTTGTTAAATTATCTTTATTGAAATATATGCTTTTATCAGAGTAAAAGGATGTTTTGACTTAAACTACAATAGAGTTACTATATCTTCTCTGTCATATTCGATTAAATAAAACAACCTGTAGAGAATATAGTTTCTAAAGCCTTTTTCGAAAAATATAATATACCTAAGCTAAATTCAATATTTTGTAAAAAATCTAATCCTTTTAAATTTTATATTTAATATGTCTATGTTAATGTGTATGTTACAAATTTGAATTATTTTGCGTGTACATAGATTTCAATACAAACATATTAGTACATTGAAACTGTCGTAAACCTAAAGTTTGATTCTAAATATTTAATACAGACATATTGATATAAGGAAGGTATCATAAAATTAGAGTTTTTTAGAATTTTCTAAATGCATATATAATCTTTACTGGGGTTAAATGACTAATTCTTTTTTTTCCTTAAGATGCCCTTTTTAAACTGAAATCTTCACTTGAAACTTTTTTTCCCATCAAATACTCATTTTGAATTAGAGTGTTGTTAAAAAATAAGAGTGTATTTGACTTCTCTTAGGACATCAAGCATCTTTTCTTAGAATATCCTTATAAGAATATATTCTTTAGTTAGAGTTAAGAGTTCTTTTGTCTTTTAGAAAGAAAAAAAATTACGAAAACCTATAAAATCACCCTTGAACTCCTACCTGTTTTTTATTACCGAAAAAATTTCTATTCACGTTAAAGCTAAATTACCTCAAGCTACTACATCTTCTCCATCAATTCGATTAATGAAAACAACTTGAAGAGAATAATGTTTTCTATTATTTACGTTATTAGATTGAAGATTTTATCAGAAACTTATTCCTTTTTAAATTTTGTGTTTCTGATTTGTATGTTGATGTGTAGGCTCCAATTTTCAATTATTATGCATGTATATATATTTCAATGTAAACATTTTCGTACATTAAAACTATCATAAAACTGAAATTTAATTCTAAATTTCAAATACAGACATATTGGTGTAAAAAAAAACTATAATAAAACTGGAGTTTCTTCAAAAAAAATTTAAATGCATAAGAATTGATTTTATCATACAATTTTGTTCCTAATTATTACTTGAGTTCGTGGCAAGTACATAACCATATATTCGTATTAGAGTTATTGGAATACCCTTATTTCATGACAACATATCATTCATATGATTATTGTCTTTTTATGATGCATTATATCCTGAGATATTATATATTTACATGATAACATGTTTCATATGACTATTGTCTTCGCATATTTCACTCTTATAAAATGATAGGATTAGATGAATCTCAATTAATAAAGACTCTAATTTATTTATGCTCAAATGATTAATAACTTTTTTTTAACTTGAAAACTCTTAAGTTTTTTTTATGTAAGGTGTTAAATAACTACATATTTTTTTTTGAAAATATTCTTTTAAAGTTAAAAAGTTCTCTAAATATTTTGACTTTTTAGATGATAAGGCTAAATTACTACTGTCTTGGCTAACTTTAAACAATTTGACGCTAAAAAGGTTCATTAATGCATCTTTTAATGACAAAAGACTATTATATAACCAAATTGGGTAAGAATCTCGCCCCAGCGTACAAAATAATCTCAAGCCATTCAAATGGATACTGTTTTTTATTAAAACTATCTTTTAGAAATAAAAGGTTTACTAAATTTAAGTGTATTTTTACTTTTAAGAAAGTGAGCCTAAATTACAATATTTTTAGTTAATCATAAACAATTTGTTGCTAAAGAGGTTAAAAGTTCACTAATACATTTGTAAGTGACAAAAATGTGGGAATGGATCTAGCCTAATCATATAAATATAATACTAAGTCATTGTTCACTTTTAAAGAAAACCTTATCAAAACATAACCTTAAAACTTATCAACGTCAAAATCGATAAAATGAGCACCTTAATTGTCCCTACTTCTTAGAAAACCGTTCATAAGTCCACATATCATGTTTTTTTTTTCTATCAATTAAGGTGTATTAGCTATTGTCTCTATTAACTTTTGCATATAACTACATTTATTGACATATGACAAAGTCAAAATATCTACAAGTTCAACTAAACCTTTTTTTTTCAACTTTTATGATAAATTTGTGTGATAATTTGTGCTTGGTAAAACAGTGGATTCTTATAATTTTGGACTCATGTCCTCGAGGTTATGGTGAATTATAGTCAATGATATTAAATATTAAAAGGTAAGGCCATATTGATCCGTTAAAAAATTATTTATTGCTTATGTCGATACATACTTTTTAAATGTTGATACTCCATTCATTTTGTATTTACAAGATGTATACAATATAAAATTTTATAAATCCTAATTTTTTAAATTAGGATTTAACCCAAATATATTTTCCCCACATCCCGTCACCGCACCTTCCTCGGCAAGCACTCAGCATAAAAGTCGGCAAACTGGCGAACGCCGGTGGTAGAAGGCTGCTCTGGTGGTAGTTAATGGCGGCAACTGCCCTGGTGTTGCGTAATAGTTTGATACAAATAAGAAATTTTATACATCTTCTTCCAAATTTTAAATCCCAAATTCAAATTTTCATTTCTGTTCATTTGGTTTGTTGCAAGTGAGTAAAATAAGAAAGCCGTGACAGTTGATTGGGGTGAGAAGGTTGAATAAAAGTGAAAAACCTAAAGAATACAATGATTGTAGGATGTGATTGTGTGTTGTGGTTGTGGCCGATTAGGGGTAGGGGGAGGGGAAAGGGGCGCGTGTGTGTGGGTATGTGTGCATATCGTCTATGTGTGTGTGGATGGGTACATGCATGTGTGATGCATGTATATGTTGTCTTTGTGTGTGTTGGAGCTCGAAAGTTTAAATGGATGGTGGTGGTGGTGGTGGTGGTAATGGTGGTGAGGCTGTATGGGTGCAATGAAGGGATGATGAATGACATTTGAAGAATTGCATTCCTAAATAACATGCATTTTGATCTTTACATCATTTCAGTATTTTCGTTCGGTCAACAGACATAAGTGTTATTTGCTCTAACTGATGGACATACTTGTAATTTCACCCTAACCTCAAGGTCATGGATGTAATTAATCCTATAATTTTTTAACTCTCAAAACCTTGTGCCATATGTATTATGTTTTTTTTTTCTTTTTTGATGATACAGGTCTTGATCTGGGTTATAAATTATTCTTAATAAACTTTTGTTGAATTTTATCTATATTAAAACTTAATGCGTATATATAAATATAGGATGAGAAACATTGGTTTGTGAATATTATTGAAATTACTTAGTTCATTACCACTATCTGATAACAACTTCACATATACATTTTATAGTATGGATTTCAAAAGGACACACACACAGACACATGTATATATACTTATTAGATGAGTAGGTAAAGTTTGTATTAAAAATAAAAAAAACTTAAGGCAAATATATGCTAAATTATATCTGCAACTAAATTAATAGCCTTATTTTACTACTACGATGAACAAAGTCATGCTAGATAAATATAAAAGAGAGTTTTAAAGTACACTCTCAAGAAAAACTTAAACTACACTGTAGATTTTTTAATTGAAAAGTAGAAAAAAGAAAGTATAATTAAGATTAAGCGTCGTTTTAGACAAATTGCACTCGAACGTTGGAACTTAAAGATTAAAAAAAAAGTTGAAAAAGACTTGCTTTGTACTTTTATCTTAAAATAAGAGATACATGAAACTTATACTCCCTTTGTACCAAATTATTTGATCATATTTGACGCACGTTTATTTAAGATATAAGTCATATTTTATGAGTTTTCTCATTCTATCCCAAGAGAGAGAAAGGGGCAGGATGAAATTGATTCAGTAAAGAAAAATGGGTTGGTGAATGATTAAAAGTAAAGAGAGAAGTACAATAAAAAAATGTCTACAAAGGGTAAATATGTAAAAATATCTACAAAAATATTTTTTAATTTGAAAACTAATCAATTTTTTAGGACAGTCCAAAAAAAATCAATTTTTTTTTCTTGAAACTGAGGAAGTTGTAGAATAGATCATTACCAAAAGCAAATAAACTGCAAGGGATATTTTGACCACCAATAATCATCGCTACAAGAAATGGCCATAACTAAGTAGAAAGAAACATGATAGGTAATGAATGATACTGAAAATCATAAGTGATTATTTTGAACTTCAGTATTGATGATTGCAGGAAAAAAGTGTCAAAACTCTAAAAGTGAATAATAGAAAAACTTTAGAAATATTATTGAAAGCTAGGACTATTAAATTTGTTACTTAAGCAGTTCAGTTTCTCTATGCATCCTGATAGATCTCTTGAGCTTGATTGATTCTTGATTTTAAAGATGCAACATTTAAGCTCCTAGCCCATTTCATCTTACAAACGTTATTATACATTTATTAATAATAACTTTTTCATGTTAAGCACATTATTTTAGACAATCCTTTTTGAGTTGGTTATTGAACTTTTGTAATACAACTTAATTATAATTCAAACTTCTTCTCAATTTCACTTGCTAGACATATATATGCCATCAAAGCATAGTACATGACAATAGACAACTCCAATATAAACACTTGATATTAATTATCTCTAAAAACTTCTCTCACTTTATCGCTGTACAATCAAACTTGTAGTGTTTCGTGAGAGTTAGATATTTTTGGAAGATTTTCAAGACTAATTGCAATGTCAGTGTCTACCTTAGATAATTAACAAGATATAATATGGAACAATCAGAATTTTGTTTAGCGATAATTTGATGTGACAAAAAAAATAAGTATGATAAATAATAAAAAAATATTGATGATAATTGACTTGAAAAATTAGGATTTAAAAGTAAAACCATATTTTGAGTAATGAACTTTTCACATTTTGAGTATTTGATTAGTAGTTAACAACTTATTTGTTACAATCGTTTAATTATAATAGTCGTATTGATTCATTTTAATTATTTTTTAACCAAGATTTAAAATATTGCTATTTCAAATCACTATATATCGTGTAAAGTACGTAATCCTTACTAGTATATGGTAGATGCATGCAGCCCTATCCCATAAATGACCTATTTTAAAGACTAAGGCTTCGTTTGACAAAAAAAAAAATTTGGTTTTCAGTTTTTTAAAGAGCAGCTTAATTTTTTTTTTATATAAAAACAAGTGGGTGTTTGATAACCCCCTTTTTTTTTTGGTGTTTGGTAACCCTTTTTATTTTGACTTTTTTTTGGTTTGCGGTGGCGGTGGTGGGGTGGCGGTGGTCGACAGTGGTGGTGGTGGTGGCCGACGGCTGGAGGTGGCTGTCGGCAGTCACCGGCGGTGGTGGCTGCCGGCAGTCACCGGCGGTGGTCGCCGGCGGCCGGAGGTGGCTGCCGGCAGTCTCCGGCGGTGGTCGCCGGCGGCCGGAGGTGGCTGCCGGCAGTCTCCGGCGGTGGTCGCCGGCGGCCGGAGGTGGCTGCCGGCAGTCTCCGGCGGTGGCTGCCGGCGGCCGGAGGTGGCTGCCGGTGGTCGCCGGCGGCCGGAGGTGGTCGCTCCGCGGTGGTCGCCGGAGGTGGCTGCCGGCAGCCGGCAGTCTCCGGCGATGGTCGCCTGAGGTGGCTGCCGGCGGTGGGAGGGTGGTGGTGGTCGAAAAAAAAAATCAAAAGTGAAAAAAAAAACCAGTTTTTGGAGTTTTTTTTTTACTCTGCAGTTTAAAAACTGGTTTTTTAAATTGAAAAAAAAATGGTTACCAAACGCTCCTTTTTTTTCAGTTTTTAAAACTGAAAAAAAAAAAGGAAAAAAAAAGTGTCAAACGGGACCTAAATGCGCCTTGAATCAGAATCTAGTTTTGCTTTTTGTCACTCGTAGGAAGTACACAAGCACCAGAAGGGAAGGAAACAAGATGAGTAACTCAAGAATCCAACAAGTCATCCCATCAAAAAGAATGAAAAAGATTCCAATTTGGAGAGACATCACAGTGAAAGAACATACACAAATAAGTATGGTTTTCACGTACCGCTAAATAAAACAAAAATAAGTAACATGCAGCGACAAAATTCTCTATGCATTACACGAGTGCACTAGTTACTTGTACATGGGAATGTCCTCAACTTATAATTAGCCCCACTTGCTACATTCTTGGAGCCCCAAAAAAAGCGCTGGTACCGTTTGCCGGAGTGTTAAATATTGCAGAGGGGAAAATGCATCCATGCAAGAATTAATCTAAGGATACTACAATTTGATCAAGGGCAAGGTATCAGTACAATGAGACGGTCACTCCGACAATTTTCAAGCTGCAGGGGCATATTCCTGAATCACTGCCGCCAGCTTATTCCGATCCTCCTCACTCTTTGTTCTTATCAAAAATGTTTGCGCAACAACAGTATCATTGTTGCCACCCTCAGCTACACCATCTCCCTGCAAAATCAGGTGAAATCTCAACATAGTAGCCCAAGAAAATAACTTAACAATAATACCACACTAGAATCTTTAGCTTAAATAAGTTTTTCATTCTATATATGTGCTTAAACACCAATCAAAAGTTTAAAATTTTCCAGTGGTGAGCTAGAAAGAAAGCCCTCAGATAAGCGCATGGTGAATGAAAACAAGCCGCATGATCTTAAGCTGCAATCATGGTCAAATATATCAAGTCGTAATGCATTACCAAAGTATGAAATATTGCAACAATGCAATTTTTCTGCATAGTCGTCTTGATGCCTGGATATAACAGCGCGTTAAGCAGAAGTTTTCCGACCTGCCATAAGAAAAGTGTAGAGAAGCGGATAAGATGTCCTAGAGTAGTATCACTGAGAACAAGTGAAACCTACTGCGCAACAATTCAGGTTAAAAGTCTCTTTATCCGACTCTCTAGAAGGAAAATCCAATTGGAACGCATAATTCATACTACTTCCATTGTCGTCATAAATTTTATTGGACCTATGCGCTTCTCAGCCGTGGTCAATCCCAGCAGTAATAGTTTGGTACTAACTACCTTAGTGCTAATATATCATTATGAGGGTGTCATAGAAGTAACCCTACAAGTGAAGAACTGTTTAAGAGAATTTAAAGGAGCAGGAAGGACATTGTTGGGTTTCAGATAACCCGAAGTGGTTCAAATTAACATCAGCCTCTTAGCCTAATTATATCAGAATCCCAGATAATATAACAGAGGTTGTGTTGGGTTGGGGGGTGAGGGAGGTTAGTTGGTTTAATGCCTTGTGAATGTGAGTCATAATGGAGCTGATCTTGATCACCCGACCCCTTTGCTTGGCCAAATATGCCAGATTCTAGTCAGAGCACCCAAACAAGACTATTGGTGAACTACAACAACTGGAACTAATGCATTCTTTGATTTAAGTCGAGATGGAGCTGATCATCATGCCAGAAGTAAATGTTATGTTTGTTGTTTTAGCTCATTTTCTTCGTTGAAGGAGTAGTGTCCCCTAGGTGCTTTCTAATAACTGATATTACTCATTAAGATAGCATAAGCAGCACAATCAGCCCATACCGTGATTTGATACACACAGACATAGATTCTGGGCTCGACCGAGAGAGAGACTATTTTTGTGCTTGTGTATGCAATGCTTGTATGAAAGATCCTCACTAAATTCTTCTACAGAAGGCTCAGTTGATGTGTCTTGTATACTGGAGTCTCAGTATTATATTAGGGAAACTAAGGATGTTTAACTCATTCATTTCAGCATGAAAGTTCTAATTTTGTTATTAAATATTAGTCACCCACTTCCACCATGTAGCCTCTATAACGACCCTTACGCCAAAAGCAAACAAACCAGTTAACTGTCCTCGAAATTGAAAACTTAATAGTGGAATCTCTCCAACCGAAGCTCTACACATGAAAGTTAATCAAAAAAAACAAGGGCAACACTATCTCTGCACCCTTGCAAGGGAGTATGCCTGAACATCCCACTTTGCGCTTCGTTTTACCTTCTCTCTCTTTGATTTCTCTATTTCTGTCGGTTCTCTCTCTTTGATTTCTCTCTTTCTACCGGTTCCTCCTCCCAATCAACCACCATCAAACACTAATAGATACCCAATAATTTCTGAACTTATCTTCCCTAATAGTGTGTATATTTCCGCACCCGGGGATAATCTTTTCTTTTATTCACCTCTACAGCATCATTTCGTGACAGAGCTTCAAGCTATAAAGAATAGAACAGAACCTAGAGGCTCATACAAGAGGTGTGTAATAGCCCATGCATCCTCAGATTTGCTGCTAAACATACTTGAGCGCCATTGCTTGGCCGAACAAACATTCGGAAACTCTAATTACAGAATATGTGCCTACCATCAAATTAATATAGCAATGCAGCTTTTCCTCGCAATTTCCATCAATTTTGAAATAGGAAAACAAAGCAGATTGAGATACCGTATGACATAAAAACAGATTAGTTTGCAAAACAGGAAGGTAAACAGTATTTCAAGCAGAATTGAACCCCAGGAATGAACAATTCAGAGGGAAACGTACATCATTTCGGACAAGAATATTTGGTTTGGATTCTTTGGTTCCTTTGCCAAAACCTTCTTTACATCTAATAGATAGCAGACCTGTACCTTTGTCTCTCCACGCATCCTTATCCACGGGATCACTTGACTGGACACATGCACAAGAAAATGTAAAACTATATCGTGAATCCGCAACTTATGATGTTCCAATTGTAAGTGCAACCATCTTAGAAATAGAAATATGAAACAAGCATCATGATAAATAAGTACGAAAAATCCACCTCTACTGGGCTCTAAGTCTTTTCTTCTACATTCTCAATTGCAAGCCCCAAAAAGCGAAGTTGTCATAGGTAGAAGTAAATCGTGTAATATCTTAGAACATTCATTATAGTGCTCCAAGAAAAAGGGTACTGGTGTCTGGTTCAGAAGGAGGACCTTCAAACTGGTAAAATTAACAGTTTTTTGTACCAGGTGTTGTAATAGGCTAACTGCGCGACATCTCGAGTACAAACATGTGGTGTGGAATCTGAGAGTGATGGCCAAATTATGGGCCTATAATACACGTTGAGCAAAATGAAACTTGTGTCTGCACATGTGCTGGTATGCACGGGGATATGAACAAATACTATAGAAATCATGATCATATTTCTTGACTTGAACAACTTATGTCTGTGATTAAACATAAGAAGCTATCTCAAGAAAAATATATATGCTAGCTACAAATGAATAAGGAAAATTATGGGAAGATTTGACAAATAAAGCTCAGAACTCGGAGAATAAGGACATACATAATTTCATATGATATATTTAATATCCTCATGAGGAAATTACCTTGACATAAAGTTTGCATTTGACTTCATGTACAACATTAACACCCTTCTCTTCAGTCTTTTTCACAGATGGGCTGCTAGGCTGCTCCACTTCTTCTATCAAATAAAAAGGTAAACGAAAGATTAATTAATAAACAAGAAAGTGCAACCATGAATTCTAATATACTCCCACCACGTTCCTTAAAGCAATCAACCTACTAAATGAACATGAAGAGCAAGGAATTCCAGCATAGAGGTAAAATTTAAGTATGTCATATTTCTCTAAGCAAGACGGTGAACCAATAAGAGACCAATAGCCTGGACTACATAAAACAACATCATGGTATGACATAAGATATACAAAAAATACCTCACTTGGCTATTCAGAGAATACACATTGCATTTTTCACCTCAGTTTCTAGTTTATCTTTCCGTAAATAAAATTGGATTAATTACCAAGACAAGTATTTAACTTCTTCATGCCTTGGAGCAAAAAATCAACATCTAAGGATTAACAGAAGTTGACGGCCCGTTGATTGACGAAGGAATCTACGCAGACAAAAAGTCACAACAGAAGAAGAACAACTAATCAAGCTAGCCAGTAAGAAAAAGACAGAAGAAAAGAGGAACATATATGATCACTAGTTTAGGCAAGATAAGAAAATACCACAACCAAACGTTCAACATAGTGAATAGCATGATTCCTTTTAAATAAGGAAAAGTCAGATCTTTAATGTCTCACCGGCATCATCATTCATGGCATTTTGTTGCACCGGAGTCAAACTTTGGACTCCTGAAATGGTAGTAGCTTGTTGCAAGGGAGACGAACTTTGGAGTCCTGAAATGGTAGCAACTTGTTGCAAGGGAGTTGAACTTCGGAGTCCTGAAATGGTAGCAGGATGACTTCAGACTTTCTTGTCAAGTTATTTTAGATGCCAAATATTGTAAGGTGATAGGAAAGAATCGTTTGAAAGCAAGTTATAAATGCCATAAATGAGGGATTACAACCCCGTTTGGACCATGCTGCCAAAAAGAGTGTGCAGCCAGCTGTAGGCTCGCTTTTCATATATGTAGTTATGTACAAATATAAAATTCCATTAAAAGCATCATAAATCCGAATGATCTAAAAGGTGTCTTGTATTGGTAAATCTGAAAAATGGTATGTACCGACCCATTTCAGCTGGTACGGAACAAAATTGATAACTATGTTTTCAAGTATTAGTGAAGGAAAAAGCAAGGCCCAGAATTTTCGTAGTTCATGGGTGGACTCATGTTTAACGCTTTTAGATACCCTTAAATTGGAAAAAAATCAAGCTACAGCACCACAAAGTGAATAAAAAAAAATATGTAAATTGCGCTTACCGGGGGGGGGGGGGGGCAGTACAAGAGGGGTGAACAAAACCCAAGACCTTGCCAAAAACATAGCTCAGATATTATGTTAAGCTACCACTTGCTCCAAAAGCCTAACCTATTAGAGAATTGCACCCACCCATGTTTATGTTTAAGGGAACGCGTGACACACTGGTCACGGGGAAGAGGAGGAGGAGGGGGGGGACAACCTTTACAATTGCACCAGGGTTAAAATCAAAATCACATCACAACCAAAAATCTCACCAGTAATAGTCAATTTAATTGTACAACACATCACTTAAAAATCTAAGAGGTCGAACATAGACGTGATTTCAGTACTCGTACATCACTTGAAAAACAGCATGCAGTGAGCATACAAGAATCAGTATAGCAGAGATTTGTACACACTAGGCAAAGTCGGCATGCCAGGCTAGACGTTTGTCATGGCCCACAGGTCTAGAAGTAAGCTTATTATGTAAAAGTAGCACCAATATAGACGCAAAAATGTTACTATACATTAAAGACAACAAAATTAAGCCAAGTATGGTACTTCCATATCTCCAATTCAAACATAGCCCTCTATCCATACAAGGAGTTGAGTCTAACTCTAGCAAACGGGACAGAATCCTGAACTGACAGCATGTTAGACAGCGTACTAATCCACTGCTCGTACAAGTACGAGATGCAGATTTTCTCAACAATTTTGTGAAGTAGTTGAGACTTCAAACCACTTGAAACCTCAATTCAGATGGAAAAGAAGATCTTAAGGTACGAAAAGAAAAACTACCTACCAAACGAAAATGGTGTCTGACTGTTAAAAAGGGCTCCAGAGCTCACTGATGTGAAGGCTGCACTTGTCTGCACCGAAGTATTCCAAATTTTCTCAGGAAATAGTTTTATCCCATTGTCCTTACTCTCTGTAATAGGTTTACTAGGAGCTGTCTGCAATTCTGGCGCAGACGAACTTTCTGCTTTTGCAGCATTTGCTTTTAGCCAGTTGACAACATCACTAAACTTTTCCTGCAACCAGAGGGTGAATGAAATTCTCAGTTAAATTACACGAAGCAGTCTGAGTTTTATCTCGCAACATACCCAAAATAAGGAAAAAGGAAGATGCCGTGGCAGACCATACGGATATAAAGAAGTTGTAGATCGACCTGGTTCTATGACGCTGAGGGATCAACCTCTAGTCCTGCCACGGGAAAGCAACGAGTCTGGTCCACACTTTAAGTAGGTTGTTTGATCATCAGTCTATGTTACTCATAGACATTTTAAGTGATGGTATAATCTAAATGTCAAGAACTTTTAGTAGGGTCAACACACGGCGGCAACACATGCTCTGCCATGTTATTTGGGGCTTATCTTTTTTCTTTTTCTTTTTTCATTCCTTCTAAAAAAGACCTTGAGATGTCGATTGTTCATAACAATTTAGATTCTACATTCACTATAAAACATAAATTAAAAGATAATGCTATAAGACAGAGCAGTGAGGTTAATGTTTGCAAATATCATCAGAAAATTTGTGGGAGTACTAAGAAACTTTGGAAACCCAGGGTGACTCGCAATGAGCGAGGGTATTGCTAAACGTTGCTTACAACTTACCAACTCTACTCAATTGAACTACCTTCTACAAACTTTGAACGTGGATGTCAGTATACGTACAATGTTTTCCATGTCTCCATGCGTTTTTTCGAAAGGTAAACAGAATTTATTGTGATATAGACATAAGAATCAAATTACGAAGCTGCGAGGCCTAAACAAAAGTTTTCTTGAACAGCACTAAAACATATTCATATTTACAACATATGAGTAGTATGTGAACTTTCAACTAGCTTAAGGGCAGTTTAGTTACCAAAATGTTTGAAGCGTGAGTTAGATAGTCTCGGACTCCATCTTCCCAAAGTTCATCAGGGTGGTTCTGTAATTGAGTTTGGATCCAACTGTTACAGTAAACAAACATCAATTGTAACAGAATTAAACAAACAAAACCTTAAAATCTAAGATCATGCTCTAAAGTAGAAACTCATTCTAGCCAGGCAACACAATTGAAAGAGCGTTCAGGGAAGTTAAATCACTGATAGCTGCAAGCTGATGTGATGAATACTAAGAAGAATATAGGAGATGATTCCAAGAAAAAACGGGGGAGAAAGCAAACTCAAGACTAAGACTACACAAGATACTGGCAAGAAGAACCCCAATAACTCTCCCTAGTTCTGCCTTCAACTTAAGAAGGGAGTAAAACAGTAACAGATCACTTAAGTAGCAGCAACTGAAAAATAACTGACCTTGCGAATTGGGTGTTGAGGGCTCTCACATGCTGTCTGGATGACTCTGCCCGCCGCACATCAAGCTGTGGAATCTCTGTTGGTTGCTGTTGGGATGGTTCCGCTTGAGGAAAACTAAACTGGGACCCTACCACTAATCTTTTATTCTGGAACTGTATACAGGAGGAAAACATACTCATATATCTCACAAACTATTACTTACTAAAACAACTTTTTTTCAAGCTTCATTAAAACCCGGATAAGTTTTGCCCTTTTCTTGGAATCTCAGCACAACTAAATCACTTCCTTGCTTTAAATGCATAATTAACTCTGATTATGTTAAATAAGTATTATCCAAAGTTTAAACGAGGCAGTACCACTTTCATTGTGAATTTCGAACCTAGAAAATAATACCTAAATTAAAGAACACCAGCATTACTACCATGCAATTACCAACCTAAATTAAAGCCCTCTTAAGAGAAAACAAATTTATGTCTCAATGACTTCTATTAATAACATCCATCTAATGCGCAAACACAAACACACACCACATCCACACACACACAATACACATGTATAGATTGGAGCTCACAACAGAATTGCTGGCGTCCAGGTTCGAATCCGATAAGCCGAAACGTTTCGCTCCTTTCATGTTTATCGTTGATTCCGGTCTAACAAATCGGCCGAATTAGAGCGAGGCAAAATTAGGGTTTCTGTACCCCCCAAATAAATTGAGTTCTGGCTCTGTTTTTAGGGGTTCTTGAATGAAAGATTTGGAATTGGAAATTGGGAGAGATGTAATGTGATCTCGGCCGTTGAATTCAGGTGGGGTACGGAGATTGCAACTGGAGCCGTCGATGGGGTGTGGGGATGACCAGTGGAGTGGGGGCCCAATTTAACAGAAGGGCACCCTCACATGGGCTGGGCAACGTGCTGGTTAACGGTCCCAAGTTCAATACGGAGGGGCCCACGTGTTTTTGAGATTGTTAATAGGATTGGGCTGAGCTGAGTTATTGGTAATGCGGGCCAGTCATCTTATATGGGCTTAGGCATGAACTGCAGCAACGTAATTTATAAGCCCAAGTGGCAATCTAAACCACCACGTTGCATTAAAAACATGGGTTGTCTTGTCGTCAATGAGCGAGACACCGGACGAACTAATTCATACAATTCACATACGGTCGCATACCATACATTGCGGAGCTGGAAACGTTGTACAAGGTGGCACCTAATAGACTGAAAATTTTACTTGCCCGTGCCTATTTCATACATCTGTTGATAGTCTGCTCGTTAATCAGCGAAAAACCCATCAACCTTTTATCTCAATCTATTTTCGAGTTTTTTTTATTTTTTTTTATTTTCCCACAAAGCTTTATAGTTGACTCGTTGAACAATACAAGACATATATCAAATTTACCATCGAAGCAAAGGACACATTTAAACATTATAACCTGCAATACTATTGTTAAAGACTACAAAATTGGGTTAATTTGATTCATGGAGCCTACGAAAGTTATGTCAAGCTTTGATAAATCGTTATCGAAAGAGCAAAAGATGATTAAAACCTATAAAATCAACATTAAATAATCAAAACCAGATCATGATACCGTATCAAAGCCGAAAAGCTACAATAAAAGCAAGATAAAATTCAAGGCTGAAAAACTAAAAGAAAAGCGAAGAAAACCGAAACGGAGGTAAAGAGAGAATAAATAGGATGATGTGTGAGATGGCTAGATAAGAAAGATCAGATTAATAAAGTTACAAACTTGCTAATCAAAATGGCTGGACTTTCGGAGGAGCCTTTTGTTAGATGGTCGACCCGTCATGTTTATGTACACATACTAGAGTTGTCGCGGGCCGCCCGGCCTCTTTGATGAACAGCGCTAGCCTGGCCTTTTAGAGCCTAGGGCCTGGGTCAGGCCTACATTTTTCAGAAAAAAGCCTGGTTCAGGCCCGGGTTTGGCCCGGCCCGGTTCAGGCCCTCTCTTTACTTTTGAAATTTCACTTTTTCTCCCTTTTCTCCCAACGGATTTATTCCCCTTTTCCCCCCTAAACAGTACTGAAGATTTAAGTAATGTAGAGAATAATAACACATCTTAAAGTCTTTGATTTTTTTCTTTATAAATGTAGTGGTCATGAGATCGAGTAAATTTCCAACATCTTTATGTATTGAAATTGCTTACCCCAATGCATCGTGTACCCCACATTTCCTGTATTTTGTCAATTTATGTTACAATTTGAGTGGGCTGAAACTTAAAATCTACTCTATTTCAGTACATATATTGTTCTGTACCTAACCATGGGCTTCAGATAATCAAACCTAATTTTAGTTCTAGTGTTCGGATTGCCCAAAATTTGGTTTAAAAGAGAGATTGCATAAAGAAGATTCAAGAGGTATTTCCTTTTAAGTGTAAGTTTTACCAAGAAAAGTAGCTTTGTCCTCGACTTTTAAGCTCCATCAACGGATGTGCATTGCATAGCCTCACACAATGAACCTGAAGCCAGTGACGAAAGGGAAGGGTAGCACTATCACGTGCCCACCCCCATCTTTTGGGATGAAGTTTTTCTTGACAATTTGACTTTTATCTTTATGATGATGATATTTATTATTTCATGTCCCTTTGAGAATTTATCATTATTGAGAACCTTTGTGAAGCCAAACTTGTTGATTTAGTATATTGAATTAGTCTTACCATATACCGTAAAACATATTCTTACACATCAATCTTTTTAACTCTTGTCGCTATAGATTTGTAGTAAAGCATTGATTGCTATTAGGGACGCTTTAATAAAGCGTCCCTAACAGCAAATTACCATAATTTAAAAAAAAAAATCCTTACCTTGAATAACAAGAAAATGCCAAAAAAAATTGGGCCCGGGCCCTGCCCAAGCCCGGCCCTAAAATGTTGAGCCTAGGGCCTGAGCTTGGACCGGGCCCAGATATCCCCAGAACCAGGCCCGGCCCGGTTGGTAGCCCCTTGGCCCGGCCCGACCCGATTTGCTGGAGGCCCGGTGGGCTTGGGCTGGGCCGGCCCAAGCCCGGCCCATTTGACATCTCTACCCCTCCACATCAGTTGACCTAATATTGTTACACTACTACTCTTAACCTTCAGGCCTAAACACCAGAGTTCTGCAACATCTAGCTCCTATATTTAGTATCACTTCTTCATTGCGAATTCCACTTTCCATTCTTCTAGCACACAAGGGAGGATCTTGGAGAGGGGGCACTTGGGACATGTGTGCACGACAGCCAACGAATAATGGACTCTGTCACAATTAAATCAAGCTGATCAAGCTCACTGTGTCCAATCGTGTGATTTCTTCTGCTGTTTATGCTCAAAAACATAGGCCGACCTGGTCCACCAGTCTTTAATTCAATTTTGTGCTCCAGCTCTCCTAACCTGTTACTAATACTATAAGGTTGAGAAGAATCTGGCAGCGAATATAGCTTTCCCAAGCTTGAGTCTGCATGATTTCACAGGAAGCAAGTTCAATCTCAAGATTTGCACGAATATTCTCGCAATTGAAAGCTAAATCTATTAGGAAAAAAGTAAATGTGGCAAGAAAGCAAATTTGGCTTTGACACGAGCAGCACATCCTTTTGCAGTGAGATATCTCCCTTATGCACGCATATAAGTGTTCTAGATAACTCACGATTACACATTCTTTATCCATCTTTTATTCAGGGGAAATCCATGTTGTTACGCCCCCAAGCACGGATAAAGCATATGAACTGTGGACCTTTTTGATGCATCCCCAAGTGTGTGGCATGCCCTCACAAAGCATGCCCTTAAAGTTCAGTGGGGAGCTTTGTCCGGTATGCCGGTAGCACCGCCAAGTGTGCTTTGCTTTGTCTTTTGGAAAGTCCAGCCTTTTGCTGTTTATTCGGTCGGGTTTCTGTCCAGCCCTTAGCTGTTCATCTGGTTGGGTTTTTTCCCATGTAAACTGTATAGTTGTTTTGAGCTATAACGAAAAGGAATTATACCAAAAACTTAAAAATGAATGGATCTTCAATTTCTATAGAATAGTATGCATACCATGATGAACTGATAATATTAGCCCTTTTCATGAATTACTAACATCCAAAAAAAACCAATAAAGCTTAGACAAAATTTCTTTAGCATGTTTGACGTTAATAATAAATCATCAATAGTTACATATTTACGAAGAACCTTTCTAGTTTATACAAGGCTGTCTGCCTCACTTGCTGCATAGATTAGGTTAAGGTCTGTAGTTCCCTATTTGGAAGTAATTAAACATCTGGCCAACTGTAACATTCCTCGGAAATATTCATGTTAACAGTAGGTTATTGACATTATCATAATTGAAACTAAAATTTCAAAACTAAAGGAAACATGAACTCCGACAATATTTTTGGTTCTCCAAAGTCTAGAATATAGAGCCAATTATGACCACAAACAAGAATCTACGCTTTGATGCTTTCTTAGTCATCAATTTACTAGTGGAGAAAGGGTATGCTGCAAGTCAGATATCATTTTCCATATATTATCAACGGTCAAATGTTCAAAGTTCCCATTTTCTTTGCTGCATTAACTTGGCCTAATCCTGCTTCCCTTTTTCCTATTAAATCCTGCTCATATCGCACATGTTAAACAAACTTTTGATTTTCATTAAAGAAAGATTTGGAAGTGATAAGTAGGGAGCAACGGTACCTCCATCCAATGCTAAAACTTTAGGTTTTAAACCCGAGACATCATCTTGCTCAGTGGCGGAACTTGGACTGAAGAAGGTAAAGCTCGGCATGGATGGAACTGGGGACAAAAATTCTGGGGCATCTGATTCGCAACAGCTGCTGAAAGAAAAACATCCAGGGACCACACAGGGGGTGCTCTGTCCAACTAGGAAAGAAGAAAATGATGAGATGCATGTAAATGCAGGTGAATTATCCATTTTGCTATTAACAGTTCCAGGTGATTCAACACCAACACTGTCATCCTGATTTCGGTCAAGGAATGGGGTTGATGCAGGAGCACCAGCTGCTTCCAGTTTTTCGTATCCAAGGTTACCGAGCATGTAATCTTTAGTTACGTGTTGAGGATCCTTCAACCAGGAGTGAGCTGCAAAAGGACATTAGGCCCCATTAGGCAAAGGAAGGCGTGCATTTGAAATGAGTTTGCAATGCAGCCTTTTTAAAGCATAAAAAACTCGATTCTATTTCATCCAGTCTCTTAGAGTGCTGAGGGAAATCAGTTCCAATACTACTTCTCACTCTTAAAGTCAAACTTTTTCCATTCACTACTTACAACCTCAAATTGCATTACTCATTTGATTGTTGGTAAGTGCCATCAGTCAAAGACGTGCTGCTCCTATGCAAACAAACATATTCATTAATAAGGTGATGCCTATTGCCTAATCAAAACATGATAACAAAATCTGGGTACTATAAAAAATATTACAGCTAGTTTGCTACCCAACTATTCACCAAGTACATTTTGGAATGGTGCAAACAACTTTTCTCAAGCAGATTGAGCTTACATAATGCCATCAGTCCATAGATACAGATTGTAAATAACGATACAATCAACATTACCTAATACTTGTGTAGCACTGAGCCTTTTGGAAGGATCTACAGAGAGCATTCGAGTGATCAAGTCCTTGGCAGACACTGACACATGATCCCATAGATTAGGAGGGAACCGCAGACCTGCAGCCCGGACAGCTTTAAAAATCTTTGATTTAGTTTTTCCCCAGAAGGGAGGCATTCCACTTAGGAGAATGTAAAGGATAACACCAGCACTCCACACATCAGCCGCCTGGTTATAACCTCCTGCCAGTACCTCAGGAGATATATAAAAGGGACTCCCAACAGTGCCGTACAAGTTCTGCCCTGTCGTTAAAGAAATTTCTGTGCTAAGGCTAGCAATACAAAATAAAAATTCATGAACTAACATTCCTTCAAAAACCTACTCCTTTTCATTTAACTAAGAAAAGTGAAAAATAAGCTTTAAAAATTACTGCTATGTCAAAAAATTGTGAGTATGACAGCTTACTAGGTTTGATATAGGTTGCAAGACCAAAGTCTGCCAATTTAATTGGTGATGAGGAAGACCTTGTGGCCAACAGTATGTTTTCTGGCTTCAAATCTCTATGAACAATTCCTTTGTCGTGACAGTACACGACCACTTGCATTAGGTGCCTAAAAAAACTCGAGCATCATACTCGCAATACTTTCCATGTTTCTCAAGCTGATGGAAGAGTTCCCCACCCGCACAAAGCTCCATCACAAGATGCACGTAATCCTCCTCTTCGTAAACTGCCTTCAGCTCTACAACATTTGGGTGCCCTGATAATTGAGTCATTATTTCGATCTCAAGCCTGACGCTGCGCAAGTCATCTGGTGTGACCAATCTTTCTTTAGCAATAGACTTACAAGCTAGAAGTTCACCAGTCAACGTGTCAGAGCATTCCCTAATTATGCCAAACTGCCCCCATCCCAATTGCTCTCCTAGGATGTATCGCCCCTTAAAATTTGAAATCTGGGTTGATTCCAAAATGGGTGCAGTCAAGTTTGATACTTTGTAGCAGTTGCGGCGTTGAAGAGGAGGCTCACTGATGTTACTGCCATTAGCTAATTCCATACCAAAGTGAGCCACTCTAAACTCTATCTAACCACCAATTGAGACCTCACTTGCATTCCATGACCAAAAATCACTACCTCTCCTGCTCCATATTTTTTCCTGACAAAGTTCCAATGGGACTGGTTCAAATTTTCATACCCTTGTAGTGAACGCTTTGCCAGTTTAAACCAAAAAAAACCCTTGTAGTAAAACAAGACACTTTGCAACAAGAACCCTGCAATTTCAAACTATCAGTTTATCGGGTCCTTTTAACAACCTAACTTACAAATCTCTATCAACTGGCTTCATTACACTGGTAACCTTACGACTTCATGATTGTTCTTTTCGGTGACCTTGTTTTTGGGAAGGGAAGGGCGTATGAGAGAAATCTTAAATACACAGTTCTCACATTTATATATAACAGATCAAAGCATAGAATTCAAACACAGCAAAGAAGAGAACATCCCAAAACAAGAGTTCCAAATTCAATCATGTTCATGCACAATAATTTTCAAATTCAACCCACCCACAAAAAGTTCTTGAAGAAAAAATAAAAAGACTCAAATTCTACAACCCAAAATGTGCACATCCAATCATCAATCCTTGAGCTTGGAATCCAAATTCTACACAAAGTTGAGTTATTAACATACAAAGAACCCCCACAATTCACGGGCACACACAAACAGAGACACCTAGAGAGAGAGAGAGAGAGAGAGAGAGAGAGAAGGAACCTGTTTGGGGATTTCCTGAAGAAGAAGGTCCGTTGTAGCAGGACCTATAGAAGGTCAAAAAGAATGTTGCTTCACAGTTCAAAAGCTCTCCCCCCTCTCAAGAACCGGGAACCGGAACAACCAGTTCCATCTGAGAGTCCTGGACAAATCTAAACTTCACAACCAATCCATGACACGTGCCATCATGCGTGCAACTGGGTCATTTAGCGTAAGTTAATGTTCCCTCTTGGGCAGGTCGCAGGTGAGTGAGTGAGTGAGTTCTTTATCCGAGTTCCTTGCCTTTTTTAATGTTTTGGATTTTGGATACAACTGAGAATTTGTTGAAATAACAATTAAAGGTAACGTCTATATTAGCATTGTTCGATATTCTTGTTATATTCTTAAAAAATATATCAGTCTAATAATATTAATCTTTTCGCAATGAATAAGGGTGTAAAAAATCATATCATTACATAAAAAAAATATGTTTCTGATAATCAAAAAGTACTTGCTTCACTTTTGTATTCACTAATCATGTACAGTTTTATAATGTCAAAATAAAAACACCAACGATACCGTAATACAATACAAAATTTTAATGATGAACATTGTATTCTCTTGAAATTCAGTAACTAAAAAGAACATGTGAACTCAAAAATGTATAGATTTTAAATGCATGTGACACATAATGAGCATTATATCTAGAGTAATCATTCTTATATTTACCATAATCTCAAAAACACAATCTTAAAATTACATTACTCAATGAAGTATCGGTTATTATATATAAATATATTTATATATATATATATATATATATATATGGAATAACGTGTATTTTATGTTTTGCACAGCTGCCAAGTTGTTTGTGACTATCAAATCCATTTAGTGTAAGGTGGGGTCAAAGGACATGTTAGGTGGCAAGATTGTAGTGAGTGACTACTGCACATGAGGTGTACCTGCCACTGTAATATTGAGAGTTGGGGGGGTTAAATACTGTATTTATTGTATATTTATATTTGGTATATTTATGTTTGTGGGCAAAAACCAGCTGGGTTTAATGTTCATCTTAGCTGTTCACTTCTGCTTGTATTTTTTGGTCTAAAAATTGACAAAGTGGAGCAGGGGCTGAGGGGTCTTCATCCTCTGAGCCGAGTTCCACGTTACAAGCTGAAGCTGTAGCTGTAGCTGTAGCCCTCTGATCTGCATTGCTTTTAGTCATACGTCATATGCTTGTTCATGATTTGATGTTAGGAGATTAAGATCTTGTCACTAGTAAAAAGTTTAAGTCATTGATTACGTTAAGATGTAAACATATATTTAAGGAAGAAATTTAGGGGGAAACTACGTTTTTGTCAAAGAGAGTAAAATGACTTCTAAAATTGTCATTTGTACTTATTTTACACTTTAAAATTCAATATGTATACTTATCTCATTTTTGACCTATCCACCTTAACAGTCACACACCACTGTAGACCACCACTTTCACTAAACACCATCGACGTAGCCCGTAGCCCACAGCCCACCGCCACCGCACACACCATGATAGGCCACCCACCTTCGCCACACAACCAATCACCAACACACGCCACCACGACTGCCCCACCGACATCGTGTTCCTGCACGCAATAACACAGTACATATACGGATGAACAAGCCCACGTTGAGACTGTGGCCCGCTTTTGTGCTGAGGTGGCTCGGTCCCTCGTCTTAACTAAGTGCTTGCGAATAGTTGATGAGTGTCACGTTGACACACGACATGCTGCAATTAAAGCAACTGTAGAACATTGTGAATGTTTCACATTCATACGTTTCGATCATTTGCTTACTTTGTGCCTTTATCTCAGACTTGAAAGTACCAAATTCAGAGGATGTAGCACACTTGAAGGAAGTATGATTTCCCAATTGTCAGAAAGAGCGATTTACCCAAAAAGGCTGAGAATTGGTGTTCTCACTCAAGCTTTGAACTCACTAACCCTGGTTTTGCACTAAGATTTCAAATTGTCTTAGTTACAAGTGCTAATAAAGACCATACAACGTATGAGATTTCAAATTTGGAGTGAAATTATGAATCTTCAAACAGATTCCTTAGAAAAAATCATTTTGCGTATCGATGTATGTTATTCTTGACATTATAGCCAGGATCAAAATTGAAGAGAGACATTTATTGTTTATGGGCCATATTTTCTCTGAGTTTCTAATCCTGCTTCCTGATCCCCTTTGTGCTTAAGCCTTTGAAATGAGTAACATTAGAGATGTCAAACACGGCCAGCTAGACCGACCCTAAAATGGCTCAGGCCAGCCCGGCCCTCTTGGTGGACAATAACGGCCCTGGTCTATAGGGCCAAGGGCCATGCGGAAGGAATGGGGAAAAGGTCAGGCCCGGCCTAGCCCGTCCTTAAAAAAGCTCGGGTCTTGCCCTATAAAACGGCTCGACATGAATGGCCCAGGTTTGGATTGAATTTGGCCCAGCCCAAAATTTTGAATTTTTTTCCCTCCATTTTATTGACGCCAAATATTCGGACATTACCAAGATTGGATCTTAGTTTTGTAGTTTTTGACATTCAAATAGAAAGCTTTGGGTAAGATAGAATCAAAGTTGGATAACGTTTATCAGTAATTTAAAAGTTGGAGTTGTTTCATTCACTCTTTGGTTGGAATTGGCGTCTTCCCATACCATTGGTGAGTGGATATCAAGACTAATTCAATCAATTCCTAGGGTTCTTTTATGCAAACCCATTGCCCTAAAAACCAATTGAAAATGTTTGGTGACATACAATGTACTTTACATTGTTTTTTCCATACATAGCGATAGACGGTGGAATGCGATACTTTCATGTCCAAACAACAAAATAAATGAGGGTTTGGCTTTTTCATGAAAAAGTCATGATAATTGCACTGTCACTTACTTGCCACTTTTATTACCCAAAAGAATTGTGAACTTCTCTTTTCGTTTTTATTTGTCATTTTTGGGTGGCGGGATTGGGGCTACGGTTAGGGCTGAAGCTGGGTGTACAGTTCATGCAAGAAGAAGTTTTGCACTGATTAGATTATTTAAGCTATAAGCTATATGTTGTATAAAAGAAGCCGAGACAAACGGGGACTAAATAAATATATTGCCATAATTTCCTTTAACTCGTTTTTAGCTTTGTAGTAAAATATTCATCTAAAACTGTCAAATATTTTTGAGTAAATTCTCATTCAACAGAGAGAATGACTTATATAATTTACAATTTCGCCGTGGATTATTTTCAAACAAATTAAGTATATTTAAAGTAAACAATGCACACGAGAAGGTGGTTATTTACAAGCAAAATAGATATTTTCCTCACCTTTTTTGAAAAATTAATCTTTTATATATGGTATAAAATTCGTTCATAGAAGGGCTTATGAACAAATTTATCTAAAATTTAATTTTTTTTGCAACACAAAATATGAATAAAAATAATTTTTTATTTTGGCACAGGCCTGGTCCTAGCCCGACCCTAAAGTTAGGGCCTAGGATTTGGGTTTGGACAGAGCCAAGATATACCCCTGTTGGGCCCAGCCCAGTTCTCACGACTCAAAGCCTGGTTTGGCCCGACCATTTCCTCTGGCCCACTGGGCCGGCCCATTGACATTTCTAAGTAAGATAGTAATATAGCTGTGGATCACATGAAACTTGGACTATAGTGATTTGCATTTATGTACAAGAAGTACTTTGCCAATGGTTGTAAGCACAAATTTTATTTTTTCATTGTGAATCCTTTCAAGAGCCTAGCTAGTAGCAAGTATGTGCATTGTGAATCTTCATCTTTTCTCCAAAAAGCTACAATCTTTTTTCACGAAATCATAAGCTTATTGTCATAAGTCACTTTAATTTGTCAAAGAAAGAGTTTCTTTGTGTCCCATACTATCTTTCCTTGAATCGAAACATCTTTGACATCGGACTGTTCATGTACATATTTAACACATCGAAAAACAAAGAACATTTATCTTAAATAAATCAGAATCTTATAGCGACATGGCAGAATTCGTAGGGAAAAATGAGCAAAATATTACATTAAAAGCAAAATTATTATTATGAGAAATAATTGAAGAGTGAAAAACGTTGAAATTTTTGTTACAAAATTGAACGGTACAAACATAACTTCAAAACATAGCACAAGAATCAAGAACCTGCAAGGGAATCCTGGCATCTGCCATGCAACCAACCAAACCTACCCCTGTCATAGCATTGCTTTCAAGTTTCAATTCAATTCCATAACCGGCAGTTAAATTAACAGTTGGGAGCTTGGTTTAGCTTCTAATTATAGACACTCGTATATTTCGTCCTAGAATGATCTTAATTTTCAAAGCTATTTTTGGTGATTTGCTTCATATGTTCGCATGCATGAAGTTCGAGAATCTCTTACGCTAATGACCAGCCTTCATTAAAAATCAATATTGGCTATTCATCTTTCTGGTATAAGTAGCTTTAGAAAAATGGAAATGATACTTTGTCATTCATGTCAAAAAAGTGACCGTAAGTTATTTTAATATTTAGTAAAAGCATTGAATTCTTTGCAGGATTGTACTATTTGTATTGATAACCGAGAAAAATCACTTTGATATTAGCATAATCTTATATATTTTTCACTTTAAACCAAACGAGGATGGATTTACGCCAATTTAGTAAAAACAAAAATAAAACTAAATGAACAGAATTTCGTTAACGTTTTTAGATAAAAAGAATCTCTGGCATTTTGTATCTTAAAAAAAATGAGAAATAAGGAGTGACATTTTGTTCCTCTTTTTGTTATGGATGGATGGATGAAGGCGCCATGATTGGTATACGACATGGAACTCTAAAGTCAAGATATTCCGTTGTCAAGTGTGGCCTGAAGAGAAAAGGGCTTCACGTGCTGAGTATCTAGCAATATTTGCTAAAGAAAGTCGTGGAAACAAGAACTTCTTGTCGGAGGAAAGACCGACACTTTTATAATTTAGGCTCTGTTTGACAAAATTTTTAGTTTAAAAAAAAATTAAAGAGCAGTTTAATTTTATTTTTTTTTACAAAACAAATGGGTATTTGATAACCCAGTTATTATTTTGAATTTTTTTTTGTGGTGGTTTGTTGTGACGGTGGCCGTCGGAGGTGGTTGCTTGCCGCCGGCGATGGTCACCGGAGGTGGAGGTCTAAAAAAAAAAAAGAAACCAAAATTGAAAACCGAAACTCATTTTTAGAGTTTTCAAAAACAGCCTTGGTTTAAAAACTGATTTTTTAAACTGATGAAAAAAAAAACGAAAACTGGTTACCAAACGTGTTTATTTTTTCTAGTTTCCAAAACTGAATTTTTTTTTTCTGTCAAACGGGACCTTAGTCTTGTAATTCGGTTGATAAATTTGGTGAGTCATGAACAAAATATTATTTGGATTCGTTCAAATAAGCTTACAACCTCTTTGTATCGAGGAGAAGGAGCAGAAATATCCAGAATAAGCAACACGTTAAATACGAGGATCGCATACTACGATGATCTGTGATGACTTGTTCTCCACATGAAATGATTTAGGCCATATCATCTCTTTTCATGTATATGTACACACTCGTCGTAATATTTATGGTCCAGATCTAAAGTTATATGTACGACACATGTTACTAAGACGGCTCAGCACCCTTAGGTTGAAAATTCTTTTTCGAACTTCGTATCCTACCCTTTTTTCCATCGTTTGAAATTATTATTTCTTTCTCTTAATTTTTTTGGTACCGGTTGTTTAAGTAATTTGCATATCAATTGCTTTCCTCCTTTTAAGTCCCCTTACCCATGTATCCGTCTCACGTTTATCTCTATCCATTAGTAACTCCTCACATGTTCACTTGCTTACAAGTTAACTTGCGCGTTCGTGTAAGTTTCTTCAATTCCTTCGTGGCACACGTGTGCCGCAAAAACTAGTATCTATCAATGGTCAGGGAACTCAGTATGGTAGGTTCGTATAATGTTGGATTTCATGCCCATTCGGTTTTCTTCCTTGCCGATATGTAGACTCATAGATAGTTAACTGTGCACTGTGCCCTTCCCTTTTTGTTGATATATAATGTTCTTACTCTTCAATTTCTTCCAAAATCCCAAGTTTTTCTACTTTTATAGTGATTTTTTTTGAGATAGAGTTACATATATCACAACTTTGACTAAAGTAGCAAGAAGTGCACGCAAATGAGAATAAATAACGATAATAAGGTCGATTTTCAAGTGTAAGAGACTAAGTTGTTAGCCTAATGATAAATGCCTCTGCATTCTCATGGATTGAATGTTGTTTGAGAAAAAAGAAAAAGAAAAGAAAAATAATGACCAAAAAATACAACTAATAAACGTCTTGAAATCCTCAACTGTACTCATTTTAGTCAAAAATCGCGACTAATGAAGTTACACCATTTTTGTCACTGGATCAGCGAGTTGCAAGCTATTGCTTCGATAAATTCGTTTAATAAACTACCTTTGCACTCGTTCAACAAATCTTCAGCGCTTTCAACTCTAAAACGACACTGGTCCAACACGCCTTTACTTTGCTGAACTTCAATGTACTTTTAGCGACAAAATAGAAAATGCGCGTTCTCATCGCGGTGGGGATCCTCATGCTACCGGATTTTTGCATGACGTCAACGGTGGCATGAACGCCAAGTAGCAGTCCCTGTCCAGACACTCCCATGTAATGTTTTCAGTGCCGCTTTTAGAAAGAAAAAAACACACACACACAGAGGCCACCATGCAAAGCTCACTTTTAAGCTAAAGTACACAATTTTTTTTGTAAAACAGCAATTATGTTTCCATTCCACTCCCAACCTTTTCAAAGAGGGAGAATCAGCAAAAGGGTGTTGGGAAAATAGTGAAAAGGTGGAGTGGAAATAGTACGGAGCTGGTCCATTGGGTGTGTTCAGAAAAGGCAGGGACGCGTGGCGGTGTTAATGAGAGACTGAAATGCAGGCAGATGCACTGACTACCTGACGAGAGCCTTTTGGGAACTGGCCAATAATGTGGAGCAGCTTAGCTTTGCTAACGCCAGACTTTACACTGCTATTCCAGCTCTTGCCCCCTTTCGTATTTTAGTGCATTCTCAACAAACCTTGCCTTATACCACCTGGGATTTTGTGAATCTACTTAAATGTGTGGCTTTTATGGGAATTGATTGATAATCGTTGGACAGCATTGAACAAATCTCGTCGTCTTGTCTCACATGAATAGCGTTTTGTAAAATGTGTTAGTTGAATTTGTTGGCATAAGATTGTCAGTCACTTCATTGATTTTAGCTGTACTTGTATACTTTTTCGATGGTAATTTTTGAGACGCGTGTGCGGTAAGTATTTTTTATTATGATTGATGAGTCGAACTTGTTGGTTACAAATGTAATGTTCGCATAATAATCTTTGTACGCTTTAAATTGTTTAGGATATTATTATATTTTTTTCACAGGATTTGAACATGGATGTTCCTGGTGTTCAGCGCTTACGAAAAGACAATTTCCTAATTTTCTGTTCCATCCTCAAAATACGGAAATTTTTCTACTAAAAAAATCGATGGAATCAAGGTTGAGAATCAGAGAGGTCCCTCGTCGGAACCTACCGGCAATCATTCTTTTTCTCTTTTGCAGGCATCGATTCTCAAATGAGATATCTTATTTACCTTTTTTGCAGCAACATGCAAGAAAGTTTTATCTGATATTAACATTTTTGCGATTTTGACAAAAAACAGAGAAATACGACAAGCACGTAGCGAATGATAACGAGAGCAATATAACAACAGTAATAACAAAGAATATGCGTAGTTAATCTGTCTTTCACAATCACGACAAATTTATTGCCTAGAATTGCAACAGAGTTATTACAATCAGTAAGCGACAGTCATAAGCGAGAATTCTCATTTTAACCTTTTCCTTGTTCCTGCACCTAACAAAACTTATATAACTATACACATTGGGGGAATAGTCATGCAATTAACAATGAATTCAATCCACCTGCCCACTTGCACATGAGATCATGACTATACATTCCCAGAAGCAGAAATTCCATCTCATAAACTTTGAATACTTTTCAAAAAGACATAAATACCCCTACCCTTAATAAATCCCTAGGTCTTCCAAGTTCCAAGAAGAAAACAAATAAAAAAAAAAAGGTCCTGTTTGGTAAAATTCAGGAACTCCTCGGTCAATTAGACAGGCCCCCTTTGAGGGTAACTTAGGTAAGCAAAGGGCAATACTGCAATTAAGATGAAGAAGGAGGGGTTTATGTGGGAAGGAATCCAAAATAACGTTTGTCACCACCACACTTGATGCTTTTGGGGTTGAAAACAACACGACGGTTACCCTCTCTTTCTCTCTCCCTCCCTCGAGACCCGAGACGCTTATTTTATTGCCCCTCCTTTTGCTATTTAATTACAACTATGTCATTATGGTATATAAATATACGTATGCCGAGTGTAAAATCTTGTTTAATTCTTTGCTCGAGACTGCTGCTCTGCTAATCAAGCTCCAAGAACAGCCCTTCAGTTCTTGGAGTTGGTCGAAGCAGAGTCTTTATCTCTCTCTGTTCTCGCATGTGTGTGTTTGTGTGTGAAAAGGGTTCTCATTACTTCAAGAACAGAGTAAGTGAAGCTTTCTTGATTGTTTTTTTCAAGGAATCTTTTTTGGGTTCTCTGTTTGATTCTTGTTTCTTGGTTACTAATGTTGGGGTTTTGGTTTTATGCAGATATGATTCTTTTTGTGTTTCTTTGATTTGGGTGGAATCTGTTTTCACTTTTTGATATGAGTTTGTCTTTTCCTCTGCTGATCAGCGGTTTTTTATGCTGTATCTACGCATACATGTGATTCTCTATGTGTGCTGCTTTTGCATGTGATGGTGATTAGGGTTTTCTATGGGAGAGAATTTGAGGGGGTTTGGAATGTGGTCGAGAAGTTTGTTAGGAATGATTTGGATTAATGGGGCTCGGTGTAGTCTACTTTTGAGCTGATCAGAATGTGGGAACTCAATTCTGTTATGAATTGGAGACTTCCAATTGCAGGATTAACATTTGCTTCGACATACTGTCATCTTTTGCATGTTATTTTGGTTTTGATTAATTACGACCTTGACGGGTATTTGTGCATGCTCGATTACAAGGGAAGCAGGGGCTAGGGTTGGGGAATGCCAATGCAGTTACAGATTTGAAGATTTTCCATTCGATGACTGAAAATGGAGATACGTGCATGCTACTTCACTTCTGTGTTTTGGAAGGCTTAAGCATAGTGAACTTTTGGACAATCTTTGTAGGATCATGTGTTTAATGATGAACTACTTCGTGGCGTGCTGGACTGTAATTTGGTTATACGTGGTTGATTACACTAGTCAATTGTGCCAAATGCTTATTGGTTTTATATGTTTAAAAGGAGATTTGTTTGGTAGTGGCGGGGTTTAATACTGTATGCAGTGATCTTATGGCGCCCGCAATGAATTGATTCATGCTACGTGTCTTTCGCTGCTCTTATCTCCCGCTAAGGAAACTTGTTTACTGGCGGGGCATTACCATAGTTGAACTGGTGTTATCAAAGAAGTGGCCCTTATTGCCATACTAGTTAGAGTGTTTGATCTCTTGCTCGTGCTTAGGAAGCTTGATCGCTCAGTAGTCGGGAAGAATTGACTATTTTAGTAGGACCCGTCAGCAGGCAGGCCTCTACTTTTTTGGGTTTCGTTTCGTGGATTGTCTTCTTTGCAGTCTCACACACGGTTAGGCTTCCATATCTACGGACAAGGCAATGAATTTTCTTTTTATCCTGTTTGGTTTTGGTTGTATCCTGATCCATTGCTTTGTTGCTAGCCGTGCTGTTGCCCTGCCCTTTTTAAGCTGTAGTTTACTTTCCCACTCTCCATTTTGTTGTTAGATTTTTCCTTCGGCCTTTGTTTATGGAATCCGTTGGGCCTTCGACCCTTAAAGAATGATACTTTTACGTTTAAGAAAGACATGTATCTTATCCTTTATCTAGGTTATTTATAAGGATCAGGAGAGGCTGCTCCCTGCTATGTAACTGTCATCTTCGGCCACATATGCACCCAAACTATAAAAACACACTAGTCAACAGTCCTTTGTGATAACAGTTTTACGTGGAAGCAAATTGACAGTTGCCTTGAAACGTTAAAAGTCGTATAGGGTGTTTGTGGTTGTACATGGTCACTGTAGACCTCTTTAGTCAAGAAGGTCATGTGAATACCTGTAGGTGGAGGAAAATAATAACAGTTTAAATGTTTCAAAGTTTGGTATTAACTCCGCAGCTGCACGGGCGACTCGGGATTTCGATACTTGGCCTTCTTAGCCTCTATGTGTATGCTGATGTAACACTCTTTCATCTATGCTTTTGATATCCTTTTGCCAAAGAGTGCCTTAATTGAATGAAAGACATGTACAATGGCTGAATTTGCTCTTCTGTGTGCACATGTATTCTTATGCTTTCTGCGAGTTACTTTGTTAGGAAACGGATTCTGGAAAACGGATAACGTGTTCCCAACAGATGTTCAATTATTGTATTTGCATGATTTTTAGTATGTGTGGAAGTTTCGATTCAAGAGTTTACCTTAGTAGTAGTCAAAGCTCAATTATACCTTCTCTTAAACAAGTTCAACAAGGGAGGATAATTAACTGTCGTATTCTTTTCTTGATAGGTAGCGGATGGCTTAAGCAGACGCTTTAGTGCGTGTAGCGCATACCGAGAGGCTTACCAGCTAAAAGCTAACAATCATATTTTCCAACGGGTATCATTCAGGCTTTTTTTTTTGTTTTGGTGCAACAGAAATACCATTAATAACAAAAGTTTACAGCTTAATCCCTAGAATGGGCAACACCTGCTATATCAGCTGCCAACAAGGGGAGAACCCCCTCCGGTGGTTGCATGAGATACACAAAAAACTCCTCTTGTTGCACACCTAAATTGGCAAGATAATCTGCACATCGGTTGCCTCTCTATATACATGATTAATATTGGACTTAGTAGCTTTAACAAGATAGCTACAGTCTTTAATAATGTTACTCAAAGGATGAAATCTATTCTTGTTTCCCAGAATGAGTTCTCTGGCAACTTGAGAGTCGGATTCAATAGTTGCATTTTCCACTCCCAGGTGCTTGATCATAAGAGCTGCTTGAAGTATTCCTTGGAGTTCAGCTTCAATAGCACTAGCAGCTGGAGTAAAGCCATAGAAACCTCCTATCCACTCTCCTCCACTGTTGCGCATTAGACCTCCAAATCCACCAGCCATATCTTTCTTTGCAGGCTGAGTACCGGTTTTCCTTATCTAACTTGGATTTCCTATTTCAATATAGTTTAGGGGGTATTAATTAGGCATGCGTATTATATGGTACTACCTGTGACTAGTATCTCAGTTAATGACAGGTTTATCCGTGCTGGTACAGTAGCGATTATCTTACGTCCATCGAGGCCAGGCAGTAAAGATGTTCGTTTTTTCCCTTACTGTTGCACCTGATGTGATTAGCTGATCAAAGAGTCCACTCCCCACGTAGTTGCCACTATGGTAATTTTGAGAAATTAACACCAAAGGCAAATATGTTTTTTCCCCTTACTGTTGCACCTTATGTGATTAGCTGATCAAAGAGTCCACTCCCCACGTAGTTGCCACTACCGTAATTTGAGAAATTAACACTGAAGGCAAATATTAACTCCTAAGCACAGCTTCCTGGCATCCACGATTGCACAATGGTACCTATATCTTTGTGCTGTTAAGCTCTCTTATAAGATGTTACCATTGAGGTCGAATTTTCTAATGTTATGAATGACTTTGTCAAAGCAAAGGCACACATTTTCTGCCCTTTTCAGGTGCATTTGATAATGCCTCAATCTGGCGATGGTGCAGATCATGTTTCTCACAGCACTCTAGTAAATGAAGAAGCTTCTTGAAAAGAATTTCTACTTCATGATGAAGAAATAATGACTATGCCAGCCATTTGGAAATGCTTTATCTTGTTTACCATTCACCTTCCCAAACGCCACTAAAGTGATAGCTCCTACAATGTTATATTCATTGCAGTACTTTTTGAAAATGTTAGTCCCTCCGTCCTACATAATTTGATCAACTTTCCTTTTTGAGCCATCCCACAAAAATTTCTCATTTTCAAATTAAGAAAGATTATGTAGTTACTTCTACATATTTACCCTTTTTTCTTATTCTATTTCTCTCTCTACATTTAAATCTCCATCAACTCGTTTTTTCTCTCCTGGTCCACTTTCTTACGCTTTTTTATTCATTTCTCTCGCCACATTTAATACTCCAATAACCTATTTTTCCTCTCTTGACCCACTTTCTTCCCCTCCTCTTTCTAAAGGGTAGAATGAGAAACACACAATATATCACTTAAATCCTGAATCTGTGTGCAAAAAAAAAAGTTGATCAAATTATGTGGGATGGAGGGAGTAGATAAGGTGACATAGATACGGTTCTTGGCGTTTGTCATGACAAATCAGACAAAAGGCAAGACAAATCCCTTGTGGAGTTCTGTGTAGAATCATAATGTACTGCTTACAGAAAAGCTAGTGGGAGACCGTTCCAGTGAACACTTTATCAAACATGCTTTTAAGGCATAGATGAGAACTCTTTGGATATAAATGTATAATTTTGTTTCATATTTGGACCATTGAGTAAAAAGTTAGAGCATCATGTAGTTTTGGTAGATGTTTCACCAACTACTCTTGCAATGGTTCTCGATATGCAGGTGAATACATAAGGTTTCAAGCTCAAACCTAATCTTAAAGCTTCTTTAGTCCAAACTCTAGAGGGTCTAGAGTCAAGGTAACATGCATCTTCCCATTATGTTCTTTTACGTTTACCCGCTTGCTTCTTATCATTGACAGAATTGGCATGTATATAGTGGAGCTTCCTTGTAATGGATATGTATCTACTTTGTTATCAAGTACCACAAATTTCCTTTTTCCTTTTATTTGTATTTCCTTTTACGTTGATTTGATGAGTTTTAGAGTCTCTCAAGGTCGGTTGTTACATAGCCTAGACGTGCTTGTGGCATGAGCATTAGATTGGTAGGTTAAGACATGATGCGTTATGAATGCTTTTTTCCCCACTTTAATTAGAATACATTTCAGGTACAAAGTTTGGTTATAGTTATTGCTCGAATATCTTCCGATTTGATTTTCCTGGTGTCTTTGCTTTATTCCTTCAGAAATTGATCTAATTTACCTAATCCAGAAAAATAAAGTGCCAGGCTCCAATGGAAAGCAAATTGCACGCAGAGCAAGAAGTGCCATCTGGGATCCTGACTCGCATAAGGTTTAATATTTTGACAGAGGAAGATGCAGTAAGTAGACTTTCAATTCGGACTGTTAATCATTGTTCGTTGCCTTTGTATAGATCTCAAGTTGTTTTTGTTGGCAAAGCTTCGACATCCTCTTGGTTACTGTGTTATATCAGCTTTAGCCCTAGCTAATCAAGGTCACTCAATATTCTACATTTGACATTCCTTCAATGCTACTTTGTATTTCATTTTTTACTTGCCATATAAAGTTTCGCCTCGTTAATATTAGGGCAGTGGACTGTCTCTCGCCACTACAAGGTCTGGGAGGTTAGATGAACTTAATCTTGCCATATACTGAAATGCAGAGAATGTTGAAAGTGCTGCAACTTTCACTCGAGTATTCAGTCCTGCTAACTTTGCAATGAACTCTAGGACCTTATAGGTCTGATTCTCATGCATACAGGCTATATTTAGAAATTTGACTAGAATTTCGTTTTTGAACACCAAATTTCTGTTTTTTGAAACTCTATTCACACCCACCTCTATTTTAGTACAAGATGCATTAGAAAATCATTTTCAAACACCCTAGAGGATTTTAATTGTTGTTAGTTGGTTCATTTTAGTAAGATCTCCATTAGTCTGGTGCTAGCCAGTTTGTTAAAGTCCCAGATAGTCTGGTGGTTCCTTCCTTGCCGTTTAAGTTTTTGAGTTACTTACTCTTGTCACTGTTGGCTTTGTCAGTATAGTCCTTCATTTAGTGGTTCTTGAACAAATTTGGCGATATCGGGGAAATCTGTACTAAATCTTTGTGATGTGTATTAGGAGAAGGCATCTGTTAAAGAAATAAGATCAGGCAATGAAGTGACAGATCCTGCTTTGGGAATACCTAATCCTTCTTCCCAGTGCAGCACATGTGGTGCCAAAGATGGAAGAAATTGTGAAGGTAAAAATGAGGGATTACATGAATGAATGAGTTCTTAATGAGTTTTTGGTCTTTGAAATTTATATGAAATATCTGTTTTCTGTATACTTCATTTTTGCAGGCCACTTTGGGTTAATCAAATTTCCATTCACTATACTGCATCCATATTTTCTACCAGAAGTTGCAGAAATTCTGAATAAAATCTGCCCGGGATGTAAATCCATATGGCGTGATAAGGTTAAGGTCAGGTACTACACCCCTTTTGCTGATCTATAAGCATGTTCCACAATAGAACGTTATGGTATTTTTATCATGCCGAACATAGTGAATTTATTTCTTGTGATCTAGTTTTCCTTGAGCAACTATTCAATTGAATTGATGGTGCTTTATTAGAGAATGGATGCATCTTTTACTAGTTACATCACTGCACTTGATATATAGGCGAAGGAGTGGGTAGTACTTATGCTTAATGTGTTGAGACTTAGGACATATGTTTATGCAAGTTGTATCTCTAACATGGTAAAATGTGTTGAGCACATATTTGTGAAGGCTAGGCTATATCACCATCCTTTTTTCCGGCACTAATGTGAATTTCAGGTAAAGCTTGGAAGGCAGGAGGAAGAGTGGGTCTACTTTTGTGTAAATGGGATTTTTGTTTTCAAGTATTGCTCACTCGCTCAATCTTAAATTTTGTCTCTGGCACAAGTTTCAACACCAGCTCGGTAGTTGCGTCATTAATCCGAGATCCCATTTTTGTAAGTGGGCCACAAAAAGAAAGTTCAAATATTTTAGTCGTTTTTCATCAAATCAACCATGGTAATATATGGAACATTTCTGCAATATCTATCTGAGGATTGGTTGCCAAATGCGGCAGTATTCATGATTTGATTCTAACCCCTGAACTTTCGATCCCACACAATATATAATTTTTTACCTATAATTCATAACTTTATATCAGTTTCCTTTCCTTGAAGCTTTCGTTGTGATTCGGGTTATAATGCTGTGTAGAATCTGAAGTTTGTTAGGGAGATTGTTGAGGTTGTTATTGGTGATCATTCCCCTGAAGTATGCTAAGTTATCGGAAAAAGTGTGCAAAGAAACGAATCATGTCCAGACCTATTGTAGCTACTGTGTGCCACTACTTGTCAATACAAGAATGCAACCTATTTTTGGTAGCTGTAATCAACCACAATATGTTGGCGCTAGATAATTGGGGATATTGATGAAATGCCTGTGCTCTAGTTGTTTTCTTGGTGATGATATCATTGTCTTGTCTTGCGTGTAGCAGAGAGCAGTTTTAACAGCTACTGATAGCGGGCCTAGAAGTTGCAAATATTGTGATGTAAGTTTATTTGGGCCAGTAATGTCCTGTCTTTTCCTATTGAAGCATCTGAAAGGACATTTCCTTACAGGGAAGTTCTAAAGAAATTTATCCGCCTATGAAGTTTCGAGTTTCTGCAAAAGATGTGTTTGGAAAGACTGCAATTATAGCAGAAGTAAATGAAAAGTTGTATAAGAAGGGAGGTGGCCTGGCTCCTGATTATTGGGATTTTATTCCGAATGATCCACAACAAGGAGAAAATTATTTGAAACCAAACAAAAGAGTTATATCTCATGCCCAGGTACTGTATTTTCACTTGTGTATTATACCAGCTCTTGCAAGCTTTGCATGCCACTTTAGTTCTTTGTTATTTGGTTGACGGTTACATTATGGTTATGGTAATGAAGTGGCATGCACTCATGTTGTCCTTGGCTATGATATTCTTCTTGAAGGCCGCTTACTCGATGAAGAAAGCAGACAATTTACTTCCCATAGTTCACCAGTTCAAACTGTGAGCTTGTAAAAAATATTGTTACAATTCTCTCACCACTTTGAGCTATCTATGTATGATGAATTGTCAGAAATCACAGTAGTTCATAGATAGTAACTGACCTAAGGAGGTCTCCTGGAAACACTAAATAAATAAATTTCCGATACAGGAAGAACATGAAGGAAGCATGTATTATGTGTTTTTTTTTTCTGCATCATATGGATAATATGCATCGTTTTTTGCGTGGAGATATCTAATGCTAGGATAAGAGGCAAAATATTGTGCTTGTGAAAACAACCAGCCAGATAACGTGCAAAAGCATCTTCCACATCCTTGGAGGCCATCAAGCCAGCCAAATATCAATATCATGCTGTTTCTTTAAATCCTTAAAGTATGCTTGCAGAAATTAAGCTGGCTTTCTATGCATGCTGAAGTTTTCTGGAAGAAAACAACTCATGTTGTTTATTTGCCTTCCTGTTATCACGCTGACGAGGCTTTCTTTCATTTTTGGCTATAACTATTTTGTTTTCTCTGAAGCCACTGAATGTTGTTTTTGGCTTTCTCCATCTTCATGATACCATCTGATGAGTATTCGCGTTACCACACTTTAGGTCTACAACATGTTGAAGGACGTAGATCCAAGGTTTCTTGAAGGGTTTCTTTCAAGGAAAAATTCGATTTTTCTCAACTGTTTCCCTGTAACTCCCAATTGCCATCGTGTGACTGAATTCGGCCATAATGTGATGTTTGTAAGTACGCTAAATTCTCGGTGGTTTTTGTATCTTGGTCTCTAAAATTTCTCATATGCATAATCTTATGTGTCCTTTTAGTTTCTTTTTTTACATGATGATGTTACTTGCTGTTTCAGGATGAATGTACAAGGGCTTACAAGAGACTAATTGATTTTCGAGGGTCAGCCAATGAGTTAAGTACCCGTGTTCTTGAATGTCTAAAAATATCCAAGGCAAGTTACATGAGGAATTGTTTCTTAACCTTTTTACTCCAATCTTTTGCATAACTTTTTAGGTTTTACATATTTTTTAACCTCTGTAATTCCAGGTACGCCGGGAAAAGCCATCAACTACTGATACTGCTTCAAATTTCACTCCAAAGGCGTCTGGCTTGAAGTATATCAAAGAAATTATTCTTGGAAAGCGAACTGATCATATTTTTCGAATGGTTGTAGTGGGTGATCCGAACATAAAGTTAGATGAAATTGGTATCCCATGTCACATTGCTGAGGCGATGCAAATCTCTGAACAGTTGAATTCATGGAACTTGAGAAAGCTAATGAATAGTTGTTATTTAAGGATTCTTGAAAAGGGACAGACTTTAGTTCGCAGAAAAGGTACTCTCGTCCGTCATGGTATTACGGATAAGTTGCAAATTGGTGATACAGTATATAGGCCTCTTAATGATGGAGACGTGGTGCTGATAAATAGGCCACCTGCCATACATCCACACTCCCTCCTGGCCTTATCTGTGAAAATTCTCCCTATAAATTCCGTTCTCTCCGTGAACCCACTTATATGTTCCCCTTTGCGTGGGGATTTTGATGGTGATTGCCTTCATGGCTATGTTCCCCAATCAGTTGACTGCAGAGTTGAGCTTCGCGAGCTTGCTGCCTTGAACAAACAATTGATCAATGGGCAGAGTGGTCGAAACCTTCTGTCACTAAGTCATGATAGCTTAACTGCAGCTCATTTGCTTCTGGAGGATGGAGTGCTCTTAAACAAATATCAAATGCAGCAGCTGCAAATGTTTTGCCCTCGTCAATTGCAAATCCCTTCCATCATAAAAGCACAATCACCAGATGATTACTTTAATGCAACATCCTCGAATTCTTGTTTGTGGACTGGAAAGCAATTATTCAGCCTACTGCTGCCCCCAGATTTTGATTATTCTTTTCCATCAAATGGTGTGCATATTAGTAAAGGGGAACTGGTATCTTCTTCTGGTGGATCTTCTTGGCTACGTGACATTGAGGAAAACCTTTTCTGTAGTCTTGTCAAACACTGCCAAGAAGATGTTCTTGACTTTCTGTATGCTGCTCAGGAAGTTTTTTGTGAGTGGTTGTCAATGAGGGGACTAAGTGTTTCCTTGTCCGACCTCTATCTCTCCCCTGATTCAAACTCCCATCAAAATATGACTGATGAAGTTTCTTGCGGTTTACAAGAAGCTAAGCGTGTATCTCATATCAAACTATTGATGGTGGATTGCAATCGTGACTTTCTTATTGAAAGTTCACAAGAAACTGAAATCGTTAAAAGTTTTGGAGCAGAGAGCATGTGCTATGAACAGCAAACGTCAGCTGCACTGAGCCGTGCTTCTGTGTCTGCTTTTAAGCAAATATTCTGGGATATTCAAAACCTGGCCTATCAATATTCAAGTAAGGAAAACTCGTTTTTGTCTATGCTAAAGGCTGGAAGCAAGGGTAATCTGCTTAAACTAGTCCAGCACAGCATGTGCTTGGGATTGCAGCATTCCCTGGTGCCATTATCTTTTAGATTTCCTCACCAGCTTTCTTGTGCTGCATGGAATAATCAGAAGTGCATTTCCGCACTTCATAGGGCTCATGACATTGTTGAGAATGCTGAGTCTTACATTCCGTTTGCGGTGGTCGAAAATTCTTTTTTAACAGGACTGAATCCCCTAGAGTTTTTTGTTCATTCTGTAACAACTCGAGATAATTCTTTTGGTGGGCATGCTGACATTTCCGGGACGCTGAACCGAAAGCTCATGTTTTTCATGCGAGATTTATATGTTGGGTATGATGGAACTGTGAGAAATGCTTATGGAAATCAGCTTGTTCAGTTCTCCTATAATGTGGAAGACATGTCTTCTCCAAGTAATAGTCCTAACAGTTCCCTCGATGATAGTGCTTATAAATGTGAGATAGGTGGAAAACCTGTTGGTTCCTTGGCTGCTTCTGCCATTTCTGAAGCTGCATATTGTGCCCTCGATCAACCTTTTAGTGCACTTGAGTCCTCGCCTCTGCTGAATTTGAAGGTTCACTCCTCTTGCACAAAAAATACGCTTACTGTTCCAAAATCGAGCCACTTTAAGTTTTGACATAGTTTTTTTAGGAAAGTTGAATGTGTAAACCTTAAGTTAAACTCCTATGGTAGTTAAAGTTTGAAACAGCATTTTAGAATACAAATTAATTGATCTTATGGAAGTTCAATATGATTGTGCAGAAAGTATTGGAATGTGGTGTCAAAAAGAGTAGTGGTGATAAAACTGCATCATTGTTTCTGTCCAAGAAGCTTGGAAGGTGGATCCATGGTTTTGAATACGGAGCTTTGGAAGTTAAAAGACATTTGGAGAGAGTACTATTTTCAGAAATCGTTTCTACGGTCATGGTATTGTAAGTTTTTGTTGTTGGCTTATACCTTTGCACTGTTGCATTGATGATGTTCCTTATATACTATATTTGGTTTATTATCTAATCTGCTTTATCTTGTAATAGTTTCTCCCCAGAGACTCGTAGTCGTACACGTGGTCCGTGGATTTGCCATTTTCATATAAGCAAGGTATACTTAGGGAAACTACACATCTTTTTTTGGTGCATTTAAGTTCCATTCTCGGTATGAATTTGCTTCCTTGCAGGAAATTGCAGAGAGGAAACGACTAAAAGTGCAAGCCATCATTCATGCCCTTTGCATCAAGTGTAACTGCGATTTAGCAAAATCACGAATCAACTTTCCAAAGTTGCAGATAACAAGCAAGTAAGATATCAAGGTTACCTTTTGTATGTAGTATTGGCGTAAGACGTAAATTGGGACTTCTGGTTTTTCTGGTCCTTCAGATATGCTAATGTCAATATCTATATGCACGAGTTTCGGTTCGCTTCTTTATATGGCTGACCCTGCCCAGTACTCAAATGATGTCCTCACTCAAAGAATGGAATTCCTGGCTTCTCTGTGAATACCTCCAGTTGCACACTGTTATTAATCTTTCTTGGTTGTTGATTTCCAGTGATTGTACTGAGATGCAGAACGAAAAGGGTGCATCAATTTGCATCGCAGTTTCAGTATGTGGAAGCCCTAAGAGCTCCAGTGTTGGACTGAATATGATCAGAGACATGGTTATACCTTTCCTCCTTGGAACTGTGATAAAAGGTCAATTGAGCTGAATACCAGTGAACTCCACCAATCATATGAATGTGGCTTTAGTGCTTTCCTGATTTATCTGCTCTTTGATTAATACTCAATTTGGTCATACTTTTGTGTGTGAGAACTATACACAATTACAGATAGTATATCTGCTCTTCTTTAATTAATTTTTAATTCGTCATACACCATGTGTGTACTAGACACTATTGCAAGAAATTATATGGTAATTGAATAGAATAAGGAATAACCCCAAGCAAAAGCATATAAGCAAGTCTAGATCCAAGTTTGGAAAAAAAAGGGACAGAGGCTTTGAGGTCTGAATGTGCTGAGTTCGACAAAAGCAAGACCCTGAGGGCCTTGACTTTGAGATTTTGCATGGATGCTGTGGTTTATCACATTTATTAGAAAGAAACTGCGTAACTCATAGGAGATGACGTTGGTCTGTTGGGTTTTCTGTTCTTGGGCCACTGGGATATGACAATGTTTACATGTTTGCAAAATTTGCACCTCATTCTGTCTATAAGATTAGTTCTAAAGTCTAGTTAGTACATACTAATTTACTGCAGAAACTGTTGGTCAACAAAAAAAAGGTGGGGGAAGGGAAGCTGTGATAGGGTTGGGGTTGGAAGGCTCATATTTTTCATTTTAAGCATAGGTAATGACTATTCTACAACAAGGTAATGACAGTTATTGTCTTTTTCTGCTTATTTTCTCTAATGATAGGTTAATTGGGGAGGAATTTTCAAGTAGAGGAAGTGGCCTCATAAATTCGTGTCCATACCAAATGTCGAAGGGGGTACTGAGGTTTGGTAGTGACAGTTTAACTTATATATACCATTGCCTTCATAAAACGTGCAAAAAGTTGTGGCACCCTTTCTACTTGATACATCTGAAATCTTCATATAATTTGCAACTGCGTTGTCTATGAGAAGCATTGGTCGTACTACACTTTGTGTCGGACGCCTCTTGCTACGTTACCTTTTAATCTTTAAACTTTTCTCAGTTTATCGACATTTACATGAGATCTATCAGTATATTATTACTGTGCTGATTGTTTCCTTTGTGACATGTATTCAGGATCCCCAAATGTAAAAAAGGTGGATATATTGTGGAAAGATGGACCAAATGTATCAAGGTCACGTAGAAGCTCAGATGGGGAGCTTTATTTGCGGGTTTTTATGTCAGAGAATTGCAATAGAAAGGAATTCTGGAGGGTTGTTATGGATGATTGCCTCCGTATAATGGATATGATAGATTGGCAACGCAGTCATCCGGACGATATACATGATTTGACTTTGGCCCATGGAATAGATGTCGCCAGGAAATATTTTCTAAGTGTGAGTTCTGGTGACCTGATTCATTGTCAGCATATGAAAAAAGAAACACAAAAAATATTAGTAACAATGTCCGCTTCAAATGCAGAGGTTGAAGTCTGCAATATCTGATATTGGAAAGAATATACTTCCACAACATTTGCTTCTGGCCACAGATTGTTTATCGGCGACTGGGGAGTTTGTCAGTCTGAGTGTGAAAGGGCTGGCACAGCAAAGGAAAAACACATCTGTTTCTTCACCCTTCGTCCAAGCTTGCTTTTCTGTTAGTTCTCTTATATTTGTCTTTAATTTATGTTTTAGGATTTCTTCTATTAGAAGCCGGTCATTATATGGCTATTGATTATATGTCTGCATTGCCATATATGCTGCAGAATCCAGCTGACTGCTTCACTAAAGCTGCCAAGATGGGACTTGTGGACGATCTTCAGGGGAGTGTTGACTCATTGGCATGGGGCAACGTTCCTTCTTTTGGGACAGGAGGACCATTTGATATTTTATATTGCGGGAAGGTACTCTCTTGTAGATATTTTTTTTCTCTTTGATAGCATCAAATGGGCTAAGAAGATAATTTAGTCCCCCCCCCAAAAAGAAACAAAAAGAAAAAGGGAAGAAATAGAAGAATGCCAATATATACACATTCCCTATGAGGCACGGGTGCGTCATTTAGGCTGGCGTGTGAGCACCAGGTTTGGATGGGGTGCGGGTGCGGCTGGGTGCTAGTCCAACATTTTTTAATATCTCAAATAGTTTTCCGAATTTCGGGTGCGTCTTGGACATAGCTGGACACCTATCGGGAACTTTTAAGTGACAGAGAGGAGAGAGGAGATAGAAGAGGGAAAGGAAGAAGCAACCATCAGATACTGTAGGCAGCTTCGGGGACCGGAGACCGGTGATCGGACACCAATGTTTGGAAAGAGATGTCAGCGGCGAGCCCTGTTGTTGATCCGGCAGTAGCAGCGGCATCCATGAAGAAGAAGAAGAGGGGTCACTCTGCTGAAGTTGCATCAGCTGTTGTCGAGTTCTTTAACCCATAACCACGTTTTTAAATGCATGTCGGTCACTCATGAGTCATGACAGCTGTATGGAGTGGAATCTTTATCCAATTCCCAACTTTCTATTCCTTTATTTAGGTACCCCTTGTTAACTTATTTTCTTATATCTAAAATAGCCCCAATACTTCATACAAATAATAGTAACACCGGAACTCATACAATCTTTGACTAACGTCAGCTATACAATTTTCAATATTTCCAAAACATTCCATCAATTAAACAAACTCCCTCACTAATTGGTAGAAATATATAATTTATTAGAGATATAAAATTAGCCATATCCCCACCGCACTTGTATCCTGTCTTTTCAAAGATGATGCATCCTCATATCCGCACCGTGTCGTATCCGCACCCATACCTGTGCTTCCTAGCATATTCCTATATGTAATATCCACAGTTCTATCGCGTCATTGTTGCCAAATCCGATTCATTACTTAGTATTATCTTAATAATCAGCTAGCGTACTTCACTTTCACACGAGTACACGACTAATATGTGTAGACATTGCAAAAAGGATGTCAATCTTTGCACATCAAAAAGGAACTGCAATTTGCCAAGCACTAAAAGTTCTCTCGTAGTTTAGGTCATTAATGAAGAAGTCTGGCATTTTCCTCATAGAATCATTGTCAAAGTATCAACAAGCAGAATAACATATGTACAAAAGCTCTCTGGGAGACATGAAAAGATGCTTTCGTTCTTTTCCGATCGCATCACTCATCTAAAAACGTTATATGCCGGTAATGACATGCTCCCATAAGTGTCAGTATGGGGCTAGTTCAAATTATGTCAACTGCGCCTAATTCAGCCACGTCATCTAGAAAATGATGTAATTCCGGTTGGTTGATATGTCCACTCCTGTAGAGTCGTGTCGAAGAACCATAGTTATGCTTTTAATTTTTTTTTTTATGTTGGTAGCTACTGATTTGAGTCTCATATTCACCTTGCTGGTGTAAAATTGAGCTAATTTTAATCTGTTTCATATTCGATATTCACCAGGGTAAAGAGTTGGCAAAATCCGAAGATGTTTATAAGTTGTTGGGCAGCCATGTCAAGGTCAAGGAACCTGAAGAACTACAAATGTCTAACAAATATCATGCTCAGCGTGTATGTAGTTATGATGATATTGAGATAAAGGGACAGAAACGTATTGAAATATCCAAAGCAATTTTAAGGAAGGTTATCTCGTCGGAGGATATTCGGAGGCTTTCACTGACATTGAGGCAAATGCTACACAAGTAAGTTGTTCCTGTACATCTAAATACTAGTTGTAAGTTCATTGTTGCTCATTACCCCATATTGGTTATTTCGGTTATGTCAAATTCGACGTCATTATAACCCAAATTTTCTCTCAGCTACATGTTATTAGTGATGGAGATCTGGTTTAAGGTATTTCCATTCTATGGCAACTCTACTAGTGTTAGAGCTAGAATAAACCGACCTCTTGGTCTCAAGTCATTATTGTTTCTTTCAACGTTATGTCATACTAGGGGTCATGGGCATAAGAAACACGTGTGCAGAACAATAAAAACAATTTAAAAGTTAGGTTTAGAAAGAACATATATATATATATATATATATATATATATATATATATATATATATATATATCTGGAGAAAATACAGGAATCTCGAATATATCATTAACCGGTAAACAACGCTTGTTATTGATTATGAAGTTGAAAGTATAGTCCCTAACATTAAAATGTTAAAGCAGAAGAATGTGGGACTGGGTGAAGTAGAGAAGTATGTCATAAACCTGTTCCTGCACAGCAAAAAGATGACAGAAGTACTAAGAAAGATTGAAGCATGGATTCTCAAGAAGCAGCAAAGTGGAAGCCTGCAATTGCAAGAGTAAACAAAGATGACTGAGTACAGAAGTATGTATAAACAAATTAGAACAAAAGAATAATTCACAAAAGGTGGATTAAGGAGTGATGGGGTGTGAGACAAGGGTTCTGGTTGGCAATATGGACATAGGGGTGTTGGATCGGTTACAGGAAGTGGAACGCGGAACGTGTTTCTTAATATTCTTTTATTGAAATTTGACCATACAACCCTTTTCTACTGGAGCTGCTGTTGCATATGGATACTTTAAAGCATGAACAACATTGAAAATCCAAAAAAGGCTTCACCATAAGCTTCCAATGGCTTACAGTATAGATGATATAATCTTGAAAATGAATGTGCTCTATGAAGATTTTAAGTTCATGTGGGTCATTGATGCCTTGTAGGCTTAAATTATCTTGATGACTCTGAAAGCTAGCACTGTCAGTAAAAGAAGGCTCTTCACTGCTTACTCTTTTCTGTCCGGTTTTTAAAAGTGGAGCTTATCTAAATACTCAGGATGCAAGACACAGTATGGTGATGTCAAGAAACATGACTTCAATTTTCGATCCGCCTTTGATTTGTTCTGGTCTGTGTTCCTTAATTGCAGATCGAATCTTATAACTAAGCCATAACCCTAAATGCTACTAGCAGTTAACTTGTTCTCAACTCTTTCGTTTATCTGTTCTTTAATGGCATGCTGAGTTTGATGACTAAGCAATGTATACTCTCTGATGCTCTTACAAGCACATATATGTATATACCAGATAAACATATTACATTAGCGTAAAACTAGTGGAAATCTTTTTTAGAGTTGTTTGCTTCATTTGCAGGTTGCCTTGACTATTTTACTAGTTGATCCTCATGCCTTTGCAGTATTTTCTTTGAATATGACCATTTTGAGTTGTAATGGAGATTTACTTAATGTACTTGATCCCTTATATGTAGGTATGCCATCAATCAACGGTTAAGTGAAGTAGACGAACAGATTGCCATGATGGCTTTACATTTTCATCCTCGATGGGATGAGAAGATTGGAAATGGTGCTAAAGAAATAAAGGTAAATCTGAGAAAAGTAAAAAATAGACAAATAACTTAACTGTCTAAAAATAGAATCTTTATCATTCTTTGAGTTTAATAGTTCGCACCAATTTAGTCGACATGCCTACTCATTTTGTTTGACCCCTTTCTCTCTCTCTGCTGTTTTCTTTGAATAAGATAAGATGCCTCCGAACATTTTATTAAAGTCGAAGTTTTATTTCAACGGTTTAACTTGTGAGTATACTGGGCAAAGATAACCCGTTCCTTGCTTCCAGCCCACCGACCTGAAAATCCAGGTTTGGGTGGCTTGTTCTGTGGCCTAATGAAAGTTTAACCCGTAGCCACCTGGTAGATTTCTTGGCATACTGGGAAGGGGTGGTGAACACGGTGATGCCAAGGAAGTGGGTTCACAGATTACATGAAGGTGTCACAAGGAATGCAGTCCGATTCAGATGCCAAGTATGCTGATATGGGACAGAGCAAGGATGGAGTAAGGGCAGAGACCAAGGCCTTCCCAGACAGAGCCTGAGGAGTCGCAGTACTGCGAGGGCAATGGCGCGGGGTGAATACACGACAACAGTCATAGTCCAATGTTTAGGTCCAAAGTCAAGGTCCAACATCGGGGTCTTGTATGTTTCTCTCCTTAGAGTTCTAGAGTGAGTGAAAAATGAGTTCTGAAAATGTTGAAGAGTCCTCCAAATAAATTCTCAAGCCCCCTATTTATGGGGGTTGAGATGATGTCATCAACCGACACGTGGCGCTCCCTGAGAGTGACGTTACCGAAGGGGGCCACAGGTGCCGGTACTCCATGGACTGTCAGATCGATTCACCTGGCCTGCCCCATACAGCAGTTGTTCTGTCTGTCTAAAAAGATTGGCTCACACACTACCGGTGTGGCCAGATAATCCCCTTGATTTAGCCACAAGTTCAAAACCCTTGCAGAGTCCACAGCGCGTCGAGAGACGCTGAAGACCTAGAAGCGGTGGGGAAGGCCCGACGCCCAACTGCCAGGCAGACTAAGCGCGATGCCCTCTGGAGACCTGCTCCCTTTACGAAGTGACTAGGTGGTCATAGTCCCTATGGGTGCCGATGAAATGCCCCCAGTGTAGGAGTATGTAGATTAGTCATGCTAAAATAGTGCTTCTAAAAATTGTCGTTAAAAGTGTTAAAAGAAATACCACTAACTATATAGCGGCTGGTCATTACATGTTATAGTAAGGGTAGTTGTAGCTATCTTCGTATAACTCGGGTAGTGAAAAGAGATACTTTCGTAGCACTGTTATCATGTGTGGATGAGCTAAATTGCCAAGGCTGTGGATCAAATTGCCCCCCCCCCCCCCCCCCAAACTTCTTAAGATTATGGAAAAGCATGTTTAAAATGCCCACTTTAACACTTGGAATATTATTATTTTCTATTGCAAAATTTATGTATCTACAATTGTACCTCCAAAATGCCAAAACTCTCTTATATACTCGCAGTATTAGACTTACTTGCACGAAGCAGGAGCGTGGTCGGGGGCGGAAGCAGAAACGTGGGCTTGGGAGCATAAGCACCTAGAAGAATCTAAGGCTCGGAGCAACTTGAATAAATAATCGAGTAAAAAGTATTACCATTTGTTTAATATATATTAGACTTAATTATATTTTGCACACTTTTTTCCTTAAATATACCATTTGTACTTGTCACATCAATTGGCTACCAGTTACTTGCCTTGAAAATAACAATGGTAAAAGTTATTTTGCTATTGTTGTTCACTTCTCAAGACATTTCTAGACGGCACATTTCCAATTTAAGAAGGTTAGACAAGGGGCCAAAAATGAGTTGGGTGGGGGGGGGGGGAGAGAACATATATTGACAAGTTAATTTCCCTCGATGAGGGTAATCTGCAACTGACAAGAAGACTTTAAGGACTTGAAGAAAGAGAAAACAAGGAATCGAGTTGAAAAGGCTTGACTTTTAGATACTCTCTAACTTGTTCCATGCATCTTTGTCCAGCTGACAGGATCGAGTTCCCATGTTAGCTTGGGACAGGATCCCATGTAGCTTGTAACTTGGGATAGCGAAAGCGAGTTTACGAGAGAGAAGCGTCGCCATACGAGGAGTTTCCTGATGCTAAGGTTTATGATGGCCGCATTAGCAACTGTCCAGGATGCTTAGTTGGGATGTTGTTAATTCTCGAGAAAATATGCATTTTCAAATCATTCCTGGCAACCGTTCCCCTAGGTTCCCAGGCGGTGGGAAGTTCAAAAGATTGGCTCCACTAGGCGTTTTGCTTAGGCCTGCTAGCAAGCAAAGGTTGCATTGGCAATAAATTGTAAATAATTATAGTCTAAACTTCCAATATTGTCATTCTGCTTGCTATAGGTTTCTGCCGTGTGCTTTTTACAATGATTGAATACTTGCTGCATCGCCATCCTATTCTCTCTGATCCATTTTGTTTCCTTTTGGGTTGTCTTCCTGGTACAGGTTGGGTATCACTCTGAATATGAGAATACTCGTTGCTTTATATTGATAAGAAAAGATGACACCTCTGAAGATTTCTCATATCACAAGTGTGTACATCATGCCCTAGAGATAGTCGCTCCTCAGAGGGCAAAAACCTATCAGTCAAGGTGGTTGAATGGATCACAGTAATCCAAGGTCGAGGCCTCAACAGGTACTGGAATGTGGGATTGGAGGATACTGATCATGTATCTTGTCAAAATGTTTCTTTGTAGTTCGCTTTCTACATTTCATATAGGATTGCCATGATCTTAAGCTTCTTTTTGCTGCTTCCACTGAAATTTGTTTGCTTTCTATGAAGTGAAGAAGATTTAGTGGAAGTAGCAAAGAGAAGCTTGGATGGGCAATCCAGCTTTTCTTGTTGTATTGTTTGTACTTCTCTCATAAATGGAACATGAACATCTGAATAAAATATAGCTGTAGTCGATAAGTCCATGCTACAAAAAAGAGCAAGAAGATTTGTACAAGTTCCAACAGTATCATCATCGTTAAAGCAGTAAAATTTTGAGTTTAAATTTGAACTGCTGCTCACAAAGATGCATATGCCTGTATTTAGGGGCCGTTTGACAGGGTTTTTTTTTGCTCTTTTTTTCAGTTTTGAAAATTGGAAAAAATTGGAGTGTTTGGTACCACTCAATTTAAAAAGTGGCTTTTTAAATTGTAGAGTAAAAAAGGAAAAAACTCTTTTCGTTTTCACTTTAATTTTTTTTTAGACCTCCATCACAACTCACCTACCGCCGGTAGCCACCACCCACCGCCGCCCGGTAGCCACCGATAGCCACCTCTGGCCTTCGGCAGCCACCACCGGACGGCGGTGGCGGTGGCCACCACCGCCGCCCGACAGCCACCTTCGGCCGTCGGCAACCACCACCGGGCGGCAGCCACCTCTGGCCACCATCGCCGGCAGCCACCGCGGCCCGACAGCCACCTCCGGCAGCAGGCAACCACCACCGGGCGACTAGTGGCCTCCGGCCACCACCGCCGGCAGCCACCGCCGGGCAGCAGCCATCTCCGGCCACCACCGCGGGCCACCACCACCGTCGACCACCGCTACGCCCCACCATCGCCACCGCAAACCACCTCAAAAAAAAAAGTCAAAATAAAAAGGGTTACCAAACACCAAAAAAAAAAAAAAAAAGAAGGGTTATCAAACATTCACTTGTTTTTGTAAAAAAAAAATTAAGCTGCTCTTTAAAAATTGCTCTTTAAAAACTGAAGACCAAAAAAGCTCTGTCAAACAGAGCCTTAGGCGGTGGCTGCCGACAGTCTTTAAAAATTGCTCTTTAAAAACCGGAGGTGGCTGCCGACAGTCTCCGGCGGTGGCTGCCGGTGGTCGCCGGCGGTCACCGACGGCCGAAGGTGGTTGTCGGCAGTCTCCGGTGGCCGGAGGTGGCTGCCGGCGGCCGGCAGTCTCCGGCGGTGGTCGCCTGAGGTGGCTGCCGGCGGTGGGAGGGTGGTGGTGGTGGTCGAAAAAAAAAACCAAAAGTGAAAAAAAAACCAGTTTTTGGAGTCTCTGCAGTTTAAAAACTGGTTTTTTAAATTGAAAAAAAAATGGTTACCAAACGCTCAGTTTTTAAAACTGTTTTTTGTCAAACGGGGCCTTAGTCTCTCTAAAAGCATTTTTGGACGGTAAGCAGGCATTAAAGTTTTTTACTTTGTCATTTCCCTTTCTCTATGCCCATCCTCCTTACCTCGGTCCCTCTCGTTTGTAGGCATGGGGTTTCCACCTTCGGCCATCTACTCTTTGATAATTATCAGTCTCAGACCCTCTCCCTCCAGCCCCTTTCCTTCTAACTACCCTAGAGCGCTAAGCCAACCTCTCGCCATGTTTGAGATGTATTTTGCACAACATAGCTAATTAAGGCGAGCTCTATCGCTGAAGAACACATCCTTTGTCAACGCATCATGTTATGTGTGAAGTCTTACTTTAGAAAGTCACATTGTCACTTCAGAGAATACCATTCACTAATCCCCAATGTCGGTGATCTTGGGGGTCGTATTTGTTTGGTTATCTAGTCTTGAGAAATATATGAGAGAGTGGGAAGTTAGGATTTTATGTTGTAAACCATTACTGAATAGCGAACTCGAATATTGGTCATGTACGTACCAGAAACGTAGCTATAATGGTGAATCTCGTAAAATCCTGTGTTGCTTGTTTGTTTGTTTTCTCCCCTACTTTTTACCGCAGCTCGTTAATTAATGAAACGGGATATAGCTGCATAAAATCCGTGTACTTTTGGAAGGGGAAAAAAAATCTCTTTAGGGAATAGATCTAACCTTCAAAAAATACAACCTGGCACCAAAATTCTTGGTCCCCAAATCTGTCTCATTTGGGACAAGTCTACAATCATATCTAGGCTTTGATATATGGACTCTAATTTCATCGTTAAAGGTCTCTTTAAAATTACCTTTAGTGACTCTTGTGGAAGTCAAATATTAAAAATGGAATTTAAATATCATTTTTTCTTGTCTAAGACCGACTCAGTTTCGTGCAATTGTTAAAGTATGAGATATACCTATCCTCATACATCTTGAGTTTTCAGAATGAATGGTTAATTTAGTTTCAGAGCTTTCAGCGCGTGTGTGAGTATTATCGGACAATGAATGGTTAATGATGTCTATGATCACATGTCTGTCTCGCTAATGTCTGATTACGAAAGTACAAGTAAAATATATATTTAAGTAATAGAGTATGAGTATTATCGGACAATGATTTATCGTAATCTCGTTGAAAGTGATATGGAGTAGTATTTGAATGCCAACAAAAAGGGGGAAATTTTTATGACAACAATGTTGATATTTTATGTCCAACCTTTATTGAAAAATGATTTGTACTTGATAATAATAAACAAGTAAGTCAAAGAAAAGCAAAACCATCATGGGCACCTGACTATTATTGTTTTAAAAAACAACCACGTGGTGTATAATATCGAATCACAATGAGTACCATGTACTATTCAAAAGCTATTAATAATGTTTTTGAAAAATCCAGATCTGCTGAAAATTTTCGTTTAAAAAATTTAGCATGAACGTGCTTTTTCCTAAAATTTTAATTTTGTCTTCAACGGGGCTGTGTTCACACTTTTATCTGCTATTTCACTTTCTCGTGTGTGATTAAAAACTTTGCGATTGTTGCATATTTTAGCGACAAAAAAAGGTTTAAAAGGGACGTGAATATTGCTAGTTCAATATGCAGAAAAATTGATGAAATGTGGTGATTTTGAGTTTTGAGTGGTGTACATGGTTCTACTGAATTGGATCCTCGATAGCTATTAATAATAGTAATTTTATCAGTAGAGTATATTTATCTGTGGATAGACTTGAAGCAAAGAAATAAAGAAAACGATTGGTGTCTAAGGTAAACACAACACTTGCTTTTTCATTAAATTAAAAAGAGTTAATTACGCGGTTGACCATCGAACTATTAGGCAAATTTCACTTTGATTACTGAACTTCAATTTGTGTCAAAGTGACTACTGAATTTGTTAATTAGTTCAATCAAGTCACTCTGTTAGGCTCCGTTAGCCCTAAGTTCGTTCAATGACTTTATCCAGGGATAAATATGTCATTTCAGATTCTTCTTCTTTACTTATCTTCTGGTTTCACCATACGACGCCGCCATTTCAGGTTCATCAATGGACTGAGCAGCTACACATCCAATCATCTCTCCAGGAGCTACAAGCGACTGTAGGAAACGTGATTCTATCTCACAATAATCCAGTCAAATGGCTCACGAGTAAGCCTGTACTCATTCAACACCCTCTTACTTGCAAACGTGCTGCGAAGAAGAATGCTGAAAAAGAGGGTGGCATTCTTCTGAGCTTCCATGCTCATCGCATCATCACCAGTGACAACCTTAAATGTCTTCTGTGCATTCCAGATAAGACTCTTGAGATTCACAGGCATAGGCCAAGAATTATCACCAGTGGTAGTAATCTCCGTCCCCAGCTGGAATCCATATGCTTCAAGCTTCTGGACTTCTGCATCAAACACATTGCGGAACTCCCGAATTGTTTTCAGATCCTCAACATGTTCTGGTAACATGTAGTTTGGGTTCCACTTCTCATCATCAAGCTCATACATGAACACCTTGTTAACCTCAGCCTTCTACTCACCAGATATGAGATTCCCATCTACCAGTTCTCCTGTAAAACGTCACTCCCCTATACTGCGAGCTTCGCGACCGCGGCCCCCGCCGGCTCTTCTTCACTTGCTGCTGTTGCGGCGGCGGCGGTAGTAAAACTCTCAAATCCTGCAACCCACCACCAAAGGACCCGGCTTGACCAAAAGTCAGATCAACCCAATTCGGCCTCGAGCTCTGCTCCTGGGTCAACTCACCACCACTTCCACCGTCCACCGGAAACAGCTGCCGCGTCACAAATTCCGCCCGGTTCTCTCCTTCCTTCCGACCACTCCCCACCCTCAAGATACCGAAATCGAAGGCAAACGCGTCGCCAACGCGCGTCGAGCACGAGTCCTCGTCGCCCGCATTGCTCGAGCCGCCGTCGGCACTCACGACTGATGAGTTGGAGGTGCCTGATGCGTCCATTTGGCAGCCTTCCTCACCCTCATCCATCGTCATTAAATTAAGATCCAGGCTAAGAAACTAAGGCTGCGGCTTGGCCGTGGTGGTGACGGGAGAAAGAGGAAGAAAGAAGAAAGAAGGGGGTTGAAAAAGAGAGTGACGAAATTACCCTTAAATTTAGCCACTTAACGGACTTGGGATGGACGGAAGCTAACAGAGTGACTTAATAGATATCAACTGAAGGATTCAATGGTCACTTTGACACAAATCGAAGTTTAGTGGTCAAAGTAAAATTTGCCTAATAGTTCAATGGTCAACCGCGTAATTAACTCTTAGAACCATTAAAGGTGAGCGAGGAGATAATATTTCAGAATATACCACATTGCAAGGTTCTAGAACTAAGGAAATATTTTAGCCTGTAACCCACATATATTGATCATCGATTATCGTTAAATATTGTTAGTGACATTTTTATGGTATCTTCAGCAATTTGTTTTATTTAATGAGCAGTATTACTTAAAAGCACTTTTTTAACGTAACTAGTTGAAAGATGCTAAGCTTATTTGGCGACCATCGTTTATCACTATGATGATATCGAGGAGGGTTTGTAAGCTCTCTTCCTACGATCCAAGTTGTAGCAAAAAATAATCCTATGATTAATTCTGCTATCGGCAAACTTGTGTCTACTGGCTCAGTCGCAAATCATTAGGTACAAGAGTTGGACCAAATTTCCTTCTTCTTTTTTTCAATTGATAGAACCATATTTATACGAAGGGCTAATTACAGCTATGTCCCTGAGGTTTGGGGGTAATTACCCCCAAACCTCAGGGACATAGCTGTAATTAGCCCTTATATGAAAGATTGCAAATCAGCTAAGTTACACCCAGTCCATAAAGGGTAAGAATATAAAAAAACACACATGCACGGATGATAACCCTCCTGTATTAAAACCTAGAATTAGCCTAAAACGCACACCCACAATAAAAGTAACATTATATAAAAGTCAGCCAACCTGCAGAGATACAATAAACTAATAACAAGAAAATAATTTTGTTTTATTTATTTTTTCTTTTCTATGTGAATGGATTAGAACAACACAATAGGATACAAATTTTATCCAAAAAAATTGACAAGGAGTGGTCAATTTTTTCTCCTAGGAGTGCTATGAGGTCCAGGCTAGCTAAGGCCAATAATTGTCCCTGTACATTACGAAATTGTTCTGTGCCCCTTCATTCATTCATGTAGTCATTTTCAATGTTATTGTACCAGTCAATAATCATATGCTTGACTATTTATAAGAAGACATTCTTATCAAACTAGCATTAGCTTCTGCCTAAATATTTGTCGTGCAGGTGATGATCACTTTTTGGAGAAATGCACTTTATCCCTTGTACTTTTAGCAAATTGTATTATGATACCCTCTACTTTATAAGTGTGTATAAAACTTACCCCTACTCCCATAAAATTACACACATTAGACGGTTTTCTTCCAACTTAACGTTGATTTTGGCAGGAAGGGTTTTGCACCCATAACAATATTTAAAGAATAAAATACCCTTTTGAACTCGTATAATTCAAATCCAGCTATTAATATACCTAGATGCCCTTTCAAGTGGCATCAAAATACATTTTTCAAGGGCAAGTTTCATCTTAAAAAACCTAACCCTAATACCTTCTATCTATTTTCCCTCTTCTCTCCCCTTTCTTCTCCCCTCCCCCCAAAGTACTGCCACAGTTGCTACTACAAGCTGCCACCATCGCCACTGTTTCCTCTTCCTTCTCCTCTACCCCTGTTAACCACCACACCATCGAATTGCCACGAACACTGTACTTATTCCTTCGAACCTATCACCGCCAGCACGAAATATGCCACCATAAAACCAACCACCCCCCTTAAATTGTCGCCATAATCAAATCATCACCAGCACCGTAAATTGCTACCACCAACATAACACAACCACCGCGAATTATGGTCGCCATATTGATATTACCCAATATCCGCCATTATCACCACTCCACGAAACCACCACCACCAGTTTCACCAAACCTACCACCATTTTCACCAAACACAGATCTTTGATATTGGGTACTCCTCTCAAAAAATGGAACATGAACATCTGAATAAAATTGCTGTAGTCGATAAGTCCATGTTACGAAAAAAAAAAAGCGAGAAGATTTGTTTTGCCGGGCTACGTTCTATTTGTAGAACCCCTGGACATTCCAGAAGTCAACCCTTTGACTCAAGCCTTTATATAAGTTCCAACAGTATCATCATCCTTAAAGTAGCAAAAAATTTTGAATTTAAATTTGAACAGCTGCTCCTAAAATCCGTGTACTTTTGTAAGGAAAAAAAAATCTCTTTAGGGAATAGTTCTAACCTTCAATGAGAACAACCTGGCACCTAAATTCTTGGTCCCCAAATCTCCGCAACTTCAACTACTATTGAAGACAAATTAGATACCAATTGTTTTCGGGACCACGGCGGCCAACTTAGTTGAGCCCATGAATGATAAGTTGATGGGCCATTTCTGTCTCATTTGGGACAAGTCTACAACCATATCTTGGTTTCCTTGTACAGGGAATTGATATTTGAACTCTAATTTCGTCGCTAAAAATCTCTTTAAAATTATCTTTAATGGCACTTGTAGAGATTAAATATTAAAAATGGAGTTTAAATATAATTTTTTCTTATTTAAGACCGGTTCAATTTTGTGCAGTCGTTAAAGTATGAAATATACGTATCCTCAAACATCTTGAGCCTTGAGTTTTTTTTTTTCTTTTCTTCACGTGTACATATTTTCTCTCTCATCATCATCAGAGCTACTTGCACGGCACCAATAATGTTAAAATTATCATTACTCATGATTTGTCCACATCTCCTCTAATGATGTCTATCATCACATGCCTGTCTCAGTAATGTTTGATTGCAAAGCTGCTAGTAAAATGCCAACGGGGGGGGGGGGGTTGTCCAACCTTTATTGAAAAATGATTTATACTTGATAATAAACAAATATAAGTCAAATAAACCAAAACCATCGTGGGCACCTGACTACAATTGCTTTATATAACAACTGGTGTACAATATCGAATCACAATGAGTATCATGTACTATACAAAAGCAATTAATAATGTTTCTGAGATGATTTTCCGTAGATCTTGCCGGAAACTTTTTACCTAAAAAATTTAGCATGAATGTGCTTTTTCCTAAATTTGTAATTGTCTTCAACGGGACTGTATTCACACTCTTATCTGCTATTTCACTTTCTCGTGTGTGATTAAAAAATTTACGATTGTCGCATATTTTAGAGATTAAAAAAAACAGGTTTAAAAGGGACATGAATGTTACTAGTTAAATATGCAAAGAAATTGATAAAATAGTTATTTTAACAGTAGAGTAAATTTATCTATGGATAGACTTGAAGCAAAGAAATAAAGAAAACGGTTGGTGTCTAAGGTTAACACAACACTCGCTTTTTTCATTAAGTTAAGAGGCATATAAGGTGAGCCAGGAGACAATATTTCAGAACATATTGACATTGCAAGGTTCTAGAACTAAGAAAAGATTTTGCCTGTATATTTTTTTTTCTAAATAACACTATTTTAAAACTTAATTATCAATTTACTCTATTTTAAAACTTATTTATCCGCATACCACACTTTTAAAAATTGCGATTTGGAATCACGACTTAAAAGTAAAAATTGCTGTTTGAAACCATATTTTTAGTGTATTTTAGAAATCACTGTTAGAAATCGCTATTTGAAACCAAGTTTTCTACTTAAAGTCGTGGTCTCAAATATCGATTTCTACTTTAAAATCGTGATTCCTAACAGCAGTTTTCAAAAGTGTGGTATGCGGGTAAATAAGTTTCAAAATTGAGTAAATTAGGAATTAAGTTTTAAAACAATATTATTTAGGAAAAAAAACTCCACATAAATTGATCATTGAATATCGGTAAATATTGTTAGTGACACTTATGTGGGTATCTTTAGCGAATCTTTTTTTTATTTAATGAGCAACATTACTTAACAACACTATTTTAATGTAACTACTTGAAAGATAATAAACTTATTTAGCAACCATCGTTTATCAATATGACGATATCGAGGCAGGTTTCTAAGCTCTTCCTACAATTCAAGTTGCAGCAAAAAATAATGCTAGGATTAAATCCATTATCGGCAAACTTGTGCCTACTAGCTCAGTCGCAAATCATTGGGCACAAGAGTTTCACCAAACTTTTTTTTTCCAAAATTGATAGAACCGCATTCATATGAAAGATTACAAATCAGTTAAGTTACTCCCAATCCATAAAAGGGTAAGAAAATAAAAACATGCACGGATGATGACATCCTCACCTGTATCAACTATATAAAAGTCAGCTAACCTGCGGAGATACAATAAACCAATAACAAGAAAATAATTTATTTTTGCTTTTTCTTCTTTCTATGTGAATAGATTAGAACAACCCAGTAGGATTTTTCTCCCAGGAGTGCTATGAGGTCCAGGCTAGTTAAAGCCAATTAATAGCCCCCTGCATTATGATATTATTCTGTGACCTGTGTGACCTGTGACCCTTCATTCATCCGTGGGGTCCTTGTTCAATGATATTGTACCAGTCAATAATGATAAGCTTGACTGCTTATAAGAAGACACCAGCATTAGTTTTTGCCCAGTATTTGTCGTGCAGGTCATAATCACTTTTCGGAGAAATTGCACTTTACCTCTTGTACTTTTAGCAAATTATAATATGACATACGCTCCTTTAAAAATGTGTGCAAAACCTACCTCTACTCCCAGGAAGTGGAAGTGGAAGTGGAGACATTAAACGGTTTCTTTCCAACTTAGCATTGATTTTGGCAAGAAGGATTTGATGCCCAAAACAATATTTAAGGAATAAAATACTCTTTTGAAATCGTATAATTCAAATTTAGCTATTAATTTACCTAAATGCCCTTTCAAGTGGCAGCAAAATACATTTTTTAAAGGCAATTTTCATCCCAAAAACCTATCCCTAATTCTATCTATTTTCCCTTCCTGTCTCCCATTTCTTCTTCCCCCTCCTTCCAAAGTACTACCACAGTTGCTATTACAAGCTGCCTCCATCGCCGCTGCAAGCAGTAGCTGCTGTTATCATGTGATAATCCTTATCCGTATTCCCCCTTTCTCTACCCCACCATTGTCACCGCTGCTTCCTCTTCCTCCTTCTCTACCCCTATTAACAACCACACCGTCAAATTGCCATGAATACTGTAATTGTCCCTTTCAACCTAACACCGCCACCACGAAACAGGCCAGCACCAAAACAACCACCACCCTTAAATTGTCACCATAATTGAATCATCACCAGCACTGTAACTGCTACCACCAACATAACACAACCACTGCAAATCACGATCACCATCATTAATATCACCCAACATCCGCCATTATCGCCACTCCACAAAAAAAGTACCACCAGTTTCACCAAACCTACCACTACCAACACCGTAATTACCACATTCACCAAATCCACCATCATTTTCACCAACACACAGATCTTTGGTATTGGGTATTATGATGACCTAGGTGGGTGGCCGTTGTGTGGTGGTGGGTGGGGATGATAAGTGGACCGGGATGGTTTGGCTTTGGTGACGATAGGCCATGAGAGAGGAAGAGAGAGAGAGAGAGAGAGAGAATAATGGTGTGTGATCTGTGGTAAGTGGTTGAGATTTGCAAATCTAAAGGCTTTTGTGGTGCTTAGTGGAAATTTACAAGTCTAGGGGGCTGCAATGGTTAATGTGGTGAATTGTGTGGGCTGTTGTGGTAGGTTCGCTGTATGGGCCTGTGGATGGTGGCTACTGTTTGTGAGTTGGAGATTGGCGGGGTGAAAAAATTGCACTTCAACTCCCAGTACTTGCGATATTTAGTGAAGATCTCATAACATTTAAAGACATAAAATGCTCCAGTGCTAAGGTATCTTGGAAAGATGTGTATTTACAAAAAAAAAAAACAAAGAAACGAATGAGGGCTTGGCTTAAGAAAGCTTCATGAATAGAATAAGGCAGCCATGGTCAAATATATATGGGACCTCATTGCCAAGAAAGATACTCTTTGGATTAAAGGTATCACAGCTACATTATCAAAGACCAAAAATTTTGGTATTTTATGCCACCAGCTGATCAATCATGGACTTGGAGGAAAATCATAAAGCTAAGAAGAAAAATCCAAACTCTCCTTAGATATTAGATTGAGAGTGGCAGCAATGCATGGTTTTGGCTAGATAATTGGCTTCCTATTGGCCCTATTGTGACTCAATATGGACATAGAATTGTTTATGACTCTCCAGTACTTTGAGCCTGAAAGTGAATGAAGCTATGTAACATCCCGAAATTTTCGGAACGTTAGACATTCGATCGATCGTATACACTAAGCAATATTATCCTCAAAACTTAACCAAATAATACCACAAGATGTCAGAGCAACTAAAACATCCATCAACGTATTTTCTCTTTGTGTACATTCATACTTGAAAACTAAATTTAAACCATAATAAATAAACTAGCAAGTCACCCACGTAGGGGTCTAACAATCAGCACCAAAAATTAAATCCTTTTCACTTTCACTAGCTCTAATCCGTACTCAGGCAACCTGCGGAAAGGAAGGTAAATAAGAGTAAGCTTTTGAGAGCTCAGTAAGGTCGATCAAAGATTTAAAACATAACAAAACGATTCGGACGAATTTTCATATAAAACTTTTTAAAGAATATTTTCATTGAAATACAGCATTTAGACAAAGATGAACAAAACGAACGATTTTACATTTAAGTCCAATAACATTTTTTTGAGAGGTTTGCTTTCGATGAAATCACTACAATACGATATAAACATAGGGATGAGTACTTAACTCACTCCCTTAAATAATAGTCATTTGAAACACTTTGGGCATAATAAAGCATGAATGGATAATATTCAAAACATTTCAAGTGAAATAAAACATAAACAGGAAACATTGAACATGAGCAGTACAGAAGCAAAGCCACCCCAGCAGTGCTCGATCGCTTTACATATGCATATGTACACTGACTAGTCCATCTAGGTACTAGTTAAACCCATCCAACAGACCATCCTTATAACGCTAACAATACAGACCATCCTTATGGCTCCCAAGTTACTAACTCATGTCAACATTGAGAAAGAGTAAACTACAATTGAAAATGCTTTTCGATGATCGAATTCAATAAACAGATGAGCATGAAAATAGATAAGTACAACTCAAAATATGTATTTTATGATGGTCAGATCAATAAACATATGAAAATGAAACATGAATTTCAAACGATCGCTATCAGGCTCAAATTAGGGTTTCATGGACAGTTCAAAAATATCTTTTATATCAAACATAAAATCAAATCAATGTAGTTTGTAAGACTGTTTTATAAGCATTTGAAAAACAGAGTAACAAAATAGGGTTCGGATAGAATTCCTTACCTCGGTCCAGGCTAAGCGATGCTAACTGACTTCGATCCAAATTTTTTTGAATAAACCTAAATTAGCAATCCATATGTTAGAACATAATCTATACTAATATACTATAAACCTAGTATCAACTATCTAGACGGCGCTTACTTCTAATCCCGGAATCGCGCAACTCAAACGGTTTCTGCACACGGCTAACCTAACCGAAATCCTCGTACGCTTCTTAATGGGTAACGACACTCTAGAATTTATAATAATTTACACTAAAACACTTTTTTAGCTTAAAACATTATTAAAAGTCAAAATATGAATTTTCTGAATTTTTGAATATTTTTGAATTTAAAATAATTTCCTTAAATGCAATAAAAATCCATAAATTTCCAAAATTACTTCCAGCTGAAAAATAAGTCCCATAATTTTTATAAAAACTTTAAAATATATATAAAAATTATAGAAATTAAAATCAGAATTTAAAAGACACTAAAACAATTTCTTTATTTTTCATTTTGCTAAATTCAATACGATACTGATAATAATAACAAATGGACTCCAAAAATCATCAAATTTTTACTGAGTCTTTATTATACTATATAAACACTACTCTAATTTTCCCCAGAACATTTTCAGGGTTTAAAGGTTCCTAAGGGATTTTCCAAATCTGAAATTACAGAAAACACTAAAAAATTCATACGATCTCAGAAAATTATAAAATTTTGCCAAGAATTTTAATATGGTCTAGAGTATTATACTGTAAATTTTCACATACTAACAATAAGCGTGCATTAACATATGCACGTACCAAACTTAACGCTAACCCGTTACGCGATCCGCACTTCTCTTCTTCTCCATCTCCTCTTCTGTACTCACTTCCATGACTCTCTAACACTCAGCAGATCCACACCTCTCTAACACACACTCATCCAACCATTATACACACAATTACCACACATCTTCACTTACACACACACACACACACACAAACACATTCTATACCCATAATTATGCACCCAAACACCCAGCCATTTGCACCTCACACACAGGTTCACACAAGGGGCAATACCCACTTCCATTTCTTCTTCATCCTTCATTACCACACATGTACCCAATAACTCAACACATACAGGTTTCATGTATTCACCATATACTTCTGAACTTTCCAAAACATACTCACACACATGGATATATAGATGCATCCTGTCAAGCCCACTGCCTCACGGCAGTGGGTCTCCTTTCTTCTTCCATTTTACGCACCATTTCTCTCACATAGGTTCACAATCACACATGTTGCACCCACTTATGCACAGCTGCCTAAGCAGCTTCGTCCCCAACAATCCTCCACTCAGGTTCCTCTACGGCAGCCCATGGCTGCCCCGCCACCTCCCTCTCTCATGGCAGCTACGGCTGCTACCTCCTCTCTCTCTCTCTCTCTCTCTCTCTAGGGATTTAAACCAATAGCTTATGGCCCCTATCTCTCTCTAAAACCCACACGCTACCCATCACCCTTATCAATATACCCACCAATATATACATACACACTCACACAGCAACCCTCAAAACCCACTTCTCACATTTCACATAACACACGAAGTGCCAACATATATATACATATATAACACCCCACAACAGATGCCAATGCCATCTGAGGCTTCCCTTTGCTACTGATTATTCCCATACTCACAGAAACACACACACGCCACTAAATAAACAACACCCTTTTTATGTGTACAACCCCATGAAATAAACCACTATCTGCACACAAAACACCCTCCCTTGCTGCACTCTCACACAGATGCACACTAATTCGTTCACGGTATTGCACAAAACACAAAACTCACCCACAAATCTCACGCTAATCATACGTTAGGCACTCTTCCGTTCACAGATCCCTTAATCCCATAATTCATTGATAAAAAAAAATTACGGAGAAAGTGGTCAGAAACATACCAAAATAATTCGCCGGAAAAACATCTTCGATCCCTTTTCCCTCTTCTACTCAGTTCAACCCACATGCGAACACCTTCGCATAGCCGTGCACAACCGCACATGGATGCTTCATTTCAGCCCTTCATTCACGTAAATATGGCAGCTGCCCTAACCATGCCCCTCACTGCCTCACACAACAAAGCTACTGCCGTGAGGCAGTAGCTCCTTCTTGCGCTCTCTCTGTATTCTTTCTCTATAACTGAAGAGCAATATCCTCTCTCACTCTATCTTTCTCTAACTTTATTTCCTTTTGATTTAGCTGTAACCGATTTTCCATTTAAAGTAAGATTTAAATCTCCTCTTAATTCCCTTCATTTGTTCCCTTCTGATTTGCTTCCAAAGATACAGAGTTGACTAAGTCTAAAAAATCAAATTTTGTATTCATTTAATTTAATTATGCTATAGTCTCAAAAATTTTCTTATAAACTTTAACTAATACACGCTCAACTAATTATCGCTAAAAAGTATACTGATGCTAAGGAAAATAATCCGTCACTAAAAACACACATCGATGCTAAGTATTAAGAAAATATACGTTAACGGTAATTGTCACTAATTACATCGATCAATATCACTCATCATTAAACTATATCCTATAATTTTTACAATTTATCGTTAAAGATAGCCGTTAAAATTTTGATAACGCTAATCGTCACTAAAGGTTTAAATAGATATTCTTATAACTACTATCGTTAAATCATGACTTAAATAAAGTTTCTAAACATTATCGCTAAAGATAACAAAATTTCATCGCTAAAATTTCTAATAAAAATATCGACGCTAAAAAAATTTATTTGCTGCTAAAAAGTTACCTACAAAATTTCGCGCATTGAAGTCGACGTTAAATCTTTCGTATCAACGTCGCTACTAAGTACGTTAATGCTAAGAAAATAAATTGTCGTTTAAAAAATCTAATTTAATCTGTTAAATTATATCGGGGGTGTTACAAGCTATGGTCCAAGGTACCTGGAATATACCTACAAGATCACCAAGCTTAAGGATGTTAAGCTGTCTATTATCAACATTTTCATAACACTAATGGAACAGAGGATCGAATAAAATGGATGACCCATCCCAGTGGTAGCTTCAGTACTAATTCAGTTTGGAATGTTATTCAACCCCGTTGTGCCATGATGGAAAGTAATCTGATTTTCTAGGCACATCCCAAAATGTGCTTTTAATTATGGTTGCTTTGCTAAAGGAAACTAATGACTAAAGATAAGCTTAAAGCTTGTAATGTGGTGCATGAAGATCAATGTAGCCTATGCACTAAAGATCAGGAAACCATTGAGCACCTCTTTATGGAATTTACTTTGGCCAAAGAAATATGGAATCAAGTCCTTAACAAACTACAAATATGTCAAAATTTTAGAACATGGTCTCAGTTACTACAACGTGCTTGCAGAAAAGTTAAGAGGAAAAGCTTCAAAGCTTGATTGTGCAAATTAGCCTTAACTGTTGCAATTTACAGTATTTGGGAATAGAGAAGCCATATATTTTTCACTGGTAATCAGCAAAGGAGCTCGGACGTCATTGAAAAAATTCAGAAATGGATCCTTTAGAGAGTGTTGAGCTGGAATACTGTAGTAGCATCCAACAACAACAAACAATTATGTCATAACTGGGAGCTACCTCTACCAATGTTACAATCCTGAGTTTGTAATATAATCTTAGCTTATTTTAAAAGTCTAAATGCAAACTGATATGGATGTAAGGTGATTTGAGTTTCAATGGTAATAAATGACCTTTTATCCCCCCCCCCCCCCCCCCCACGCACACATATTTAATGTAAACAAAACAAACTTTAAGGATAATTATATCCTTTGAATAACCCCGTTACTGTTTTGGTTAGTGTGCATATTTTCAAGTAGATTTAGCATTTACGTTTAAAGTGAAAGGTGCCATATTGCAAATTGCTGAAAATACAGGGGGCAAAGTGCAGTTTTCCCTTGCTTTTGTACTTTATATTCCCCAATTTACAAGAAGACGTCACCTGATTCAGCTGCATTGATCCATTGAAGATGACAAAGTTCGGACATGACGTTAACGGACGACTTAATAAGGACCATACATCTTTCATGAGGAAACACTATTGCCAGACTTGCAACATTCTCAGCGACACTGTTTGTATACATATTTTTTTACTATGTGCAGTGTGGTGCGTTAATTCACTTTTAGAGTGAAAATTTGAATTTTTAATAATTGAAAGCTAGTTTTATCAAAAAAAGAAAATAAATAATAATTTAAGGCTAGTATCATAAGGTGATACAGAATCATAACTCCTACGCACCAGCTTGAAATAGTGTAATTGTTTCTTAGTTAGTTAGCATTGTTTCGTCCCCCTGTACGAAATCTTAATTGTCAATATGTACTTTATAATATTGAAATTAGTATCATTCTATTTTCGTTCTTTCTTATTTTAGAATGAAATTTGGATTTTCATTAATTGAAGGCCAGTATCATATGGTAGTACAGAATCGTAACCCCTATGCACCAACTTGGAATAACATTTAGTTGTTTATAGGTTAGGTAGGATTGTCTCACCGTTTATGTCAAGTATTATCGGTCAATATGTACTTTCCTAATTATTAATGTTTAATTCAGTTTTAGAGTGAAATTATGAATTTTCATTAATTAAAGGATATTATCGTATGGCAGTACAGAATCATTACCCCTGTACACTAGTTACGAATAACGTTTAATTGTTTGTTAGTTAGTCAACATTATCTCACCATTTGTGTCAAATCTCATGTGTCAATATGTACTTTCCTAATCATTAACATTTAATTCACTTTTAGAGTGCAATTATGAATTTTTATTAATTAAACGCTAGTATCATGATACATAATCAAACCCTTATGTACTAGCCTGCAATACTGTTTAATTGTTTCTTAATTAGTCAGTATCGTTGCAAGTATCAACGCCTTCGTGAAGTCCTAACTGTCAATATATACTCTATAATCTTAAGGTTAATGTGTCATTCTATATATGTTCTTACTTAGTTATTAATATTTTTTAAATAAACTTTCGCTATCAATTTCGTTGCACGACGAACACGAACTTAAGACATTTATAAAAGATTTTTTAAATTTTTACAAAAGATATTTGAACCGAGAACTTTGCCGGTAAAAAGGATCCTTATTACAGTAATACTGTAACAGAATGGTCCTACTAGCCTTTGAACCATTAATAAAACGTATACTCCGTATACGAACAAACCGAATGCACAGAGCCACACAGAGCTCTCTTCTCCGTGCGCCTCTCTCTCTCTCTCTAGCTACAGAACCGAATCAAAACCGGGAATTCAATTCGGTTTATTCCTTTCGGTGATTCGAATCTTCGCCCGGTGATCCGAAGTCATTGCGACCAGCTCATTCCGTCTCCTTTGCAATCTCTCCGCAGAGATTCAAATCCACAGCTCCTTTTTTGCTCTTTCACGTTAGGTGCTCGTGAGCGTGCTTAGAAGTTGTCAAAACGAGGCTGTTTTGGAGGATAGTGACGAATCGCCCTCCCTCTCTCTGTTTGTTGATGCTCATCTAAGTCCCGAAGAAGCTTCAATACGTACTTCGGTAATCTCTTCTCGTACTGCGTCTTCTGCTTGTGTGGATTCAATCCTTCATTTGTTTCGTTTTGTTTTTCAGCTTTGAGTTTTTGCGAGATTTTTGCATAAAATTCTAACAGCCTGACATTGAGTAGAGCACGAATGCTAATTACTGTCTAAAAGGTATTGTTTGACAGTAAGCGAGGTCCAAAACAATAAGTAAAGTCAATGTTTACACGTTCAGATTTCAAAAAGTTAAAGAGGACTATAATTATGAAACACATGCAGTATGATTTCTTTGCAGTTGTTGTGACAGCAGTGAATAATCTTGAATAAGAAAACTTTTTTGTTTTTTGTTTATAATGAGAGTGATGGATTTGTGGTCGAAATGTAATAGTAGTATCAAGTACTTCTAAAACTTTATTTGTAGACACACGCTGCATGCTCGAACACACCAGATCAGACTTGGGGGTATTCTTTTAGTTGGTTGATTATTGATCAGTTATAAGAAACAGGTAAAAAGAAAGTTCTAATTCTAGCTATGAGATTTAAGTAAGATATGTTATAGATCGAAATGAGAAAAATGTAATATATTCTACATTTTATAGATTGAGTTAAAGTTAGATATAGCTGCGTATGTTGGGATCTATAGAGCAGACCTTCAGATCTGAAATTTGTATGCTATTGAACTCTAGGTTTGGTCGAAGTATTCGGTTATGGTTGCAGGATGCTGGCTGCACTCTATTTCCAACCAATGCGAGTGTCAGGGTTTTATTTCTTAGGTGCTGGAACATGGAAATGAAATTCTGGAGTGTATATATGTTTGGATAACCAAAAAAGAAGAAAGCTGGGTAGATATATGCGCTTTTGGTCAAAATGACACGTGTTTCAGTCACATCGGTTTCCACTTTATTTCGGAAGTGATTCCTCCAACATGCTACTTTGTTTGTTTATTAATTTTATTTCCACTGGACAAATTAGTAAGTCTTGTGCTATGGCTATTTCAAAAGATTGGATATGATGTAATTCTTATGCATATTTCTCATATTGTTTAGGCAGTGAGAGATGGTTGCTTTTGGGAAAAAGATAAAGGAAAGACAAATTCCAGAATGGCAAGGGTAAGTTCACTGTACTCAATCCATTGCTGCATGCAGTTGAATTGGTTTTATATTGAAGAAAACACACTTCTGAATGAATACATGGGAGATCTAGCAATCCTCCTTCTCATAGTTGGAGAAGCGGTTTTTGTTGGACTCCACCCTTGCATAGGAATATTAGTACCTTTGCTATTTACATCTATCACATGCATAACACAAGATAAACATGATTTTTGTTTATGTTTGTATGCTGAACTACAACTTGGTATTTTTCAGATACTACATCAACTACAAATTGATGAAGAAAAAGGTAAAACAATATGCTCACCAGATTGAAGTTGGAGCACTTGAACGCCGGCATGTTCTGAAGGACTTCTCAAGAATGCTGGATAATCAGGTACCGCACATTTTATGTTTACAATTGTGCTCTTGCAAGCAACATTATACGTTAATTTTGAGCTTATTATAGTAGCTACCTGTTACCTGTTTCTTGTTTGTCCCTTGAAAGCATTGATGTCGGTTATCATTGATCAAGTACTCGGTTTATGGTATGAAATTTCTCGTAGTATGTTCATTATCTTGAGACCCGTGGCATAATTTTTTTTTCAAATCAGAAGATGGTTTATTTAGGAAAATGCCTAGGATTGTCCCTATGCATGTTCAACACTTGCTCAAGTTAACTTTTTATGTAAGCGTTCAATACAGTAAACAGTGCTTTTAATTCTGAACCAGGAATGTGATCTTAACTAATGTTAAAGTATCAAACTTTTGGAGATGAGGAAACAGATGCTTCAAGTAATTGATTTTGGAAGCAGGTTCCCATTTTTTAATGTCTCATCAGATGCTATACAGTTTCATTGCCAAATTTGTTTTGACGGATTGTTTAACTCTTCTTCCTTCTTGATTTTTTTGGGAAAAACGAATATTGCAAGTCGAATAGTCAACTGCCCAGAGGCAGCAACTCGGACGTAATAGATGTTACTCTGAAGGCCAAGTAGCGTTTTAACGTTTCCAGTTTTTTATATGTACACCGATGGCTACTAGGTTTTAGATATTTATAGAAGCAGAGCTTTCTTGGATACATTGATTTATTCCGTTTGTTGGTGCACTTTCAGATTGAAAAGATTGTTCTTTTCATGTTGGAGCAACAAGGGCTGCTTGCAAGCAGGATAGCCAAGCTTGGAGAACAGCAGAATTCTCTTCAGGATGAGCCAGAACTTTCCAAAATTATCGAACTAAGAGAAGCTTATAGAGTAGTGGGGCAAGATCTTCTAAAGCTTCTCTTATTTGTTGAGGTTAATGCCATTGGTCTGCGTAAGATCCTTAAGAAGTTTGACAAACGCTTTGGCTATAGATTCACCAATTACTACGTCAAAACTCGTGCTAATCATCCTTATTCTCAGCTTCAGCAAGTCTTTAAGCACGTGGTAATTTACAATGGCTTATTCTTTTCTTCTCTCCCTTTTGTTCCCCTTTTAGACGTGTTTAGACTTGGCTAAGATTCTCAGGTTTTTTTATCCTAAACGGAACTAATTAGTTTCACAAAACCCTATGGAGATCATGCTATCGCTGATAACTAATTGTACTTGGCAGGGTTTAGGAGCAGTTGTTGGAGCGATATCTCGCAATCTTGCAGATCTTCAGGACCGGCAGGGAAGCTACTTATCAATTTATGATCAACCTGCACTTACGCTCCAGGTTTTCCTCACCTACTTTATCTAATTGGGTTGTTTTAGTTGTTTGTGCCATCTCCTTTGTTCCTGTGTGCACTATCTGTTTCTTCTCTGCGCTTTATTTTGCTTTGGTAGCAGCCACTCCAAATCGGCTAATGTGGTGGTAGTTCATCTGCAGGATCCTGTTGTTGACGCGTTAAGAGCAGCTGCGGACAGATTAACCTACTCGACAAACTTCCTTAACTTTCTGGCACAACATGCACTTATTATCCAAGACGAGTTGCCTACTGCTGCTGAGGAGCACGTCGATGATCAACGATACCATTTTGTGTCTCTTCTCTTGAACTTAGCAAACACTTTTCTTTATATGGTCAATACATATATAATTGTTCCAACAGCAGATGACTACTCTATGAGCCTTGGTGCTGCAGCAACAGTTTGTGGTATTGTGATTGGTGCAATGGCTGTTGCGCAGGTCTTCTCGTCAGTATACTTCAGTGCTTGGTCTAACAAATCGTACTTCAGACCCCTAGTCTTTAGCAGTATCGTTCTTTTTTTGGGAAATGCCATGTATGCATTGGCATATGATTGCAATTCAATTGCGGTTCTATTAATTGGTCGACTATTATGTGGGTAAGTTATTCCCCCTGTGTCTCCCCATCTTTCCATGTGTGTTTGCTAGAGCTTCTGTTTTTGTTGTTCGCACCTATAACTGTTTGAGCTGAATTTATTGCATGTGCTTCCTTATTTCTGGAATAGATGACGATCCTTGATGGAATTGTTTACATTTGCTCAATGTGTTTACATTTTATGATTTCTGAAGTGATAAGTGATGGCACGAGACATTTGCTCAATGTGTTTACCTTGTATGATTTCTGAAGTGATAAGTGATGACAAGAGTTAGGTTAATAATTAAAGTGAGAGCTTTAATTCTTCATTTCCTGATTCTTGCTTTTTGAATTTTCTTTCTTCCTCTCCTCATATTCAGCCGAGGTTTCTAAGGACGTGTCCTCAAAGAGAGTTGCAACATTATCATTCTCCTGTCAAACTTTTGTACATTATATAAGAACATAAACATTTAAGAAAATACCCTGCATTAATTAGTGCTTTCCCTTTTAGACTCTTATGCTATTGCATGCTATATCGGTTTCTGAACCAGCAGATGCTTGTTTTTTTTTGGCTTTGCTGATTACTCCTATCGAACGTGCGAAATATATGATGAATAAACTTGTAAGTTGCGCTATAGACCAGGAACTCATTCTAAACATGCTCGAGAGAAATGTTTACAAGTTTATTATAATTGGTGCATTAATAGAAGGCTAATATAATGCGAGTCTCATCTATTATTCCGCTTTATCAACTGATAACTTATGTTCTGCTATCCTTTTGCAGGTAAGCGCAATAGACTAATCATATCTATCTATTTTGCAGGTTTGGCTCGGCTAGAGCAGTTAACCGACGGTATATCAGTGATTGTGTACCACTTAAAATTCGCATGCAAGCTTCAGCAGGTTTTGTGAGTGCCAGTGCTCTTGGAATGGCATGTGGCCCTGCACTTGCAGGCTTACTTCAAATAAATTTTAAGCTTTATATGATCACCTTAAATCAAGACACTTTGCCTGGATGGATTATGGCTGTGGCATGGTTGTTTTATCTGATTTGGTTGTGGATTTCATTTAAAGAGCCTTCTCGTCAGACTGAGGAGAACCGTACGCCACAAGAATCTAGTGGTGGTATGTTCATGTCCGTCACGCTACTTATTTTCGTTGATTTCTCAAAATCTGACTGTATAAGTGTCTTTGACAAGTTGCATTTGAATCATCAGTTTTGATTGTCCGTAAATCTACCTAGATAAAAGAAGAAACAGTTCAAAAATGTAATCTTGCATGTGTGGAATTCAAAGTAATATCCCGTCATTGCATGACTTCACCATATTATGTACGGAGTAGAATTGGTTTAAACACGTATTTTTATGTTGTTATACGAGTATCTATCACTAGAGATCTCTTGCTTTGAAGGTATGTGTCTCTCTTGTTTGTAACGTGGGGGTTATCTGCAATCTTCTTTTAGTAAGAGTTATTCTCAAGTCAATAATGGTTGAAGTTAATTGGCTCATTTCTGCTTAATTTCGATCTTAACAATCATGAAGGCAATATTGATATTAAAACTCTTTTCTAGGGTGCGGTATTGATGTAATAATTTTAATAGGGTTGCTTTTTAAAACTTTATAAACCTCCATTTCTCCTGGAATAATAATTTACCAGCATGGGAGTTTTGCTCGATACTCTTTATTACAAATCTAATCTTTTACCTCCTCCGTATGAACCTATCTTTAATAGCCACTTCATGGCTGCTGTCATGCCTAGGAATATGTAACAAATAATAAAGATGTTCTCCTAATAATGATCATACCTTTATTGACATTCCAAACTTTTCTCCCTCTAAATTACTTTTCTCTTCTTTGATCTCCTTTTTTCAACCTAATAAGCCTCTTCTCTGATTCTCCTTTAATTCTCTTTATTTCTAGTCCTGCATCAGTCTCATTTTGGGTTTCTCCCTGTCTCTTGAAACATTTCTCCCCTCTCTCTGGTCTTGTCGCTCAGTCCATTAATCTTTTTCACATCTACCACTCTCCCAATTTTTAGTCTTCTCTGCTCCTTCCTTTTCCCGACATCTCTCTACCTTGGATTCTTCTCCGTTTATCCATACTGTATACCAGTTCTACTCAAATGAGAAACATTGTGGAGGTTACCCCATGGTCTTCCTATTGAAACCTTGGAAATTATACTCCTGGGTAGGTTGAATATTAAACCACGTGTTAATGAATCTGCTACTGGAATATAGAGTCCTGGAAGGACTTTTGATTTGCTCTTTTGTCAATTACACCTACCTGGTGGGTGCATACTAGTAGCCATTCCAATACTAATCACACTCCTCTAAAACAGTTTTTCTTAAAATGGCTCCTCAGTTGCTTTAATTTACTGTCGAAAATTAAGAGTTCTTTTTAGTGGCAAATATTCATAATATGCTTGGTATTCCATAAAATGATTTTTTTTTTTGTAATCATATTCCATAAAATGATTGAGTAGTGAGTTGGATCTTCTAACAGGTTCAGTACAGAGCGATGTGCTTGAGAAAGGGCTTGCTCAACCACTGCTCTTAAGTACAGAAGAAAATGAACAAGATGAAGATGGTGAAGATGCAAGTGAAGAAGCTCCTGAGGAAGCTAGAGGACCAGCGAACTCTATTGGGTCAGCATATAGATTACTTACGCCTTCTGTAAAGGTATGTCATATCAAATGCTATGTGTTGATTTCATGCATGGAAAATCTATTTATTTTAGTTGCAAAATCCTCCTTTGTTAGATCATATCCCCTTCCCTTTCCATAATCAAATGAAACAAGTCCAGCAATTGGTTTAATATGAGATACAACATCTGGCACAAGACTCGAGAGTTTCTGGTAAAGGCAAAAATGAATGACTTATTAGCCTTGACATCTTTATTCTCTCTTTTACATAATAACTAGCTGCTAGTGGCCCAGGATGTGACTTGCTTTTCTAATAGTGATTTCCTGCAATATGGTTAGCTGGAACTTATTCAGGAATTGTTATGATTATTTTAATCTTTTCTCCGAAGCCCTCACATCAGTGTTTGAAAATTTTTCCTTACATGTCCTACATTTCGCAGACGAAAATCTAGTTGGTCTTTTGACGTGTGGAAGTTTAAACCAAAATCTTAATTGTGTTCTAGTTAAGAAATTCGTCTTTCACCATGTATGAACACACTGATTTTATTGCATTCGAATGAAATTCGTCTTATATGTTAGGAACTGCAAAGTGTTCCAATGACTAAAAGGAGGCATGAAGCCTAAGTTTTACACTTTTACATGGATTGTTTGTTGACTGTGAAGGTCCTTGGTAGCAGAATGCGGAGATGGAAAACTCCACTATATGTTTTCCAAAACTGCAACTGTGGTCTTGGTCAATATACATTCAGAACTAGTTAAGACACGTATCGACCGAAATGAGCTTTATATTCAAACGATTTAGTTCTTGAATTGTCCCCTGCCGTGGCTAAGAGGCACTCCCATGCTTGTGAATCGTACGATATATTATTGGTACAATACGCATGCCTGTATGCATGGACTTGCAACCCCCCCCCACCTCTCACCCCACCACATAACGGTGTCGTCCAGTATGTTCATAATTGGTTTTAGTACTGTGGTCAGGTCTGTGTTGTCAATATAGATCTAGTTACCACACTGTTTTTGGTGGATCTACGGTGTTGTTAACAACCATCGATAAAGAAGGATGGACTTCGGATCATGAGCTGGGGAAAAAAACTTTGTTGGTGTAAAGTAAGAGTACTTTGGCTACAAATGTTCTTTGGGAAAATCTCCCTTAAAAAATGTGACATTTACTCAAACACGGATGATTGATTCGATTCCACCTGTATGATTCATGCAGTTGAAGCTGGCGGATACATATCGCTACTTATGTCCTTTCTAACTGCTTGTGCATGCTCCTGCTAAAAAGTTATTGCTTCCTTTTAGTTGGAAACATTTTGATATAAAAGCTAATCAAGTGACTCAGGTTACCTGACCTCTCAAAAACATTCTATCACCTTTGCAGGTTCAATTGTTAATATACTTCATGCTGAAGTATGTGATGGAGATTTTACTCTCAGAATCAAGTGTCATTACCACATACTACTTCGGTTGGTCTACTACCGGCGTGGCAATTTTCCTTGCATGTCTAGGCCTAACAGTTCTTCCAGTTAATGTTGTCGTTGGAAACTACATAAGCAACATGTTTGAAGACAGGTAATTTAGATCTATACCTCATTATTCTGTAAATGTCAGATGTGAAGCATTCATTCATCTATATCTGCAATCTCCTTTGCGTGAATTACACTGACATTTTGTGTTCTTAAATTGAATATTATCCACTGGTTGTGTTGTTCCTAACGTACGCCTCTGTGCAATGCTGTTTTTGACGAAACATGCTTGACATCATATTAAAGTTTATTTAATCTTTCATCTTTCATCATGTATGAACAAGAGGAATATGTGCAGTTATAGACTATAGACTCTACACTGATAAGAAGATAAGGTTGCTAGTGTCAATAAATCACGAAGGACTTATCTAGGTGGTTATTGCCGTAAAATCACTAGACAAATTCTTGCTATTGTTCTTCCATCAGTAACATCATAGCCGGAGTGAGCTTCATCTAACTGTCCGACAGACCTGCTACAAGGCGTAAGTAGTCCACCTGGTAAGAAATTCAGCTGAATGACTGCAAGTGATCATGGAGACCATCAATTGCTGCTATCAAGAAAGCTTTTTCAGTTCTACAACTCCAATTGAATATGTGCCCCTAAAATTATCCATCTTTTGCAAAGGTTTTTGGTAATAACACGATATGACCGGTGAAAGAAGTATCCCTCTGCTTCATAATTCATGCTCCTGTTTCAAAGTCGCTTTTTAACGGTAATTTGAACATTGCAGAAACACCCTTAAAAATCCTTCATATAAGCATGATTAAGCTAGATCCGAGACTTAAGATACTGTTCAGCGCATCTCGTTGGGACTGCTAATAGCAAGAGAAGAGAGGAAGAGGTGCCTGAATTTGTTTTCTTGCACTTGTTCTTGCATCCACTAAAATATGTTTTCTGGGTCACCTCAAATATTCCCCATTACCGGTCTTAAATGTCTGGGTTTGGGGTCATTGAAGCAATAGAACATTCCGATAGTATAGGTGATTCATTGATTCTGCATTTCTGTTCCAGTGTGAGTAATCTTCTCCCTGGATTTAGGGTTTAATTCAATCACATGACTAGGTCTCTTTTTAACATCTGCTTGTACCTTGAGCAAAAATCCAGTCCTGTAAACACTTATCCTAGATCAGTTGTTTTTCATCTGGTTCTTGAGTTTTCACTCCGTGATCTCTGTCCAGAATTGCCTTCCACCCACTAGCCAGCATGACGTAGTGTTAGCATACACTCAGGAGACTTGGACTGCTAAGCATTAGATCTCTTCTTTTTCACTTAGTCGTGTTTTAAGGGGCAGGACCATCTTATAGATTTAGTGTGTCACTTTTGAATACAGCCAGAATAATGAAGGAAAAACAGATTGAGTGTGCCATTAATGCAAATTCGCATGCAGTATTTCATCTGGAAAAGACTGGTTATTGCAGTGTTACATTACTCTTAAAAGATTACACTGTCAGGCTTGCAGCAGCAGCCGTTTACCTTCTAAGGGACTCTTTAAGTTTATGGCAAGTTGCTCTTGAGCGTAGATCTAGGTTGATCCAAAAGAAACTTCCAATGTATAGAAATCACTCCAAATGAAACTGCAACAACTTTGCCCTAAAATTAATTCATCCTTTGCTTTGAATATTTTTTGCCTTCCAGCCACATTTCTGAATTTTAAGTTCCAGCATACTCTTAGCTTCAAGGGCTTTAGCTTCACTTCAGCCTTCTAGCTTTATGGGCATCTGTTCTAATGATCTAACTCATTAACACAGCTTATCTTGCCTATGTCATTAAATTCCCATCAAATTACACTGATTGAGCATGATTATCATTCTTGATAAAAAGTGAATGTGTTAAGCCACGATGAGCACCTATAATTTGGCATATGATTCATTTTTCTTTAATTAATCTGGTTGCAGGCAGATTTTGCTGGCATCTGAATTTATGGTTTGTTTGGGTATACTGCTAAGCTTCCACATTGTGATTCCATATTCCGTGCCACAATACGTCTGCTCAGGACTCATATTGTTTGTCTTTGCTGAAGTTTTAGAAGGTAAGACTTTTATTTAGATTATCTTGTTTGTTTTTCTTAAAGCAAGTTTTGTATGACTAAGATCAAGAGTATCGCTAGGAGGATGTCTACTTTAGATGAGGAAATTGATAAGAAGGAACTATTTATGGCCTTCGTTTACATAGCAATACATAGTAGGGATATAAAGTTAAGGGGTACGCCGAGTTTGCCATCTTGATTTCTTCCTGATGAATGACATTCTTCAAGATATTCTGCGCTATTTATGTAGCAAGGAAGATTCATAACTAAAATGTCACATTGGTACAATGCAGTCTAACTGTCCATGTATGAAACTATAAAAATGTTTTAGAACCAGTGTCCTTTCAGTAACTTGTAAGTAATGCAAATGGTTAGAGAACTATTCTTATTTTTTACCACTCCCCCACCCCCAATGCACATTGCTTGCAGAATTGCACGCAGAGCATTTTTTTAAGTCGTGACTGTGTTACAATTTTTGGCGACAAAAATGTTTGTTTAATTTTGGAAGGGACCTTGAGGCCCCCCCACCAGCCACCCCAAACCCAACACCCCCCCCCCCCCACCCCCGGTTGGCCCTTTGCCTTATTGTGCCTGACCTATTCTCTCATCTTGTCTTGTAAAATGAGACCGGCATAACTATTTTCTTTTCAACTACCATACTTGCTTATAAAGCATTATTCTATGCATTCTGATTATAATTAAGCTTATGTTTTCAAGGGCAGTTTGAGCCTCCCCTGCCTCTCCTCTCCTCACCTAAGCCACCTGTTTCCTCTTAGGAGAAAGTATCACTGACCTGTTTCAGATTAAGTTTGCCGTGATTGTAAATTTGGTCAAGCCCACTATTGTCTTGGCCTAAGCAATGGCCATCCTCTTTGGATTATTCTTACATACTACCAAAATTTTGGATTTGCTTTCTTATTTAAATTGTCTCAAAAGATGAGCTGGTGTCAAGAAGTACCTCAATGGTTTATTACCTGACTTCATAAATTTTTAGCTAATTAAGCTTGTTTTGCTTGTGAATTTAGGTGTCAATTTGTCACTCCTCTCTCGGGTCATGTCATCAAGGCTTTCTCGTGGTACCTACAATGGCGGACTCTTGTCAACTGAAGCTGGAACAATCGCACGAGTGATTGCAGATGCCACGATCACCCTGGCTGGGTATTTAGGCGAGAGTAGGCTCCTGAATGTCACTCTACTTCCCTCACTCGCAATCTGCATATCGTCCATTATCGCCACCTGCTGGACATACAACTCTCTCTTCTGATGCGGTGTTCTCGGGTCCCAAAGCGTCCTCTATATTCATTTCTCTTTTCCAGTTTTAAGTTCATTTAATTATAATTTAATCTGTCCATAAAAAATCAGTGTGTATATTTTGAAGGAAAACGGCTGTCCTGGATTCTTACAAATCAATGCTTCAGTTAACAACTTGTCACCAGGTTAGCTGCTTCAGCTTAGTGTGCATGTTTGGAACCTTTTAGATGCACCACTCATTGGCATAAATGACCGTTGCAACATAATAGTACTAGCTCAGTGATAAAATCCTTCACCTTAGTGTTGTGTATCCAACCGAAACTCGTGCTAGTTTAGCTGGTAAAAGTTCTTAGCATCGTACCATGGCTAAAGCCAAGCGGCCGAAAGGAAGAAAACAAGATTTACAAGCTAAATACTTATAAGTTCGAGAATTGCATATAAAAAAAGCTCACGAGTGAGCATTTTACAGGAGAAAAAAGTTTAAATCATGACAAGCCGTGATTTAGTTTTACTTGATACAATAAGCTGCTTCCGCTAGAATTTTTTTTTTTTAAATATCTCGAAGTTCAGTTTGCTTCTACTATTGTCTGATTAGCATTATGTACTAGTACCAGGTAGGCAATGCAATAACTTCGTTAACTCCTTGCGGTTGGGGCGAAATTTTGTTTGTATTATTTACTCCTTGCAGTGTGGCATGGATTTTTTTCTTGAGGAGGTTGGTTGTATTGTACATACCTATAGTCGAGTAATGTGACTCATTAATCACTTGATATAAACCCTTGGGGTTCTAGACCTGCAAATTAAACTCTAGGAATTGATAAGAAAATTTCATGTCTATCTACAAGCAACTAGGTCAGTTGGAGACCACAGACAGGACTATGCATGAAGGAATAAAGAATGGGATAGAAAGTGCGAAGTATATAAGGATTATTTATGTGACCCTATATGTCAATTGTTGCTTAATCTAACCTAACGCTGCCTACCGTAATCCCATATAACGGCTTGCAATTTTTACCCATGAAATAATAGTGCACCTTAGTTATGCCTTAACTGAGATATAAAATGAGAATGGAGGAAAGTGATATAATCTGTCTCCAAGGAGCTCGCGATGGGCTTAAATTCTGCAAGTCCTCCCACTTTCATCTAGGAAACGGTGGTACAACTAGAAGCTTATGTTCATGCTTTTAATTCGTGCTATATTTTACTTGTCATTATGTATATTAGCGTATATGCGTCGTCATGTAGTATAAGAATCATGATAACATGTGGAGTATATGTTGCCGGTGCCTAACACAATTGCCCGTGGACCATATCTTCTCATGACAACAAAAACTGTTGGCTGTCGCAGTCACACAGACGCACTCTGGTCCTGTACTAATGGTGCTCCACCTGATACATAGCCCATATTTATTGCCATCATCCAGAACAAGAGTCAGATTCTTAAGGTAAGTAACTGCCAACAAAAGTGGTTGTTCAACCTTCATAAGAACTAGAAAACTACAATAGTCAGCTTCAACAAATGAAGGTGTATCAGTGTAGAGTTGGCTAGTTTGGTTAGAGCCTATCCAAGAATCAAGAGGGGTGAAGTAAATATGAAGCTGGTTTACGTGATAAAGTCGTTGAAGCTCATCATATCAAAACCTGCCCCAGCTCATCAAATTGGAGTACTATGTTCATGTTACCTTAGCCAGTGCGATCCCACTATGGCTAAAAATTAGGTATTTTCACTGCCAAACCGTCTCTTAGAACAATTACTGTTGCACGAAAAAATGCCATCAAGCTTCAAGAACATTATCTGGAAGAAGCTCTTGGCTTGATCATTCTACTATAGATGGCCCCAACTGCATATTTAATTTAAAAGTAAAAGCGAAAGAAAAAAAAACATTATCAATTGAATCCAAGTGCTTCGAGCAATCACCTAAAAGTTACAAGTGTCGTGCAATTATATTAACCTGGGAATATCAATTTCTACATGCCTGTACAAGAGTTTTAAAGATAAACAAGAAGTGAAAACATCACACGCATGAATTTAGCGTCCGCGACAATGTTCATCCAGCCACTAACATCTCTATAACAACAAAACTGAAACCATGTGCAGAACTTAAGTATAAGGGCCCTCCCATATAAATTAGGCTTCTCTCAACTACCCACCCCCGCTCTTATATGCATTTAACAACGACATTTCCAGAGGGGCAGAACCATAGTACCAAGTTCAGCTGTGAAAGCTTCCAAGTTTCTACATTGGGTTCACTGTGGAAGTACATGTGGAATGTGTCCAATGTTCATCTCTAGCTGCAAGCTAGTGTTGCATGCCTTGATCCCACCATAAATTAGGGGGAGTTGTAGATGCCTGCGCGCGGAAGGTGTCACATTTCCTGCGTTTTCTTGAACCTGCTGGGTGTCTTGGCCCTATTTCGGTGCCGAGCTGATAGGTAGCAACTGCCCCAAAAAAAGCTAGAGGCATCTTTGTACTTTCAAACTTATTGCAGCCCATCTCGTTGGCCTCAGGGTTTATATATGGAGCCTTGTTCTTTATTGCTTTTGTAAACCCCCACACACACAAACACACAGACACAGAGATTCAGCCATCTTGAGTTGCTGCGTAAAGGATAAGGGGTGCGTACGAAGCATGAAGCGTTGTGGGTGGTTGTGGAGATTGATCGCTACTGCTCTCGCCGGAGTTCTCTTCTTTCATGGCTTTTGTTTCTCCGAGGAAGGTACTAACATCTTTCATATTCTTCTTCTTCTTGTTCCCTGTAACGCTATAATATGCAGAAATGCCATAATAGCACCACGAAAGCTTAGGATATGAAGCAGTGTCCTAGAAAAGATTAATAGTAAGTAAATTTAGGGTGATCTTTTTTTTTTAGTTTTCATCGAAAAGTAATTAATCTCTCTTTAGAGATCACAAAATAAGGCCAGAAAGTTCCTCTTTGTTGATATATCTGCGTAAAGATTTTTTTCCGATTGATGATAAAGAGACGGAGAGGGGAAAATTAATTTGTACACATTTTAGCTGAAAAATGTGACTCATTGGCCATGTCAGATGAACTCTTATCTTACGAGTGATTTATACTTTTAAAACGAGAATCTTAGCTCGTGAAAAAAAAAAATCAAACTTTTGTCCCCACATTTGGAAGCTACATCTCAACTAAAAAAGTGTGCATTAATGAGCTATCACAAAACAGTTAGTACAGAATTTCCAAAAATCCAAATAAGAAATTAGGGAGAGAATAATTACTTTTACTACTGCTCAAATATTTTTCACTACATTTTTTTACTGCCCTCGGACTTTTTTCCCCACTGAGTAACAATTGAAAAGGTGCAAAATCTAGAAGTAGGATATTCACCAAAATATCCATTTTCTTATTTTCTTTGATAAAATTTGAGAACTTCATAGATCAAGCTATATTTTACAAGGAAATTAAAGTTTACCCTCCATCTCTAAACCCGATTGTTGATGCGTAGCGCACAGCCTCTGGCATCCCAATTTATGCCATAAACGAAAAAGCGGCAAAAGATCTAAAAACAATTTTGTTTTTTTACGTTAATTAGCAAAAAAAATTTTTTTGAACATTAATTAACGAAAACAAGATTTTGATTACTCTCTGATGATCATGCAGGTCCAAACTACACATTCATGCAGCAAGCAACCACAGCGCCAGAGACATCATACTACGACTACATCATCGTCGGCGGCGGCACGGCCGGCTGTCCACTCGCAGCCACTCTCTCCCGCAACTCCACCGTTCTCCTCCTCGAGCGCGGCGGCTCCCCCTACGGCAACCCGAACATCACCAACCTGTCCGCGTTCGGCGCCGCGCTCTCCGACCTCTCCCCGTCGTCCCCGTCGCAGCGCTTCGTTTCCGAGGACGGCGTGCTGAGCGCTCGGGCGCGCATGCTAGGCGGGGGGAGCTGCCTGAACGCGGGGTTCTACTCACGCGCCGCCACCCAGTACGCGCGTGATGCCGGGTGGGAGGGCGGGCTGGCGAACGAGTCGTACGGGTGGGTCGAAAAGGTGGTGGCGTTCGAGCCGCCGGTGAGGGAGTGGCAGTCAGCGGTGAGGGATGGCTTGGTGGAGGCTGGTGTCGTGCCTTACAACGGGTTCACTTATGACCATATTTCAGGAACTAAGGTTGGTGGGACTATCTTTGATACCGACGGCCGTCGGCACACGGCGGCAGATTTGCTCCAGTATGCTGACCCTGATGGGCTCACGGTGCTTCTGCATGCAACTGTTCACGAGATTTTGTTTAGAATAAAGGTACGTGATGTTTAGGCTAGGTTATGTTTTTACTTGCATGTTTAGGTAGCTTGGTGTCAATGCCACGTTATATAAATTTTTCCTTTGCTACGACAAGTAGAACTGCAATTTATATAATTTATTGATCCGAAATTCGATGTCTAAAGTATAATATTCTCTAAATTCGATGTCTAAAGTCTGATGTATTTGTTGTACTACGTCATTTCGTTACAGTATAGTATATTCTCTAAATTCGCAGTCACTTTAGACATCGTCTAATTGCGATTGAATAGACCAAGTTATTGATAAAGGTGCACTTGGGCTATACAGGCGAACCAAGGCCGAAAGCCCATGGAGTGGTCTTCAGAGATGCATCAGGTGTAAAGCACAGCGCATATTTGAAGCCAGCATCCAAGAATGAAGTGATCATCACTGCCGGAGCACTGGGAAGCCCACAGCTTTTGATGTTGAGTGGGTTGGGCCCAGCAGACCACCTCAAGGCCCATAACATCACAGTAGTGTTGGACCAGCCCCTGGTTGGCCAGGGCATGTCCGATAACCCAATGAATGCCGTCTTCGTCCCCTCTCCGGTCCCCGTCGGGGTCTCGCTCATCGAAGTCGTCGGTATCACCCGGTTCGGAAGCTACATCGAGGCCGCCAGCGGCGAGAACTTTGCCGGTCAGAGCTCTCCTGTGGACTTTGGGATGTTCTCTCCCAAGGTACCTTACTCGCAATGCAAATCTCATCACCGTTAATGGGCCTTTTCAGGCCAACATTGGCATATTGGAGGCTTGGAGCCCATTTAAGTATAAAAAAAAAAAGTACATAATACTCCATCCGTTCTAAAAATTTTAATCATTCTCAACTGTTCACAAAAAATGAACACTTTCTAAATTAAGAACGTTTCTGTAAGTTTTTTCTTTTCATATTTATCCTTTTTATATATATTTTTTAATTCTCTGTCCGCATTTATTCTTCCACCAATTCATTTTCTCTCTCCTGACATACTTTCTTCATTCCCATCTCTCTGTTGCAGTAGAAAAAGAAATACATTAAATATGCATCTTATCCTAAATAAGCGTATAAGTCAAACATGATCAAATAATTTGAGACGGATAGAGTATAAGTTTTGTATCATCTTAATCCAAGTTTAGAGCCCAAAAACAAACATATAGTGTAATGTCGCCAAAAGATTCTGACTGCAGTTAGCATGTAACTTTTTATTCATTGATTATTGATTGTCACACTAAATACTGCAAGTGACATTTTTCTAGGCATGCTTAGTGACAATTATTTGTTGTCACTAAGCACAATTAGTGATCATTATTTATAATTATTTGAGGGTCGTAAACTATTCTTACGATCCGAGCTGCAGCAAAAATTTTCCAAACTCACTCTGTTGTTACTCCGAATTTACAGATTGGCCAACTCTCAACGGTACCACCCAAACAAAGAACGCCGGAAGCCATAGCCAAAGCCGTGGAAACCATGAGTGCCCTCAACCCAGCGGTCTTCCAAGGCGGATTCCTCCTCGAAAAAGTCATGGGTCCTCTCTCCACCGGCCACCTGGAGCTCCGGACCCTCAACCCGAACGACAACCCGTCCGTCACCTTCAACTACTTCAAAGAACCCGAGGACCTGCAAAGATGCGTCGATGGCATCAGAATCATCGAGAGAATCATAGAATCGAAAGCATTCTCCAAGTTCAAACTGGACTACCTCACCGTGCCGGCTCTGCTCAACATGACGGCAAGCTTCCCGGTTAACTTGCTGCCTAAGCATGCAAATGCTTCGACGTCGCTGGAGCAGTTTTGCAAGGACACTGTGATGACCATATGGCATTACCATGGCGGGTGTCAGGTTGGGAAGGTGGTTGATCGTGATTATAAGGTTCTTGGAGTGGATGGACTTCGGGTCATCGATGGCTCTACCTTTAACTCCTCACCTGGAACTAATCCTCAAGCTACTGTTATGATGCTCGGAAGGTAATGACTCAGTACTTGAAAATTGAATCTGTGCATCGTCACAAGCAACTAATGTGTAGCACGCGATTAAATAGTACGTGGTTCTGAATTAAAACGCTTAAAAGGTAGCATCGCATCCACCGATGTTACTGGCCTAAGCGTGGCTAGTCAAGGTTGTGTGTCACATCATTTTTGTTACATACTCGAAATCATAGTCTGAGGATGATTTTGATTTGGTTTGC